>CAXKWD010000004.1:50928869-51240775 GCA_964059195.1 Ectobius pallidus | reverse complement strand
CTGAAACGTCATACAGCGTAAAGTTTTTAACCATTTTTATTAATGTTTTAACCACTAAATAAATAGTGTTGTGATATTCATTTTACATAGAGTTTTAATTGTGTTTCTAGTATGTTAGGTGTGTATAACTGCCTTACATTTATATTTATAAACCAGAAAAATAGCCTGAACGAAGGGAAAGTGAATAGATTTCGAAGGGAAGGAGCTGAGGAAAATCTAGTTTTCTTCCAATACAGGATAATGTAGGCGTAATTGTGAGTAGAGAAATATGCACATTATCGTAATTTACTTATATAACCATATTTAGTAGATCTTATGAATTACACTAACTCCATAGGAATTCTTGTTTATGAAAGGTGCAATAAGTCTTCGTATCTTTCATCTTAGAGCCTTTTCCACACTTGGTCACTTGTGACGGCCAACGGCTAAGAAGCATTGGTTTAAATGGGAGTATTCACACTGGGTCACCGTGGTGACCCATCCAAACACAAGTGACACTGCAATGTCTACTCCGAACACATGTGATGGTCACCAGCGAAGAAGCATAGTTTAAACGGGAGCATTCATACTGGGTCACTTGTGACAGTCACCGCACAATCACTTTTTATTATGATTGCCAACAATGCAAGTGTTTATACATAATTCAGTTGTAAAATCGAGCTCAGCGAAACTAGTTATCCGGCCATGAGTCTAGATTTGATTATGGCTGTACTGATTAATCGGCTCGAATAATCGATTAAACATTTAATCGTCGATCAATTACAGTTTCTGATTAATGGATTTAGTCGAATTCTGAAGAATGTTTTTCAAGAAATCAGTCAAATGACCAACTCCTTTCTCAGTGCTGAGTGAGAGAGTTTTTAGAGCTGCCGGTATTATTGTAAACAAGCTACGATTGTCTCTTGAACATTCAAATGTCAACAAACTCGTGTGTCTCAAGTCTTGGCTGAAAAAATAACCAGAAATGTAAGTTTGTATATATTTTTTCACTAGTTAACTAATAGTGGTAGTCATTAATTCAGGATTTCTTCTGATTATGTGTAGTGTGGTAGTTATTAAATGTGTAAAACAATATTAAATGTACACTTTGGTTTTGTTTAAAATACTGACCTATTTGTCGATTAATCAATTAAAGGCAAGCGTTAACTCGATTAGAAATTATAATCGATTTTCAGCCCTAATTTGATTAATACTGAAGGTTTTATAAGTTAAGTGGAATGTCGACCTGCCATTTAGGATGTCAAAAACAATTACAAATTGTTTTATCGTGTAGCTACTATGGGCAATACTGTTGGTGACCGTCACAAGTGACCCAGTGTGAAAAGGCCCTTGTTCCCTCCCCCCCTCCGAGATGTGTGTGGTAAAGGCTACTCAACCTAATCCTGTTTTTAGATCTAACTTAGTTTAGTTCTTGCTGCCACACCAATAATAGTGATGTTGTGTTTTCTAATGTGTTTAATATGATTAACTTCTTACAGTAATTGTATGTTTCAGAACACAGGTTCCAACAAGAGTGAAAGACGTAAGAAGGAGGTTCCTCCTGTGCATCCAGTAGATCAGCAATTTCTCACATGGCTTCGGAGGTGTCGAGAGCAAAAACGAGACTTGACCCGTTCAGAACTGCAGGAGAAAGTAAAACAACTTGCTGGACAAGAAGTGGAGCATAGATGTGAATGGTTCAAGATGTGGGTTCACAGGTCTGTAGCAGTTCTGATATTTATGTCACAAATTATTGTTAACCTCTTCAATACAAATTTTTATCAAGTGCCAGTATCGTACTTTATAAGATTGTGTGGGGGACAGGAAAATGTCTGTCCATCCATCAGTCCATCTGTCCGTTTGTCTGTACGTGCGATAACTCCAAATACGCTTTATTGGATTTTCATTAAACTTGGCATACGCATTTATAACGTCTATGGGGAAGAAGCCTATTGATATCAGACCAAATCGGTTGACCGGTACCGGAGTAATGCCCACTTTAGTGCCTTTTTAAAGTAATATATTTAGAAAGAATTTATCAAATGGAAATCATTTATCATGACAACATATTGTTTTACACTGTTCATATACGGCTTTGGAAATTGCAATACTGTCAGCTATGTCAAATAACACTATTCCTTCACATTTGCTTAATAAACTAGACCGTTATACTGAGCGAGGTGGCCGAGATAATGTCTTGGAATCACATTCTGGAGGTCCCTGGGTTCAAATCCCCTAGCCGGCCAATTTCACATATTTTGTTGTTGTATTTCTATGTGAGTGTGTGATTGTCAAGATGTCACAAATCTGTGTACTTCTGCTGATGCAGGATGATTTCAATCTGATTTTTAAAAAATCTAGACCTTTGTTCTTCTGTAAACCCTGCAAAATGAATTAATCTGGAGCTTAACTCCCAAATCAATTTAAAAAAATAAAAAATAAAAAAAATAAAACTTATTTTCTGCATATCATAATTGTAATTATAACTGATTAAACAAAAACATTCTGGCACTTTGTTATATCAGTTTACCTGATTTTATTTAAAATACATCTCTAGCAAGATTGAGTATGGAAATGTACACACTAACTTCACTATAAGGTATATTTACCCAGAACAGTTGTTTCACTGGGCAAATACACCTAATAGTGAAGTTAGTGATTCCCACTGAATTTGCTGATGATGCTGGGGATACCCATGCAGGTGTCATGTGCATCATATATATTCAGATGTGCTGTTAGAATGCAAATCTGCAGAATAATAGGTGATGTGGCAAATTTTTTCTTTTCTTAAATTTTGTCTATGAGCTTAAGTCTTTAAGGGCCTGTATTACCACCTGCCGACAAATCCTCCAGATACGTGACTTCCAGATAGCTTAACTGGAAGATGCCTTGTAATACCACCGCTGAACTGCTACCGGCAAGAACGCAGTAAAAATTTGTAAAATGGTCCTTACCTCGCTGAGCAGAGAGGTGTGTTTGTTGTAGTTCGGTAGTCCTCCGCTAGGTGCGGCAGCTCGGATTTGTATTTGTACAATTAAATTACATAACATATCGTTTTAAGTGCGTTAATCTATTTGTTCAATTCTATTTCATTCATATGTGAGCATAAAATGACAATTTTATGTAAATTAAATCTTCCGGCATCAGTTCTAAAATTCAGGTGGCCAGAAACCTTCGGCGCACTGCCTTCTTGTTTCAACCAAGATTCCTAACTAGCAGTTGGAAGCTTGTCAGCCACTCCATCCTCCTTCTAGCTTATCTGGAAGTTGTCTTGCCAGACAGATTTTGTCAGGAGATCACAATAGGCAATTTGGCCAACTTTCAGATAGGTTCTCTATCTGGCAGATAAATATGATATCAGTAGGTCGTCGTACAGGCCCTAAGTTCGCCAGTTAATTGAATGTTGGTTACAAAAGAATTTAATGTACTTAGTCATTATGATGGATGAAATTTCTCTTTTCCCTGTAGTACTCAGCAACCATTCTGTAGCCAGCATTGGATAAGAGATAATTATCTAATTCTTCTTTCATGCTTTAATTCATTTGCATCTTACATTTATTGATACAGGGTACAGTGGTACAGGGTTTAAGCTAGGAAAAAAAAGCCTTAAGCAAAAAAGCAAAAATGGATAAAAAAGCTTTAGCAAAATGCTAAAATACAATTTTTTTGCTAAAAGTTAATTTTAACTGCATTTTTTTATGTTGCTTCAAAATAATAAAAATAAAATGGTACAGTAAAACTTGTTCAAAGCGGAATCGTATGGGACCAAAAGAATTTTCCAAATTGGACAAGTTTCCGGATTACACAAAATACACTAGGCTACATAAATGTTATCAATTACTTTACCATGCGTCACAAATGTGAATTTGTAATATACAAATACTGTAATTAATTACAAACCTTAATTCCTGTACGGCAGATATTATTCACTTTATTTTTATGAACAGTAGAATATTACACTGTTATTAATAATTAATAAAATCAGGTAAACTGATATAGCCAAGTGCCAGTATGTTTTTTTTTTTTAATCAGTGATACACGCAATTATGATAGGCCCATGCATAAAAGTTATTTTTGTAATAGATGTCCGAGTTAACTCCAAAAACAAAATGTGCCGGCAATAATAATAAAGATGCAATAGACCTACGATTCGCTGATATCTCTGTTTCAATTTAAAGCAGCCTTAAAGGTTATGAATGAATAATAAGCATATGAAATCTATCTGTCAGGAATTACATTAGGTATATTGCTGCACAGGAATGATAAGAAAAATACTCACAGTAAAATATAGCCTAATGTAAATATCGGTAGTCTACATAACCATAGAATACACATTATAATATCAATATTCAACGGCTAGTTGTTATAAATCGTTTATTTAAGTTATTATTTAGCCACACTGACATCGTTATGAAGAAACAAATCAATGAAGGCTGCTAACAATATGAATAAACGATTGGCAATTTGTTAAGTTTTTTTTAATAAGCTTACATTGTGGGCCTTGAAAGAATATTGATTACAAAATTAATATTGATATACGCGTTACTTCGGTACCGATCAACCGATTTGGCCCTAATTCAATAGGCTTGTACCCAAAAACGTCATAAATTCGTATACCAAGTTTCAAGAAAATCCGATAAAGCATATTTGAGTTATCCACGCCTTTGTGATTCCGGTACCGCCCAACCGATCTGGTCCAATATCAATAGACATCTTCCCATGGACATTATAAATAAGTATTCCAAGTTTCATGAAAATCCGATAAAGCGTATGTGAGTTATGGCGCCTTTAAAATATACACTAAATTGGGTTTTACTCCGGTACCGGTGAACCGATTTGGTTCAATTTCAATAGGGTTCTTCCCATGGACATTATAAACGCGTATACCAAGTTTCATTAAAATTCGATAAAGCGTATTTGAGTTAGAGCGCGTACACCAAGTTTCATTAAAATTCGATAAAGCGTATTTGAGTTAGAGCGCGTACAGACACACGGACGGACGGACGGACGGACAGACGGACAGACATTTTTCGTCCCCCACACAATCTCATAAAGTACCATACTGGCACTTAATAACACTAACACAACATAATTATTCCAATTACTGTAGGCTAACTGTTTTCTTCCTAGGTTTATTTCACTTTTGTTGCCACATATCGAGAAGGGAAGGCTGTTTGAATTTTCTATTCACAATTGTTTTTTCTATGCAATTTTTTGCCGTATACAATAGTTCCAATAGCTTGGGAGAATTGGTATGTGCTGCAAATTGCATAACATCGTTTATGCATGCGATTGCTTCTTCCGGCGTATTAATTTTCCTGGGGACATCTTCATTTTCTTCTTCTTCTTTTTGTGTTTCCTCCTCATCTTCTGCGTTGCGGATTTCTATTAGGTCAGTTGCCAAAGTAAAGGTAAAATGAGTTGACAAAAGGTCATCACTTTCAATGTAATCATGTGGACTGCAGGAAATGTTCTGCAATTTAATTAATTCTCCAATTGCTGCTGCATTTTCTTCGGCTTCTGAGAGCGCAGGCGATTCTTGTTCCCCATCTCCAAATCCTGCTTTCTTGAAACACTTTGTGACCATTTCAGGCTTTAACTCCCTCGCTGCCAGACCAATCCAGTTCACTGCATCGAGGACAGAAACTGACCGTGCAAGAGCGAATGCATTTTCAGCGTTTTCAACACTCAGAATAAGAGACTGCATCAATAATCGCCTGTAATGGGATTTGAAAGTGTAAATAACTCCCTGGTCCATCGGTTGTGTCATGCTGGTTGAACCGGGCGGGAACCAAGCCAATTTTACGTTCGATAACTTGATGTTAGGATGGCATGTTGCGTTGTCTAAGAACAGCAGTACATGGCGATTTTCTTTTTTCATTTTGGCATTGAAAGACCCTAGCCACTCTTCCATAAGAGCACTCACCATCCACGCCTTTTTATTGCTTCGCCATGTGACTGGAAGCTTGTTGATGTCTAGGTTTTTGAAACACCGAGGTTTTGCCGCCTTTCCTATAACCAGTGGCTTCTCCATTTCACCCAACATGTTTCCACACAGCAGAACCGTGAGTCTTTCCTTAGACATTTTTCCGCCGACACATTTTTCACCTCGATTTGCGAGAGATTTTGAAGGCAGTGCGCGATAAAACAGTCCCGTTTCATCGGCATTGAATACATCTTTAGGGTCATAATCCACAATTAGGTGCTGCAGTTTTGTCTTCCATTCCGTCACTACACTTTCCTGCACATCATTAGCTTCCCCACACACTTCATTCCACACGATGTTGTGTCTAGCTTTGAAACTGTCCAACCAACCTGTAGACGCCTTAAACTCCGTATTTCCTAACTCTTTTGCGACTTTCAGAGCCTCACTCTGTAACATGGGTCCGGACAAAGGCAAGTTTTTAGCCCGCGCATTTACAAACCTCCCACACTATTTCATTAATTTCTTCATTTCCCGTCTTCTTTGCTTTTCTCTTCATTTGTCCGTTCCCCTTCATCCACTCCTCCCTTATCTTATCTTTGTTCTTCAAAGTTTCGTAAATTTGCGTTTTACCGCATTTGAAACGCAAAATTATTTCGCGCACAGAAAGTTTGTCTCTCTCACTCGCCTCAATCACCTTCATCTTTTCGTTGAGCGTAAGCGATACGTACTTTTTGTTCGACATGATGCTACAAGCAGTACAAGCCAACTGAAATTGAAGCCTGGCGGAAAATAGAAAACAAAGCAGGTAGCAGATTTCTTGACTATTGGGTAAATTCCACTGTTGGCCGAAACAAAAGACACCGCCGTGCATACTCTAACGGAACTCTCAGGGCTGTACAATATTCGTGCTAAGAAATAACGTGTTCACACAGACGTGAATAACAAAATATATATTGTAATGCAGTAGAACATACAATGCTGCTTTTCCGCATTATAGAATAAATTGCTACTTAAATCTTAAAATTTGCATTCTGTTTCCGCGTTAAGCACGTTCCGTTTTATACAAAATATTGACGTTTAAAAATGCATTGTGTGCGTCGGGACCGAAATATTTGTATGCTTTGGACAGATTTCCGGATTATACACGTGCCGCTTTGAACAAGTTTTACTGTACAAATAACAAGCATAACAATAAAGCAAATTATTAAATTTATTTTTTCTTCAAAACACTTTGATTTGGAATTTAACACTTTTCTCTGTTTCAAATTGGCCCACTTCTTGCATAAGCGGGGCGGAGGAGGGGGACTATACGATCACGATATAAGAATTTCCTTTCGCATTTTTGCGAAGTGGCTACAATTTCTTTCGCATTCTGAAGTTTACTTTCGCACTTCATGAAAAATGCAATCGTAGCTTAAACCCTGTAGTGGTTTGAGAAGTAGGATACATATGGCTTCAAAATCATTTGAATACCTCTTCAAATGTCAAATTTATAATGATCAGTTGGCCAACGATACCGTTACTCCATCCTTGTAGCCTGCACATCTGAAAAAAAGGGGGTCATTGTTAAAGCGCTCAGTCAAGGTATCTAGTTTGGACAGAGGTAGTTCTGGGTTTGTGGATGTACAAAACTATTTCTCCGACTCAATGATGGAATTCACATCTTAGAACACTGCGCCTTAGAGTTGTTACACAGCTTGAAACTAATCACATCCTTCGTATGGAACTTGCTTCACAGTATTCCAGTGATACTTCTGTTGGTATGCTTAAAATTGTTTTTGAAGCACAAACGATTGAAAATGTCACATATTGTCCAAAGTCATTGTCTACTAATGTTTTTCTAAAGATAGTTGTCAGCCTTGGTATAAGTTCAATTTTGGGCTCCCATCGATGTGTTTGGGTCAGCCACCATTGCACTCTCCATCTCATCAGCAACGAAATTCACAGCCTTGTCCCAAACTCATCAGATACCGCCCGAGTTGGCCAAAGATGCTTTCGTTGCCTATATTTGCAGCAGTCCTGCATGTTTGTTTCAGATATAGGCTTGGTGTTCCTATGTCATTCTCTTTGGAATTTTTTTCTCTACGCATTCATGTCCTATTTTTATAATTCTGGTTGTCTTTTCCCCTCATATATCATAACATTTTAAGAAATTCAGGAAGTTTTTAATTTTTATCAAATGCACTGCCTTGTATAAATTTTTTTAGTTTTTGAGATATAGGCTATACTTGGAGCTCACGATTAGTTGTTACACATACATTCTCCTTCAAAATAATATTTTGTTCACTAGGATCGAATAGTTAGCCACTTGAGATACAATCCCATTTATGGACACATGTCAAATTCAGAAAGTAACAAATGGTAGATTCATTTTGTGCCTGCACATTTCGTGACATCTGCCCTCCACGAATACTAGAGTGATACTGGTACAAATGTTCATCCTTCCTCTTTAAAACGATACTAATGCCTGAGTGCACCATTCACCAATTTTCTCAGCTGTTTCGAAACCGGTGTAAAAGTAATAACGGGGGTGTTCTAAGAAAACCCGTGCACCATTGCTACAATACTGTGGTTTCCAAACGCTCGAATATATCGTGGTTACTCTGCTACGAAGCCATTGCCATGGAGCAATTTGTGTTGGTTTCTTCCATGGCCACTAGTTTCTCTCTGCTCGTCTGCCAGTCACGGTGACTCAGTTTCTCAATTCTTGGGAGCAATAAGATGCAATGTTTACAGTGTTTCTGATCAATTATTGTGTTAATGTAATCCTCTCTAACAGTCTGTACATTTAAGTAAAATAACATATATGTTTTAAAGAATAATTCTCACACGTGTGCAATCCACAGCAAAGCAACACCATGGAATCTCTGTTCTGAGTTCAACATAGCCTCGCTTTTATTCCCGTTCGACTAGTGGAAATTTTAGGTACAAAGTCATTTACATAACCATGAAAGGGCTGTTATAATTATCTTCGTGTATTTGAAAGTATGATAAATTGATTACATACCCTATGTACCGGTACACAAGCTATATCGGGATGCATGCAGCCCTTCACTGTAAATTTGTCCTAGGCCTACTGGTTTTCCATTTTTCATTTATTTGTTGCCTTGTTATTAAGTAATAAATGTTCATAAGAATAAAATTAAATGTTATATTGCGTATATGTCTGAATTTGAATCCAAACACCATCGATACTGTACTAATCAATGGATGGACCTGGTTTGATTGAGGTAAGAAAGGAAGGTAAATTCAGTCGATGTTACAGCACAGTATTTGCAAAGATATGTACCATCGTTCATTTTTCAAATAGATCCCACCTGACTCTCATTATTCATTATGTTCCATTAACTTTTCGCCTAGACATTGAAAATATGATACAATATGCTGATCTCCATCTTGGAAAGAAAACCGCCGTTTTCTCACTTTACAGCTCCTTCACGGCCGGTGAATATTATATAGTGGTAAAGGTCGAAACCAAGCATGGTGCAACGAAAGTATGACTTTACTGGGGTGAACTAAGCAACTTTACCACCGTATTCTGAATAACAAGGTTGGTGCACTTGGGCATTAGACTGTGGTGCTTTGTCTTTTTGTAGCAAGAGTTATTGAAGTTTGAAATTACATTCAGAAAAAGTGTCATTTAAGCATGATTGCCTCCCCCACACCCAGCATCAATTTCAAAGATGTTTCAGGATTCCATTCTTAATGTATACCGGTATAGAGTATCTGTGTAACATTGTTTTCTAATGCAGGTTTTTTGAAAAGAGGGAACAAGAGGAAGACCTAGAGAGAATGAAACCTAGACAAG
The DNA here is from genome assembly GCA_964059195.1 of Ectobius pallidus. Lineage (NCBI taxonomy): Eukaryota > Metazoa > Arthropoda > Insecta > Blattodea > Ectobiidae > Ectobius > Ectobius pallidus. The sequence continues at coordinate 51,231,062 of CAXKWD010000004.1, read as the reverse complement.
AAAGGCATATTCAGTATCCTCATGCTTTCAAGATGGAGGTGGCACTGTTTGCAGAGCAGCATAATCAACTGATGGCAGCTCGCACATTTAGTGTGCCAAGAAAGAGAGTTTACGACTGGTTAAGGATTTGCAGGGAAAGGATTGCAAAAGGTTAGTGTGTTATATTTTTTATGTTAAAATCAGAAAACTGTGCCAGAATTTCTCTGAATGGTCTTAACTACTTTTGCTATGATCCTGATATTCTGATTTGAATGCTTCCTTACCTTGAGGCAGTGAAAGTATTGAACTATTCTAGTTAACATATTCACTACAGCTATGGATTTACATATTTTGCAAATGATAAGGGTTTTAGTTCATGACTAATCACTTGTGAGAAGTGTCAAAGTTTTGTTGGCTTTCACCGGCCCCCTCTCACCATCATATAGCATAGTTCTTTCTTGCTGTTTCAGTGTGTAATGTGACATTGCATGCATTGTTCCCTGAGAAGTTATTATAAACAATAAACTCATTACTGGTACTGGTACATTACTGGTACTGCAAAAATATATCCTGAAGCTTAGCCAATTACTGTCATTAATACCAGCATTTTTTTTTCTCCTTTAATTCTTCCCTTATTTGTTTATTTCGTTGTTTTTTATTTCTTTTCTACTTTCCTTTTATTAGTTCTTCTTTCTCATTTCTAATTTTCATAAAACACTCGGTATTGAGGCAGAAGTCGTGTTCACAAGATCCTTTTTCTGAAAGCCTCTACACATTATACAACTTGTCAGGACAACTGTCCAATCAACCTGACAAAGAGGGTAGTGTGTAGGTTGGTTGTACAACTAAACCAACTGTCAGATTGGTTGGATGTATGAAAGCATCCAACTTCAACTTCTGTCTCCCCCACTGCTCCACCCAACATATTGTGTAGTGTAGCCAACAAAATTCCTTTCACCCTTTGTTTGCAGTAGGCATTTCAATGTGAAGATACTAAAGAAATATAATAACCAGTTGTTAGAGAGCTACATACATCTACAGGGCTACAGGTGTCTGTGAGTCAAACTTTGTTACATGGAATTCATACTTTTCAAAACTTTGTCGCTTACATTGTTAGGGCTCATGCTTCAATTATGTAGGGTAATTTCCTTTGACCAACCCAAGACTAACCATGAAATACAATCCAAAAATTACCATATGAATTAACAATCACAATAATGCACTTGAAATAGTTGCTGTTAGTGAAACAGAAAAAGGATATTCTTAGCTGCTTTTGTTATAATTAAAAACATGGAGAAAAATACACTTGCTTTCTTCTGTTTTAAAATAAGAGACTCCTGAACCAAAGTCGATATCTCACTGGCAGTCAATAAACTTGAACAAGTTTTCCATTTCATGTGGAAAATAATTCAACATATTATTAAAATGGAGAAATATCAACATACCGGTACTAATGTTGACTTGTTGTTAATGGAGACCCAGCTTAATATCCATACCGGTACTAATGTTGACTTGTTGTTAATGGAGACCCAGCTTAATATCGACTGATTTTGTGAAGTGATATACTCTATGTACATATAAACTGAATTTACTGTTTTTTGTGTTCATAGAATCAACAGATGTTACCGTTGACATACTTGCACAGACAGAAACAATACGATGTGGAAGTAGACGCACCAATGTAGATAATGAAGTGGATGAAGAGCTCTGGGCATGGTACCAGGCACAGGTGAAGAAGGGCAACAAACCCAACTGGCATGAGGTATGTATTCAATAATATTTTACAGCATTACATAAAAACCTTTGTTATTACATACATGCTTCACTAAATATTTACCTGTTTTTATCAGGACAGATCTGTTTCCGCCATTCTCATGGCCATCGTCAGCTGTTCTCAATTTCTTGGTGTTGTGTTGCCATCTGGTGGAGGGTGGAAGAATCTTGTGATGAGGCTCTCTTCTACTGGGATGTCGAAATTCATTACTATTTCCTTGTTTTTTTGTATGAAAAGTTTTTCCCAAACTGTTAACTCTGTATGTTTACCTATATGTTTCAAAAGTTTAGCTTTATCATTTATTTTGTGGCCTTCTTCCCAATAATGAGTAGCCACTGCTGACTTTTCTATTTGCTGGAACTTTATATTGCGAAAATGCTCTTTTACTCGAATACCCATATTTCTCCTCGTTTGCCCAATATATATCTTATTGCAATCATTGCAGTTAATCTGGTAAATTCCTGATTTGTTGCTTTCCGGCTCTTTATCTTTATGTTTTGACTTGATTAATGTTTTGATGTTGAATCTGTTTTTTGGTGCTAGTTTTATATTTACTTCTTTGAAAATTTTTTGAAACCTGTTGTTAGTCCATGGGTGATATGATATCGTTCTGTATCCTGTCTTTTCTTTATCATTATTTAAAGTGCTGATCTCCTTAATTTCTTTTTGTTTTTTGAATTTCTTAATTTTCTTATCTATGAGATCTTTGCCGAAACCGTTCAATTTTGTTATGTCCACTATGTGATTGTATTCTTCAGTATATTCTGTTTTTTCCATAGGTATATTAACAATTCTATGAGCCAAACTATTAAACTATATATTGGGCAAACGAGGAGAAATATGGGTATTCGAGTAAAAGAGCATTTTCGCAATATAAAGTTCCAGCAAATAGAAAAGTCAGCAGTGGCTACTCATTATTGGGAAGAAGGCCACAAAATAAATGATAAAGCTAAACTTTTGAAACATATAGGTAAACATACAGAGTTAACAGTTTGGGAAAAACTTTTCATACAAAAAAACAAGGAAATAGTAATGAATTTCGACATCCCAGTAGAAGAGAGCCTCATCACAAGATTCTTCCACCCTCCACCAGATGGCAACACAACACCAAGAAATCGAGAACAGCTGACGATGGCCATGAGAATGGCGGAAACAGATCTGTCCTGATAAAAACAGGTAAATATTTAGTGAAGCATGTATGTAATAACAAAGGTTTTTATGTAATTCAATACCACTTCACTGTGTAATTCCCAAAAATAGTTAAATATTTTACAGCATTTCTCCTCAGGAATGAAATTTCCCTTTGAATTCCTCAATCGGAAAGATTTAGTATAGTTATTGCACATATTGCATTGACTTTATGGAGCACCTGCAGGATTATCAACTTAACTTCATGGTGCTTCATTCCTTTTGGGAACAGGAACTACCATCTGACCTCTGGTCATCTGCCAATGGCATGCTGATGCAGGCTGGGGATATGTGTTCAGTATACAGTTGTTAATTAGAGGTGTTAGTTTTTGTTAATAAGCTGTTAAAGAAATATTGTACTTTAGGCTTAAGATACATTTTCTTAACATATTAGGATGTTACGAATTATTTGAGAGTAAAATTAAGTCACAAAATAACATTAATTTCATAAATAAAACCACAAAAGCCATAATCAGCTAAATAAAACCTATTTTTGATTATTGTTCTTTTCTATCATTTTTACTTCCCCTGCTCGTACCATAGGTACTATAGGCAGAGGAAGTATTGTTTTCGTCCCCAAATTCAAAGTTAAGTTTTTAACATAAATACGTGTTTTGAGGTCCAAAAATACCGTAAACGCGGGCTACTTGAGCCCTGGGGGCTAACTTGAGCCCAAAACAGAAAAATGTGTTTCTTCTTTGTTTGTTCTCTGCGTACTCTCAACATCAGTATAACGACATAGTGCTGCCACCTACCAACAAAGCACTGAACTACGTCGTTATACTGATGTTGAGAACAAAAAAAAAAAAAAATTCTGTTTTGGGCTCAAGTTAGCCCCCAGGGCTCAAGTAGCCCGCGTTTACGGTACTATTTTCAGAAACATGACTGTAGGTATGTGTGTGAACAGCGTAGCTCCATAACGGAAAATCGTATGAAAACAAAATTTTGTATTTGAGTTAGGTACCTGCTGAGGATGTGACATGAAGTGCCAACTTTCTCTTATTTTTAAGGGGACTTTAAATGAAGAAATTTTCAATTTTCTCGAAAACTACTCTAATGATTTTCTTTAAATTTTGCACATGGTATGCTTATTATGAAGTGCTAAAACTTTTATTCGAACATTTTTTCAAAAAAATTCTCTGAAGTGTAGTTATAAGCCACCCACTCTGAATTCTCGCATTTGATATTTTCTATGCCATCTTCTTCTCCTTCACTAGTGATTTCATCGGGGACGTAATCTTCATCCTTTTCATCCGAGGTGGCATGTTCATCAATGTAGTTCATATAGACAGAATTTGCACCTCTATAAATTTCTGTGCCTATTTCACTCTGTATTTCTGCGTCAGTCTTCAATTCTACATGCATACATTCATAAACTTGTGTAGCTTCTCTTTCTTGTTTAGAATCAGTTATTGAATTATCAATTAATTCCTACACTTCCCTCTTTTTAAAGTAATTAGACTTCCTTTTATTGGGAGAAGGAATTTCTTTACTTCCTATTAAAAACTTTGAAGGTACCGCATTGTCTTTTAGTCTAGGGCACCTGAATTTTTAATCCTTTCATTTTCTGTTTTTTAAAATATCCGATTCATTAAAAATCTGCTTTAAAATGCTTTCCACACACTCTAGAATTTTTTCTTGGAACAAAATGTTTACGCTTCATGCAAGAAACCCATTTGCTGTAGCCTACAAACGTCTGTTCTTGTTTTTATTAGGGAATGCATAGTAGCCAACATTTCTCTGGACACCAGAATTATTTGAACAACCGTAAGCACTGCACGCAGGCATCTTCACTTACACTACACAATAAACATTACTATAGGGAATACAAGACCGACACCTTTCACACAGTACCGGAGCAAGCCAAACTAAAACTGGTGACGGCGCGGCGCGGCGCGTTAGCCGCGTGACGTCACAGCCTTGCAACACTATAATTTAAATTGCTCACAGAATGAGAATGAGCGAACATAAAAAGAAATGGTTTTCGACTCTGCACTTAGCGAGAATCATATTTTATTTTAAGATAACGTAAAAATTTTCGTTCAGTACCCCTTTAAGATGACTGGATAGAATTGAACATGATTTAAGATAGATGAAGATTAAGAGATGGAGACAGAAGGCTGAGAATAGAGAGGAATGGGCAGTTATTATGAAGGAGGCCAAGGTTCTTAGAGGACCTTAGAACCAAAGGAAGGAGACTGAATAAGCGCTCTTTGCAATACAACCTCTTGTAATGGAAAATTGCACATAAACAAAATTTTGAATTTGGGTTAGGTAGCTTCTGGGGGACTTTACATGAAAAAAAAATTCATTTGTTATAATTTTCTCGAAAACAGCTCTTAAGGTTTTGTTAAAATTTTACACGTAGGGTGCTTATACTAAAACTTTTATTTGAAACATTTTTTCGTAAAAATTATCTAAGGGTAGTTATAAGCCACCCACTCTGAACATGTGCTCTTTGCAATATGGCCTTTTGTTCTATATCAGAATGTTAAGTGAGAAAAATGTATTCGCCACACTTCAAAGTGAAGAAAGTTACGAGAGTACATTAATCAGATTTTATTTGGGGATGCAATGTGATGTGGTAACGACATTCGCTTAATTTTTAAAACCAATTTACATGAAGAGAATATCATACACAATAATTGTATTACACTAAGAGGCTAACTTTTATTTGAGTAGAGGAATTTATGTGAATTTCATGTCAGATTTTTTATTCCTCAGTTGTAGTGTATCATATTACCTTTTTAGAAAAGTGGATTGCTATAACTTTTACCCTTTGATAAAGCATATTTCAAGATTAAAAAAATTAAAGTAGGTATACATTATTCAAAATTTATTTAGCAAATAAAATCACACATATCACCAACAGTCATAAGCGTAGTTAGCAACTTATTTTCTGCTTTCCTGGAAGGAAAAAGGTAAGCCCTTGAATTCTTTGAAGTTGCATTGGTTTTTATAACTACCGTAGTTTCAGAGGAGTAGGAAACTCGTACAGTCAGTGATTTCTTTTCAGTGGGATGCAGTATACTGATCTGTCATTAAAATAATCATTAGGTTGGGTCATAAATGCTTAACGTCTTATATTTTCTGTGCATCTGACAAATAGAAACTTAAAAAACAACCTTTTTAATTTTAAAACAAATCTTATGAAAAATAAGAACATTTTAAAACACCTGTACCGTAAATGATGGTTACCTTGTCAGGAACCACTACTTCTTAATATCAAGTAGCTCAATTGGTATCATGAGAGGCTGCCTGCACCTCGATGTGTGTACTGTGGCTGATTAGACACACTATGCACTGGAAAATCATTTTTAAAATAATCATACCAACATTATGAATCTAGCTAAATTTTAGCTAGCATCATACCAACAAGAGTATTGTATAATAATTATGTTTAGTTTGTTCGCAATTACATCAATGCATGGAGATTTGTTTGTTTTCCATCCACTGATGTAATTGATGCATAAACTAAACCTAACTGCATAATGACGAGCTTCATGACCTGTACTCTTCACCAGATATAGTAAGGGTAAGTACATCACGGAGGATGAAATGGGCTGGACATGTTGTGGGCACGGGGGAGGAAAGACATCTCTCAAAAGTTTTGACTGGGAGACCCAAAGGGAAAAGACCACCTGGAAGACCTAGATTTAGGTGGGAGGACAATATTAGGATAGATTTAAGGGAAGTAGGATTTGCGAGGGATGATTGGATGGAGTTAGCACGGAATAGGGTTGAATGGCAGGCTCAGGTAAGTACGGCAATGAACCTTTGCGTTCCATAAAACAGATAATATTCCTTTAGCTTGCTGAGGAATTGTCTATTGCCATTGAGTAAGTAAATAAGTAAGTAAGTAAGTTATACACAACTACTGTCTTCTAGTTTTCTTCCTGTTTCATTATGTATTCATGCTTACATACAATATTGTTTGCTTTTTGTGTTTTTATTTTAATTTTCTAATTTAGTCTCCAAAAATTTTAATTTATATCAATGCTGAACTGTCCTGAGCATTGCGTAATTTTAGCTGTCACAATTAGTGTTAGTTTACTAAAATTATTGTTTATTTCCAATTCTTTATCAAATAATATAACTAACTCAGTTTAAAAGAATGGTTTATTGCTTTTTAATGTGTATAGTTTTTCACTAGTTGAGTGGAAAAGGTCTTTGTGCCTTACCATCATAAATAAATAAACAATAAGATAGTAAAATGAAATTAAACTACAGACAGTTTTTTAATTAATAGCAGTGAAAACATATGGCTTTGCAAAAAAAATCAATGAATTTGCTAGTCATGTTTTTCAGGTGCAAGAAAAGGGTTTGGAACTGTATCGAGCCAAGGGTAACAAGGACATAAAATGTTCGTATCAGTGGTACAAGCGGTGGTGTGACAGGTTTCACATTGTTCTGAGGCATGAAGGTGACGACGCCCTGCTTGAGTGGGCTCTTACTCAGCTGGAACTTGGGCGAAGTCTCACATTCAGTGACCTGCAGGTAGAAGCTCTCAACTTGGCATCGGACAAGGCATTCAGGGTGAGTAGCTGCATTTCACACATGTTCATTGTTTCCACTTTCATTGAATTTTACTCTTTAACTTTCTCGCATGTGCATAATATAGAGAAAGTAAAGAGAGTGTAAAAAATAAGTGGTAATTGAAATAACACTGGAAAAACAAGTTTCATAATAACTAGAAGTTGAATAGTGTTTTTGGAATAAAGGCTAGTTTACACGACGAAATTAGGTTTTGTAAGTAAGTTTCGCAACTGTTTTTTGCTTGAATGCGCAAGCGCGAGATGTACTGGCGACAATGAGTTACGAAACTACGCAGTTTCGGCTGATTCCAACTTTTCAGGAAACTATAAAGTAATTTTGATATTTTACGCTTATTTAGCTTGTTCGCGTTTCGTCAAATGAAATGGGGAAGTGAGGAAATTGTGAAATGCCTGTATTCATACGTGTTCCAAACATTTATATGGGATTTTAACAACCTGAACTTCAGAAATAACATGAAATGTGTGGTTACATTGGAAAGAAAATGTGTGTAATTAGTTTCATGAAATCACTTTCAAGAAAGTGCTTACGAAACCTAGTGCCATCGTGTAAACTAGCCTTAAGTGTATCCTTTTGTACAGGTTTTTGGAGCATTGCATTTAATAACTTTACAGCAGGTCCTGATTTGGATTATCCATGCAAGTGGAATACGATTATAACCAGGTGTAACATTTGACTTTCCTACAATTAAGTTTTGAATTTTCTGCATTTGAATGTCACATGCTTCCAGAGAAGCTATGTGACATTTTCGGTAAGGCAACATATAGTTAACTTAAGTGCAGGAAATTCAAAATCTCATACCGCATTCTGCTTGCAAAGAGTTATATATACACATGCTATTTGTGTTAGTGAAACCTCTCCAAGTTCAATAAGCATTATGACAATTTTAGTAGCATTTACAGCTTATTAAAATCACACTACATTATATGTACAGCCCATAACAGCATTGACTGAAGCTAAAATTGTAATAATTCTAACATTCGGGTTGTTCCATCTTTTTAGATTATTTGTACATGTCACAGTCGTAATTAGCATGAATAATAGGAAGTTTGCTGTAATTTTAAATGACGACCTTCATTTCACTTTCCGCCTCTTGCATCTTCAGAATTTGGTTTCTATTACTAAAATATCAAGGATAGTTTACATGAAAACTTTTCAAAATTTTGATCTAAAAATGATTCTAATGATTTTGATAAAAATGAAACATTTCTAAACCTCTAACCATGATTGAATAAAACAGCTACCATATATTCCATAAAATGAGTTAGAGGGTACTCTTTTTTTAAAATTTCTATCTTGACTAAGATGGAGATTACACGAAAATCCATAAGGCAATTAATAAGCATTATTGTTTTATGAAACAATTTTTTTTATAAATGTCTGCTATCAAGATAAAAATAAAATAAGTATGTCTTCAAATATAATTCCCAAACTACTTACTAGATCATAGATAATCCAGATCTTTTGTTATGAACTCATTGCATAAAGTGTTTTTTGAAATGTAATATACCTTTTCTTAATCAGATAAGATGGTTGACATTTAAACTTATGTATGTTCTGCAAAAATGTATGTAAAAGTGTAGTCTAAAGTGTTTAAAGTCCATCCATCTTATTTAATTAACATAGTATTGCTTCACTGTATAAAAGTTCCATTACCGGTATTATATTGTTTTTAAAATATACCCTTATTGTGATGCAGTAATAAATCCCCCCAAAAAATGTGTCATAATTAGGGCCCTGATTTATTGGTGAAATAAAATGGCTGATTTCGGTGTTAACTTCCTTCTATTTCGGTGGGTATTTCGTGAAATAAATTACTTATACTACATTGGGAACATTGCGCAATGATAAACTTGGCTTCTTTATTTATATGAACTAACACCCCCCCCCCCCATTTCTATATTCTTCTGCCCTTGTATGAACTGAAGTAACTTTCGATTTAGGCATGATTAGAGTTATTGTTCAAATATAATGAGAAATATTATCGTAATTTCTACTAAACACCATCAGGTAGCCATTTGCAAACAGAAATGCCAACCATACCACTGTGAATAAAAGATGAATTCTGTTGAATACAAGTAACAAACATTCTACACTCTTCTGCTGTAATCGATCACAGGCATCGCTAACTTGGCAAAGACATAGCAGGAAAGGAGTGTACTCAACAGTACAAACCAGGTCACAGACAATCTTTGCGTAAATTCTGCAATCTTTGTAATCGATCACAAATATCGATACATCGGTAAATCTTCGACAGCCACAAAAACAGCAAAAAAAAGCATGCTGCTAAGAAATAAAAAATACAGTACACCAAAACACAATATTGTGATTTTAAGGCACATTTTCGTGCTCATTTCTCACTTTACGGACAGAAGGGGCATATTACGCGCTTATAGACACATTTCGCGGAATCGAGTAAATTTCGCGATATTTCGTGGATTCAATTTTGTTCATATTGGTATTTTAAGCATATAAAAGCTAAATATAGCTAAGGGAGGTCGTTTTATAAAATTTCACGCTTATCGTTGTTACCAAAAAATACGGCCCCTAGTCATAATATACAATTTAATGCGGTGAAATGAAAATTATTCAGATTTAATATCATGTAGACACTAAAAATTTCCCCACTCAAGAAACTGCAAGTAAGGTAGACTAGAGTGTTTGCAATTTTCTGTGGTGGTTAGCAGTGAAGGAAAAAGTTTAATATATAATATTGACACTTTACAGTGTTTTCCCCATTAATTTACCAGTAATTAAAAGAGCTTTATGTATTTGAATAAAGGTATTTTAAAAGTATTTAAGACCCATTTAAACAAAAAAGAAGTTGCAATATTTTTTTACGTAGAAATAATTTTTTAGTTGGTCACAGCCCTTTTTACTGGTAATGGTCTACCAGTGAAAGCATACCAGTGGATGAATGATCATGAAAAGTAATTTATTATATTATGATGCAAACAGATAGTAGGGCCTATTCTTTGTTACAAAGAAGCAATTTTTTTTTTAAGATTCTGATTTTCAGTGACGGTTTTCTATTTGACCATTGAAACTAGTTCTGTTATACTATTGGGCCTTTAAAACCAATGCCAGTATTCCATACTGGTTCATATTGTCTCACTTCCCACACTGCTTATTAGTCTCAGATATCTGAAGGGATAAACTAACTTAATTTGCTCTGTTATTTACGACACACTGTAAGAAGAATTCTTATTAAAACTAGTTTTGAGATCCTAAAATCTACTTAAACCTGAAGATTTAATTTAATTTGAATAAAGGTACATATCTTTCGTCATCTAAATAATTAGTAAACAGCCATTCCACGGAAAGTGAGCCTGAAGTGTCCAGACCGTAACAACCATTTAATATTAATTTAAAATATATGTAATCACTGAAAAATTATGAAATTAATTTTGAGAATTAGTTCTTCATTAGACTAATGTACTGAAAATTAATTTCATAATTTTTCAATGATGTCATATATTTTAAATTAATATTAAAAGGTTGTTACGGTCTGGACACTTCAGGCTCACTTTCCGTGTAAAGCTGATCTTAACGTGAGAAAATGTGCAATGTATTTTGCACCATTTATTTTTGATATCAACTGATCAACATCTGAAGCACAGGTTTCTGAATCATTAAGGCATTGTGATAGGGAATTAGCATATATCTTTGATTAAATTAATCGGGAAAACATTCTGAAGTGTATATTATATATAATCATTGATAATTTTCATCTTCACACATTTTTTGTAAGTAAAAACTTACCAAAAGGACGATCGTTTTGATGAGAGGCTTCTCACCATCATCAGCTGTTCTCAACTGAGAATTCTCTCTTAGATATCAGTTGAGAACAGCTGATGATGGTGAGAAGCCTCTCATCAAAACGATCATCCTTTTGGTAAGTTTTTACTTACAAAAATTATGTGAAGACGAATATTCTCATTGATTATATAGCATATATCTTGTTCATCCCAGCTGACTGCCTAAATTATCCACATGAACTAAATTCAGTATATATAAGAATTATTTTCCAACGTGAATAGGCCTGATATTATTTAGCACTGGTCTAATTTTCTAACTACAGTGAAGCGTCAGTTAGCCAAACTAATTGGGACTAAGGGTGGTTTGAATTTTTAATTAGTTTGGATTATCAAATATGTACAAAATAACACTTTACAACGTGGAAAAGAGTGTACTAATAGAAATGGAAAAACAATACAGTACATACAGATATGTAATTCAAAGTGGATGTAGATAACCATGTGCCTTGTGTAAATAACATTTTATTTTAATCATTCTACAAGATATGAATTGTTATACAAAAATTAATAAATGCATTTTTTGCCTTTTTATGGCATACAGTGCAGTTTGTCAGGTTTTGTGTTATTACACATTTACTTCCGTATTAAAAGCATAATCTGTAATCATATCTTAAACTACAGTGGAACCTCGTTAGCACGTTCCTCATTACTACGTTTTCCCGCATAGTACGTCGGTTTTTTGAAGTCCCGGTCCCAATCTTAATAATTACATGTTTAAATGTTTCTTAACACGTTTTGGTTTAACGCTTAGTACGTTCGTATTTGACTCGCCAACCATACTTTGCCAAACACAAGCTTTGTTTGTGTCCGATCGTGTAATCTCTATGTCAGAATTCTTGTACTCTTTGCTCTATGGGACCAATCGTCAGTCATTATAGTTGCTTCTCATTGGTCATTTGGACACCAATCGTCAGCCATTGTGTTTGCTTCTCATTGGTCATTTTGACTTCATGCGGATTTTTCAGCATCAGCTATATAGCCGCCATTTTTTTTGTGATATTTTTATTGTGTTCTCTAGGTAGTGAAATATGTTTCAAATTTCTTACGGTTCGTGTGGTGTCGAGAAGAAAATATTAGAATTTTTGATGAAATGTAGGCTAAAAAAGCAGATAATGCTTCTCACATGGGTATTGGATCGCATTTCATTAGCAATTTGACTTTGTTCGCTAACATTCAGGCACATCTGAAATTTTGAACAATTACACTTCCAGTTATTTTATGTTTGTTAATAGATTGTGGAGTGCAACTTGTTTCATGTGTGATGTTTTAGAATAAAGTGGATGCTTTTTTGTGTGAATTTCGTATGGTTTTTCATTAAATATGGCTCCCATACATTCCTTCAATTTTTGCAACTTTTGTTTAATTTTTTCAAATAAAATCGTTAGGCCTATATATTTGTTTACATAATTTAAATCTCGCATAACTAATGGCTTGGCACAGAAGCTCCTGTGTGTCAATATGGGTATTTCTGAGTCATTAGGATGCACTTTTGAGTGGTTCTGAGCAACTTAGAAAACATAGGCCTATCTACATACTCCCTACGATTTTTTTTTTAATTTTCAGTAGTATGTTTTCCCGTTTAAGACGTCTATTTTTTTCGGTCCCTAAAGAAACGTGTTAACGAGGTTCCACTGTATTTAAATTTTATTTTCAGATTTTCACAATTATTTTGTTAAAAATATTGTTATTGTAGGCTTCCCGAGGATGGGCCATCCGGTTTTGCAAAAGACATCCTCAACTTCTACATCAGAGTCCCATTCTGGACACTGCTTTACCATCACTTCTTCTCCAGAAAGTAGATAATTTCCGTTCTGATGTGCGGAAGATCATCCAAGAGAAGAAACTTGCACCTGGATGTGTTGGTAACATGGATGAACTCTACCTCAACTTCTCTGTCCTTGTGTCAGGTAATATTAGAGACTAATATATTTTTCCTTGAATTTTCGCCTTAAAGGAACTAAAACTCAACTCCATGGCTATACATCCCTTGAGAGACCCGGCCTACCATCCAACTGCTGCATCATCTGTCATTGGCAGATGTCAGGATTGGGGGACATGTGGTCAGCATGGTTTCTGTGATTGGAGGTGCTACTTCTGAATCAAGCTAGCTCCTCAGTTTGTATCTTGAGGCTGAGTGCACTCTGTTCCAGACCTCGCTACCTCAGATTTTTAAGATTAAGGGAACTGTCTGGTGAAAAATGGGTAAAATGATATTAAATATGTTATTCTGGAGCAAGAATCCCCTGATATTTTTTCTTTCTTTTATGAGGTATGATTATTTTGAGAAAGTCCATGATTTTTAAAACACAATTTATATTTATAGCATTACTTTGATACTTTATAACAAAGAATTATTTCGAGAACTTTAAAAAACCTATTTTTCCCCTTTAAAAGGGAAGTGTGGTGGAAAATGGGGTAAGATGATTAAAAAAATTAAAAACAAAACTTTCAAGGTTGAGAACCATGTGAAATTTGTAGGATATGGTTATTTTTTATTTTGAGAAAGATTAAAAGTCTTTGTTTGGGATTCTAAAAACACAAACTAAGTGTAGTTGTAGTTGTGCAGTGGAAGCCCGAAATAGCGCACTTCGAAATACCGTGGATTCAGATGTAACGCAGGGGAAAGCACGTCCCCCAATAATAAAAAAATACCGTAGTTTTTTAAATAAAATGTTTAATTTTGGAAGTTGATTTAAAACAGTAAAAATTCTGCAAAGAGCAGTCCTGCAGTACATTTTTTTTACCGTTAAACCTGCCCTCGCCCACTAGTTGACAGTCACCACTGAATTCCGAAGGATTTAGCAGAAGTAACAGGACATGGAATGAATAGTGTAGTTCTGTAAGGATTTAAAAAAATCTGCACCTGCCATACGTTCTTGAAACCTAGGAAAGTTAAAATATGATTTTAGTTTGAACCACGCATTTGGATTGTAAAGTTGTGAGTTCGGAATACAAAATGTTGCAGAAGCAGAAAGCATATTCAGTAGAAGATAAACTGAGAATTATTGATCATGTAAAAAATCCGGAAATGGGGACTCTGAATATTATACCTCAATGTTACAGTGTATGCTTTAGTAAATGTTGTACAGTACTTTCGGGAATTAGAAACATTCTCGCTCCCCATCTGCGAAAGAAGAGCCATAAATTGAGATCAGTTACAAAACTGGATTAAATAGCGTAACAGGTGAGTAATTTTTAAAACTACTGTATTTTATATTGCTGTATCATTGTAATTTATTAGTGAACCAATGTTCCCCTCAGCGGGGTCTATTTTTGTCACTTCTTCGGTCACATTTCGATATACCGCGGTAAGGTTATAACGCAGGGGTAAAGCATGTCCTCCAACAACCGCATTATATCGGGCTTCTACTGTACTTGGGTACTTTAATAAGCATTATTTTTAAAACTTTTTAAAAAAAACATTTTTTTCATATTCAGATTGTACATGTTTTAACAGTTTTTTGCATTATTGTCTAGCAATTTTGTACAGATTACCCTTGATTTAATCTGATGATATTTACTGAGTATTTCCTTCTTAAAAAGAAAAGAAATTACCGTTAACAACAACAAAATCATAGTGAAAAATGGCGGCTTGTGTGGTCTAGTGGTTAGCATTGCTCAGTACGGATCCGTAGGTTTGGGTTCGCTTTTCCGTACCTTCTTGGATTTGCATGAGGTGCACTCAACCTCGTGATATAAACTGAGGAGCTATTTGATAAAGTGAGAGTCAGCAAGTTGACCATATGCCCCCCAGTTCTGCCATCTGCCTATGGGATGATGCAGCATTTGGATGGCAAACCTAGTCTTGCAATGGTATATGGTGCTACGGAGTTTAGTTTAGTTTTTCGTGTTGAAAAATTAGTGTTTCTGTTTGTGTTAACCAAATCCAGAAAAACTTCTGTGATCTCTTTATATATAATGAGGCTTTGTCCTGACTGTCTGACTGACTTAATGACAGAGAATCAGTGTAGAGCCTAAACTATAATAGGTAGAGACTTGGAATTTTGACAGTACCTTCGATTCATAATGTAAGTGCTCACTAAGAAAGGGTTTTGGAAAATTTTGATTTTAAATGCCAAAAATAAAATGTTTTAGAGGAGACATAGTACCTTTGTACACAGAATTATCAAATCCAAATCAAATTCCATGTACAGTTCTCATGACGACAGTGTATTGTTGGCAGTGGTCACAGGTTGCTTTGGAAATAAATGATACGGGACTTGGACAAATTAGAGAAGCTATCAATTTAATTCATTTGTGCAAATAAATAATAAAATCCACAAAAATAATGCACAATATGATTCAGTCACATAACTTTCTCTACCCTGGACATAGAGAATACCATTTTCTCACTTCACATTTTGATGTACAATAAGAGTTTGTATTGCAGGGACAGCTTTTTCAGTTGTTTCAGTCTGAGTTTGTGCCAACGAGTATGCCATATCAGAAGTCTGTAAAAAATTCTATCCACTGATGCGTTATTCATAGCTGTAGGCTTTGTATTTTTAGTTGAGAAATATGGATGTTTATCATAGGACCTAAGCATGTAAAAGGAGACAAAATAGAATGGAACATTTATGTAAAAATTATCTCATTGTTAATAAACATAGTGTTTTATTTATTTTTCTGTTAAATAAGTAATTTAAACAAAACATCTAGCAGTTGAGTAAATGGCGAAGCCATGGGCACCTGCTAGTGTTATTATAAGTGTTATAGTGAATTAAAAAAAATACCTACCTTGAAATATATTGTGCATGGAATATTTTTTACTAACCTCATTTGTGTATAAAATAGAGGGAAAAAAACAAATATCAGCATATATCTTGCAATTTTTATATGGAGAGAGGTATAATGCAGTTGCAATATTGTGCAAGTTAAAAAAAATTGTATGCCCGTGAAGGAAATGTACACTTTCACCTCAAAAACTTAATGTTTTTTAGTCTTGTTTCTTTCTACAGAACTAATTTTCTTCTTCTTTTTCCTGAAATATTAATTTTATTATCTTATTTCTTAGTTCTTAGTGTTTCCATATAGCTAGAGATACTTAGTTTTTGTGAGTGACAGATTCGTGAATTCTGTTTATTACCATGATGTCAAAATATTTTGTTAGAAGTTGCAAATTATAGAGGTCATTTTTAACACCATTTTGTAATGAGTAGCAGCAACAATATTAACATTCAAGTAAAATAATTTAGTAATGATTTATATCAATTTCAATCAGGCCTTTTTTTTAAAGAAAATATCTATATTAATCTTCCTTATGTTCTCAGCAGGGAAAATTAATTACTTTCGTGAGATGTGACTCTTACATTTTTTAGTGTTATCCTCATTGGAGCCTATTGTACAACTTTTAGTGACCACCTACTTCCATGCAATTTTGATGTATAGGTACATAAAAGCAGAGCAATGAAACACCGTCAAACTCTATGGGAAACTGAAGAAATCTGCATTTGAAACAAATGAAGTGTTGAAGGATGGATACTGCAATGAAACGATGGGTTAGGTAGCATTCATTGTTTCAAGCAAAGCGGAACGTCACTGGAGGATAACCAGAGACGAGGTTGTCTGTTCACAGCAAAACACGAAAAGTATGAACATAATTCAAGAAGAACTGTGCATGATAGTTGCATATCAACAGGGAAATTGCTAGCATCATCAACAGTTCATTTGGAAAGAGTTTCTTTGAGTTCTCACATCTATTTTGAATGTTTGCAACTCAGTCCCTTGTAAGAGCAAAGGAGATCTTCAAGAACTAAGAGATGGGGTATAATTACAAGTGAATACAAGCCGTGATCACCACCTGAAGGAAAATCAAGAAACCTGTCCAGTTTGAAATTGGACCCCTGAATTTGGAAATAATTAAATGGTTCAAATATTTAGGATGTTGGATAACATAAAACAATAAAGAGGTCAATGAAATAAGGAAAAGGATACATGCCGCTACTGGAGTGTATACATCACTGACATCAGTAATTAAGTAAAGGAACATTATACAAAATTTTAAAGTTACAATTAAACCAATAACCGCTAAATCAACATCTTTGAAAGAAGAATATATGGCCCAATTCAAGACAATGGTGTATGGAGAATACGATACAACAACGAATTATACATCATTTATAAAGACAATGATTCCACCATCAGATTCAAAGATTGCAATGTGCTGGGCATATTATTCTTATAGATGATAATCAAATTCGCAAGAAGGTATTATTTAGCCCAATCGAAGACCCAGGGACCGCTGGATTGATGCAGGGGCAAGATATGCTAATACCCTACTCAAAACCAGTTGTGCACATCAGCATTTAATCACATTTGGCCTTCGGTAACTTTATTTCTAAAGGTAAAGCTAAAGGGTCGCTCTTTTGATACTACAGAGGAGATCCAACAGGAATTGCTGATACCTGGACACACATGTTTGCTGAAACTTATATAAGTTACAGTAACACAGGTCAGAGGCGTAACGAGGGGGAGGTTTTGGGGGTTTGAACCCCCCCCCCCCCCATTGATTAAAAAAAGTATAATTGTACAATTTTTTTAAGTCTGCTTATAAATTACTTAATACAAGTATAAAGCGTGGGAAGCTTAAAACTCTTTATTGTGCATCTTAATTTTTTTAATTTTCTGGGGGAGGACCCCCGAACCCCCCTCTCCCGAACGTTATAAACCCCCCCCCCATATGGTCGGCCTGGTTATGTCTATGACACAGGTCACATGAATGTTGTGTCACTGCTGATGAAGGCCTTTCACCTTCCATGTTATAATTACATGTCAATTGTGTGATCCATTTGCATTATCAGAACATATTAACTGCACATCGTATTATAGTGTAGTTTAATGTATAGTATTTATTTCTCGTGAATAGGTTTAAATGCAAGTGTGAAACGCCAGCAGCTTGTACGGAAATCAGAAATGGAGAACTGCCATGCAACAATTGTGCTGGGATGTCTGGCTGATGGGACTATCTTACCTCCAGCCGTTGTCAAGGTAATGTTGTCTTTAATGAACCCTAAACTAGTTTTTTTTTTAAATTAATTAATTAATTTTTTTTTTAATTGTATCACTAGTCCAGCTGCATATTTTGCTCGCACAAAACAGTCAATTCCTGAATATTATGTCCAGGTCAGTGGTAAAATCTAGTGAAGTATAGTGTATAATACCTCCACTCATGTGTTCTAATGTTTTAATTATTTTTCTTTTAAATAAATGATTTATATAAAACATTTAGCAGTTGAGTAATCTAGGGTGAAGCCACAGGCACCTGCTAGTGGATAAATATCCTCATATTTTGAATGAAATATTGTTCTAATAATCTTAAATCTCTGCTTTTATACAACATTTTTAAGGTGATACATTTATATATGTTAGAAGCAGTTGAAAGATTTTAGGAACCAATGGGGTAATCTTAAGCACTTAGCATAAATAAGTCCTTATTTTCTTGACACCACGATTACGTCGGTTTGTCTAATTCATTGTCTAGAAGTCTAATTGATTCTATGTCTGTGCAATTCAGGTTGGTGGGCTTGAGGATGTGGGCCCTCCTGTTGAGAATGTAGTGGTACTGCAACTGGAGGAAGGTGGCATGGATGCTGCATGCATCATGCAATGGCTTCAGCTTGTTTGGTTCAAGTAAGTATCATATTCCTTGAATACTCAGTACAGTCTCCCCCACAAAAAGACAGTATTTACCAGTGGTATGTCTTCAATGTGGAATACATTTTGCCACATGGGCACTTTACATCAAAACTGCCTCATAATAGTTGTGTTCCTATGTATTTAACCAGCATCAAAGCTTTTAATTCATTATTCATTTTACAAGAACTCTTGCTGAACTCATTGATTGCTTTGTTTTACTAAGTATTCCTTGTTCAACACGTCTCGTTCATTTATATCTCACTCGTGTATGTAGCAGGATCAGAATATTTATTTTGGTCCAAATTTTCATTCAATTAAAATGCATATCACTTTTTATGTGCTTTTGTTTAGTACATTAACCTATAGTTAGGGACTCTGAAAAGTAGTAAATTAATTCAAAGAAGAGCAGTATAATATTAGCAGTAGTGCATTAAAAATTATACCCGTCGGTTATAGCGGTAAATAAATGTATTCTTCCCTAATTAAATTTAGTAATAAAACTCTGCATAATGAAACATGTAACCCATACCAATATTTTATTTTAATGTGTGCAGGAGAAATATTAGATTACCATTCCTTTCAGAACCAAACTAAGGATATAACTGCATTGCTAGACAGGCAATTGACTTTGTCAACAAATGTCTTTCTCCTCGGTTTGGAGGGATAAAATTCAATCACAAAATCTGGCCATGTACGTTGGTTGGTTGGTTGGTTGTATCTTACTGTTATTAATAGTGTCATGGGAGTGAAAGGTATAGTGTAAACTTAATTCATCAACCTCCTTTTCCAAGTAGCCTATGTACTGTGTACATCATATATATATATACACAAGTTCATTATTTTTAAAATCAAATTAATTCGATGGCGTAAGATGCTACGGGGGCAATTTTCATTTTGAACAGTGAAGTTGCTGTGTCTAGTGAGAGGCATCTAAGTCTTTAATTTTTCTACACCCGAGGGGCAGTGCACGGTTTCCACCACCGCATCTGCAGCAGGAAAGGTTTCCACAACGCTGACAGTAAATGTGTCTGCGAACTCTGGCAACCGACTCTGCACACAATTTCACCTATTCGAGTGCACCCAAAGAACATTACCACTTTCACATTATGCAAAGGGCGAATGTCAATAACTTCACAAATACAATCCTTTGTACACATTGTGTTTAATTCCATTTAATAAATAATTATTTTTAAAATCTCCTTTTTCTTAAATAAAGGTCCTGATTATTAACTGAACTAGTTAAATATTATATTAACACTTAATGCTTCACTTACGTCGCTGTTTATGAGCAGGACATGTTTCGGGATTCTTATCCCATCTTCGGCTGCTGGTCAACTGGCAATTGGCGATCATGGTTAGTGGTCTTTATGGTTTGTCCAGTGCTGCCCTCTCTACTCTTGGCTGTAAGCTTGATGACGTCATCCACCGGCGGTATTTCAATTGCCAGTTGACCAGCAGCCGAAGATGGGATAAGAATCCCGAAACATGTCCTGCTCATAAACAGCGACGTAAGTGAAGCATTAAGTGTTAATATAATATTTAACTAGTTCAGTTATTCATGTGCTCCACTGTGTATATTACTTCGTTTTAATTATTATGTCCTGATTATTGCTTCTTGTTAAAATAAGAATTATTCAATACTAGAACAATATTTTTTATTTTTTTATTTTCATCTTCCACATTTCAATAACTTCTTCTCTTTCTTTGTTCATTGATTTTGATTTGTAACCTCAAACAAACTAGAGCTATTACCACCAGGATTTTTCTGTAGATGAGCCATGAGTGTATGTATTTTTAATAAAATTTATGTCTCTAAATTGATAAATAATTGAATTAGATTTGTGTCACCCTAACATTTAAATATTTTGCATTGTAATATGATCAGATAAGTAATTGAAAAATATTTACAAGAACAAAACTTGCAACGCCCCACCCTTTTAACCCTTTCTTCTTCTTCACCTGTGGAGCGTACTGTCTCAGCTTGGCCGACCCTAAATGAAATGACTAGAAGGGAAATACAAAGATGGGAACATTACGTAACGAAGACCATATAAAATGACTTTAGATGGTCTTCGCAGCTGAGAATTGAAAGTTAAAATGTGAAAGCTAAAACACCTTTTATTAATTAAAATAAATTTCATTAAAGCCTGATGGGCCATGGGTTATAAAATCTTATTTACAATCTTTCCCACAAGCGGGATTAATCATATAGACATCATACTGTTACTGGAATAAATTATATTACAGCCTGATGGGCCAGTCAGATATACAAATATGAACCACTATTTATTTTATTAATGAGAATTCATAGGGCCTGATGGCCAGACAAAACAATATTTTATTCTATATTACAACATAGGCCTGATTGACCTAAAACAAATTAAAATAATAAATTACATAGTTATTGCAGGAGGGATAAAATTAAAACATGTTACTTAATTCTTTACATATCTCGGCCCAACAAATTATTTAAACATAGTTTTAAATACACAAAATTAAATGGGCGATGAAATAGTTTTAAAATAAAAGATACATTTGTTACTTACATCTACCTATTTCCGCCAGACATTCCTGGACAGGAAAATTGGTCCGGGTCGCAATCTGGTGTCACCAAAATACTACGTGGTAACGTGTATCAACAGCCATAATAAATAAAATAAACCACTCGAATGAAAGAACACCAGATTCTGGAAGAGTCACTATTTAAGTGAAATAATATCTCACAATGCACTGTATCCAAATTCGAACTCAGCCAAAACAAGAATTAGAAATAAAATAACACCAGGGTGAGGCCCAAGAAATAACTTCAGAAATCTCGCATATTTCCATAAACTAATTTACAAGACCAGCACTAAATTAAAATAAAAGGACCCGTCCTTACAAATCCTGCATGAAATACTAAGTACAGTTAATGATTATACAGATAAAATGTGATACACGTACCTCAGAATTCCTAGCATGGTCGTCCTTCCAGACGCCATTGTGTGTTGTTTATTCTGCATCATGGCTACACCAAGTTGCGGCCCCTACCACAGAGAAGTTTTGAAAAAGGAGAGAGCGAGGCCTGCGTTACCTGGCCTTATATACTGTATTCCCCTTCTCTTCTGATTCGTGCAAATTTTGATAACCAATCGACGGAAATAAACAAAAGGTAAAAACAAACAAAACACTGATAATATAATTCGCGAATTACAAATCGCGACACAGAGCGCTATGGAGATGTTGTCTGACCTGCGCCTCAAGCAGGGCTGACGTCAAGCATCTGCATTGCAGTGGTATGACTTCCCAATTCCCGTCTCTACACGAAGCAGTCTCCCCCTCAGGGCGAGCGCTTCCGAAGCAACACGAAGATACAGACAAGAGAATGGCAGTCTCTCACTCACGCAACAATAGTCATGTGACATATGATTGACACATTCTTCATGCTATCCACTCCCATACTACTAATTAAAACTTTATTATACTTCCATACTGTTATAATCCCTTTGAGCCAATAGCCTGCCTTACAAAATAAATATTATTTTTAATATTGGCTCAAACTTCAAAACACAACACAGTTTAAAAATCCACAATTGATGTCACATAACCTATAAAACTCTACGTTTCGGCCCACCCACTAGGCCTTCATCAGGAACACTAAATGGAAGGAAATGGAAGTCCCACTTGCTGCTCTCCTCGGCTGCGACTCGTGCATCACTAAGCCGAATTGTCGGTTTCACTGCCTTCTGGATCGTTTGGGACATTAACTTGGAGACTTGTTGTTCTGCCAAATCTTTTTACCCAACCAATGTTATAATCGGAGTCCAAGCTATCAATCGCAGGGGGTGATTTTGTGTACATTTACAAGAACTCTGGTCTCTGGATTCAGTTCTCTCCAAGCAATTATTCCCCCAACCCTTCAGATTTTAAATAATAAGAATTACTGGCCTGGGCACAAGCGCCAACACTAGCCTTTTTCTTTCCAAAATACCAGATAGCTCTTGGCGGTAACATCTTAAAAGTTTGTAGATCAAACATGTTTTATAAAAATTTGTATTAGGAAAACAAATTGGTTGGGTTTTCTTAAAACTTAGCATATATACAGTACAAATAAGGAAACATGTATTTTAGCACTTCTCAAACTTCAAATCTAATGCATTTGTAAATGAAAAGGGGTCATATGGAGAAATATTATAATATTCTTAAACTGTCTCATACAACATTAGTTGTTTCACAAAATTATTAAAAACTAATGATTAGAGTACCGAGGAAGAAATGTCTGTCAAATTAAGAAATTGCGGACAAGAGCTAGTTTCGTATAAAGTGAGGGTGTGCCAGGATTATACAAAAAACTAAGGAAAGAAAAATCAGGAGCTCCTAAAGCAAATCAGTAGTTCTGAATAGCACAAAAAGTGAGTAAAGGCGAGATTTTGAGTAATTAATATCCAAATTTGATCTGCATATTTGTGGATTTTTATTGTTATAATTGTAACAATTTAAATGCTTTATTTGTAAATAATATTATATGTTGAAATAACTAGATGACTGTAAAAGTTTGAATGTTGTATTGTTGGTAGTACGTCCCGCTTTTTTTTTCTTTTACAATCTGGTCAGCCTGTCCTTATAAGATACAAGACATGACACAGATCTTGTTTCAGGCATGTTCCAACTCCAAACCTGCTACTGATGGACTGCCTCAAGTCTCACACTATTGATAGCATCTCAACAGAGTTTTCTAACCAGCAGAGCATTCGTCTCATCATTCCAGGGGGCTGTACCTCCAAGTTGCAGCCTCTAGACATCAGCCTGAAACATCTTTTTCATGTGAGTAGAAACATGTGAGCTGTTAAATTGTATAGAAGTTAATACAATAAAGTTAAACAACATAATAATTGAGGAGCTTCGATTAAAATGTGATTAGTAGGGGGCGGATTTCTATGACCTAAAAAATAGGATATATGCATGCATTTATGACCTAAAAAAACTTTAAAATATGACCAATAAAATTTAAAATATGACTTTACCACTTACACATTATTTATATTTTTTCAAAGTTTCATTACAATTCATTTTATTAAAATATAGTGTTAATTATTTAAAATATCTGTAAATTCTCAAAAAGTATCATTATAATGCAAAATTTACAAAATATGATATGGAAACTTCAAAATTCCTTTAATATGCACACAAATATGCAACAAATATTACCTAAATATGCATATTCATACTAAATATCCTACAATTGTTGAAAATTTCCTAAATATGCAGTTATATGCACAATAAAAGCTGTTCCATTTTCACCAGGATGCTTGGAATCGGGTTTAAATTAGTCGGAAATCTGAAATAATGCAAAGGGGAAAATATGACTTGTCATAGAAATCCGGCCCCTAGTAATTAGTCTACCTGCAATTGTAATGTAGTTTGAAGTGGATTCTCACTCTGTGATGTGTTCTGTATAATACTATAAAACGTTTTCGTTTCAAATCATAACCTTTCATCGCTTAAATTGAGCCTGAAATATGAGTTTTGATTCAAAACGTGATCAGTATAGCTCTTGGTCCGGAACAAAGCGTGGTGTGTCCATCTTTTAAGATGCAACCATGCATGAAACAGGTGGTGTGGTGAACATTGAGATGTCTGTTGTTGCACGTGTTCTTCTGATGGGAAAAGTCGCCAGGCGCCGAAACAGATGATGTATTAGCAGTCAATATTGAATTCACTAGAAGAATAAGCATAGATCACAATTCACTGCATGGTACAGAAAAATCTATTTTTCTCGTTGCAATAACAGATTCTATATCCCTTTATTTAAACCAGGGCCGGGAGACGTGGCACGGAAAGTGTGAAAAGCTCTACCCCCTATATTCTCCCCTGCCTTTTCCTTTTAACTGCCATGCATCTAGTCCCAAAATCAACTGCTTTAGTTGCCTCTGCCTGCTGTTGAACGAGAGTAGTGAGGCTGCGAGGGAGGATAACTTCACACTTTCAGGGCCTGGTTTACGACTTCCCTACAATGAATGTAAGGGGCTTACGTGGTTCATTTTTGCCTGAAGACAGGATTTTTGGCCCATTTAAACAAGCTTTCTATTATATTTTCGTAACAAAACCAAATTAGTCCATTACTTTTGAAACTTTCACCTTCAATAAAATACGTAAACCAAAAGAGAGATTTTGGACATACAGTACATTTACCTCTATGTGAATGACTTATTCTGATCAATAAAGAATTTGTAAGTTTGTTAGATAGTTTAGGCCACAAATAGTTTTTCATCATTCCTGAAAAATAATTATTTATGGCCTAGTCACGTTTTGATTCGATGGTCCTCAATTATATAAGAAGAGTTAATTTAGTTCTTTAATCTAAAGTTAACTTTTTATACAACTTTTTACAGTAAAATACCAGTATAACGAAATTTATGGGACCTCAGAAATGAATTTGTTATAGTGAAATTTTATTATACTGAAATTTTACAGATGTACAATGTTTTGGACTTTAATTTTTTGAAAAAGTAGAAATAGTCACCAACCACTGCACATGAATTTAAAACGGAATGTGGTATACTGCTTTGTGATAGAAGAAAATCTTGAAGATTATGGTCCCATGTGTTGCCTGCACAAGAGTCAGCTGTGTTGCACACCTTCCTCTTCAACCTCAAAATTTCTGCCACAATTCCATCATCTGTGATTTCTTGTTACACTATCACATCACAGATCACACTGACATAGTCATTAAGATTCACCCTTGCAGCCCATCTTACTTTTCACACAAACGTTTCCAGTTCTCTTCTCTTTCTATGTCATCTGGCACTTCACTCCAGCTTTTCTAAAGTAGTTAGCAATTATTACTTCTTCTTTAAGCTATTTCCATTCAGCATTCAATACTCAGCATTAATATATCTCCCTGAGGCAATGAGTGATATAAATAAAAGAAAGCCACTGCTACCTAGCCGTTGCTTATGAGAAGGTTGAGAATCTAGCAACGGCTGGCTGTTTCAAATAAATAAAAAATTTCCCCTCCTTGCATAGCCGCGGCTCAGGCTACTGGTAGCAAGTGCTTGGACACCTGCATCCCATACCGCTCGACACATGACAGCTGTGTAAACAAACATGCCACTTGACTGTCTGTGACCGATTTAAAATTTAAAGTTCAGTATATAATGTATAAAAGTATAGAATTTAAAGAAAGAAAAGCTACTTTGGGAGAAAGGAAAGAGACAAGAGAGTGTGAACATGTCCTCGTAGTTTTTACATCTCTAGGCCTAGTATTAAAAGGTCCTGGGTTCAAGCCCCAGTGTCAGAGGAATTTTTATCCTACAGTATTCTCTAGTATTCATGTTTTATTAGAAAACCTTGATTTTAGGGCACTAAAAATTATGTTTAGGCTTGTAAATTAATGAATTAAGCATTTAACTAAAACAGTAGACAGATATAATTTTACTTAATTTTAATAAACAAAAGTTAACATTTACTAATAAGCACATTTCGATATTTTGCTTACTTGTACCGTCATAGAAACGTATTATAGTTTAACATTTTAAATAATACTTAACAGAGTAGGCAATTGTCCTAAAATCACAAGTATACTTAGTACCTATTAGGTAAATAATTAGGATATTTTATAATCTTAGCAGTTTTAATAGTTTGCTCTTGTGCAGACTGTACAACTGAAGAGTCTAAAAGCTGGTGCTCTACCCCGTTTCTTTCATTCCCTTGTTTGAAGAGGGGGCATAGTCAAATTGATAGCAAGACAAACAAACCCGGATAAGCTTTTAAGGGTGTGAGATTTGTTCAGATCAGCTTATTTTGTCCCACATAAAATAGCTTTGTAAGAGGATGGAGTTTCCATTTTTATTTCAATATGTTTTGCTATTAATAAAGAAGGTAGGTCTACATATATATGTAGTTCTTTTATTAATATTTAATTATTTTCCATAATTAATTCATAAAATACGTTCGTTTTGAATCTACTTGCTACATAATAGATTTGAAGTTATTTAGTTTACAGCATTACAATTTGAAATAGTGTTAAAAGAATTATTCACGTTTGAAATATTTTAGTTCATATTGATAACGGTAAAATATGAGAATGTGTTAGACTTATAATGATGTATTATTTCATGATTATTATTATTATAATAATAAAGAAAAGTAACAAAGTTAAGTTACACATGTTTTACAATTTTATTGTACAACCGGTTCTTTACATCTGTGCACATCATAATCCTTACGTTCCTTATAAATTACTCATATTGGTTAAAAAATCACCCCCATGAACCCCGCCAATACGATTAAAAACTTCACTTGAGCAAGCTGAGTCCGCAAATGAGGTGCCTCAGAAAAAAGCAAGCCGCTGCTACCAACAGACAGCCGCGGCTTAGTTTTATTTATACCAAATCCTAAGCAGCGGCTGAGCTGTCAAGGTCGTTGAGCAACGGCTAGGCAGGTGGTTGAGGAAGCCGCCTTTTATTTATACCAAACCAAGCAGCTGCTATGAATTAGTGAGTTTTGAGCCGCGGCTTGGTCTTATTTATACCACCAAATATTACACAGCATACGCCGGAAAAAATAAAATTATATACGGGCAAATAAGCAAAATTTTATTTTGTTATACTGAAAGTTTTAAATTTGTTATAATGAAATGTTTTAACACATATTAAATAGGGAAAAGAGAAGGGGCCAATACATAATTTTGTAATACTGAAAATTTTGTTATACTGTTTTTTTTTTAATTTTTTTTTTATTTTTTTATTTTTTTATTTTTTTTTATTTTATTTTTTTTATTAACACCACAGTTTTAGCTACATGCTCCATTACATAATGTAATACTACATGCTTATGAGAACAGTCACAATACTTAGATTTCATATTTTCAGTTTTTTGTACATCGCTTAATTAGTATTTTGTAAAGTTTCAAAAACAGTCACAATACTTAGATGTCATATTTTCAGTTTTTTTACATCACTTAATTAGTATTTTGTCAAGTTTCAAAATCATTTCAGTTTTTTGTAAATCGCTTAATTGGTATTTTGTAAAGTTTCAAAAACAGTCACAGGACTTAGATTTCATATTTTCAGTTTTTTTTTTTTTTTTTTTTTTTTTTTTTTAAATCACTTAATTAGTATTTTGTAAAGTTTCAAAATCTATCTTATTTACAAATTGGGAAAAACATTTTAAGTGTTTTAT
This sequence comes from Ectobius pallidus, assembly GCA_964059195.1. Classification (NCBI taxonomy): domain Eukaryota; kingdom Metazoa; phylum Arthropoda; class Insecta; order Blattodea; family Ectobiidae; genus Ectobius; species Ectobius pallidus. Next base: position 51,202,952 of record CAXKWD010000004.1, on the reverse strand, counting down.
AACAAGTTCGCTTTTATTTGGAGGCCATCGTCCACCCGATTGAAGCACTTCTCTGCGGAGTTCATCTCTGGCTGATTGTAGTAACTCGCAGTCCCAAAGAACGTGGTCAGTAGACTGCAAATCTCTCCCGCACCTGCATGTTGGATCCTGTAAAATCTTGAACCGGTGTAAATATTCTCCAAATTTCCCATGACCAGTAATCATTGCTGTGAGATTGTGCGTTAACTTGAGGTTTGACTTTAATCTGCTTCGGACATTAGGAAAATATGACTTTGGGATTGTTCCGTTGGTAGTGGTTGCCCACTCATCTTCCCATGCGTTAATCGATTCCTCATGTAGATCTCTTCTTACTGTGCTGAGAGGTAGTAAGTCGTATATCGGCTCTAGTTCAAGGCTGCGTGTTGCTTGTTTGGCCAGCTGGTCGGCAAGTTCATTTCCTTCAGTCCCTGCGTGAGCTTTCACCCATTGAAAGAGTATTTTCCAGTTTTTTTCTATTAGGGATCGTAAGTTCCTTCTTATTTCCTCAATTATAGCTCCGTGCTTTGAGTTATTATTTAGCAGATCAAGTGTTATTTTGCTGTCGGTGTGGATCGCCACAGATCTCTCTGTTATGTCGTTATTATTTTGTAATTCCTTAAGGGCTTTCATTATCGCTATCTGCTCGGCTTGATTGTTCGAACATCTATTGTCCAGTCGATATCTTAGTTGCTGTAACGCTCCTTCCTGGCTGTAGATGGCTACACCGGCCCCCACACCTGACTCGGTCTTACTTCCGTCTTTGTAAATTTGGATGGAGTATGTGTCTTCTTTTGTTTTCTCATGGAGTTTTACATTTAGTGAGGGATGAGGCCACTCTCTATAATTAGTTGCTGTTTCCAGGGGTGTGTATCCCACAGGGCCTTTCACTATTCCTCTAGTTATATAATAGAACTTGGATATTTCAGAGAGTTCAATGTTGATCGGGATTGTTCTTGTTAGTATGCACAATGCTTCGTGCGACGTCGTTCTAAAAGCTTTAGCGATCTTTATATTGATCAGCCTTTGTACCCGTTTAAGTTTCATTACATTGAATTTAGCGTTAAGGGATTCAATCCATACGGGAATTCCATATGACAGTATAGGAACTATGGCTCCTTTGTAAATTATGTTCATAACTCTGGAGTTTAGTCCCCAGTTAATCTTAGCAGACTTTGCCAGCGCGTGAATTAGTTTTATACTCTTCTCTGTTATGTGCTCTATGTGTTGATTGAATTTAAATCGTTTGTCTATTATAATCCCGAGGTATTTCATGTTATCTGTTTGTTCTATCCTCCCATTATTGAGGTAGATTTGTAATCCTTGTTGTGTCCTTGGCTTTTTCCTTGAAATCAACAGTACTTTTGTTTTATTTCTGTTGAATGATATTTTATTTAGCTTAGCCCAATTAGATATTTTGTTGAGCTCAATATTTGCGTTGTTTTCGATTTCCAGAATGGTCTTACCTTTTACGAGGACTAGAACATCATCTGCAAAGGCGATAACCTTGGTACCCGTCTTGTAGCGTAAGCTCAGTAGAGAGTCATACTGCACATTCCACAAACCGGGTCCGCAACAGGAACCTTGAGGGCAACCTTTAGTAAGCTTTCTTTCTATTTTCGTGCTGTTTATTGTCAGGAAGCAAAGTCTGTCGTTGAGGTAGCTTTTGGTTAGAGTATATAGATTTTTGGGGCAATTAAATTGTTTTAATGAGTACAGTATCCCTGGCCACCAAGCGCTGTTGAAGGCACCTTCCACGTCCAGACTAATCATTGCGACACTTTCTTTGTTCATCAAGCTTTCTTCTATAAAATCCTTGGCCGTCATTATCGCATCGATCGAGCTTGTTTGAGGTCTGAAGCCGAACTGATTTTTGTTAAGCAAATCGTTTGAGTAGAGGTGATGCATGATTCGGTTTATAAATAACTTTTCTAAGACCTTAGCCGCAACATTTATTAAGCTAATTGGTCGATATTTACTTGCTTCATCAGAGCTTTCTTTCCCTGGTTTAACTATTAGAATGATCTTTGCCCTTTTCCACAGGGAGGGAAAGATCCCCTCAACCAAGCACTTGTTGTACACTGCTGTTATGTAGGATGGTACCATGTTGAATATATGTAGAAATATGTCAGCAGTAACGCCGTCCTCACCTGGTGCTTTCTTACTGTTCATGTTTTCAATTATTTCCCTGATTTCGCTTCTTGTGAATAGCCTGTCGTTGTCCGTATTTGGTGGCTGGACTATATTATTTCTTATTTGTGTGTGGTATTCACTGTCCGTGTTTTCGTTGTCTTCCTGAGTTAAATGCTCGATATTGTGGTTCATTGTGTCAACTACTCCTGCTGTATACGTTCCGTCAGTCTTCTTTAGGGTGGAGAGCGTGTTGTTATGTCTTATTTTTCCCGACGCTAACTTGTAGACAGCGTTCCATGGGTTAGAGCAGGTGGTGATGTTACAATATTCCTTCCACGATTTAATCTTTTCCCTATTGATAATGTTTTGGTATTCTCTTTTAGCTTCCTGATATTTTATTTTCCTTATTCGGCGCAGTTCGTCATTTCCTGTTGTCCTCTGGAACCGTCTTCTTTGGGCGTTAACTCGTTTCCTCATGATTGTTAGTTCAGTGGACCACCATAGGACTGACTTGGTGTTGATTTCTTTCATTGTAGGTGATCGACATTTAAACGATCTCTTACAAGCTTCAGTAATTATTGTTTGAAATGTGTTGACCATTTCTTCAGGATCTTGCTGCTCCGATGTAAGGTTCGCCATTTTATTATCTAGTTGGTCTAAGTCGTCTCCTTCACAATTCATTTGTTTTTTAGCTTCCTTGTTAAAATTTTCGTTGAATCTCTTGTAGTCTTCTTTCTTTACTATGTATCTTAGGCCCTGGTGATCTATGTGCTGTGTAGGATTCGTGTTTCCTAAGGCAAAGGTAATTATACTGTGGTCCGAACAGCTTTCTTCAAGGTTATTTTCCCAATTCTTAATTACTTTAAGCAGCGAGTGATTACATAACGTCAAATCAATATTGCTGGCACCTTGATTGGACTGAAATGTCGGCAGACCATTTTCTTCGTTTATAATAAACAATTTATTCTCTATTATGAATTCTTCTAGAACTTTCCCTCTTTTATTTGTGAGAACGTCGTGCCAGAGTCGTGATCTAGCGTTAGTATCAACGCCTATTATTAAACCTTTGCCTTTCGCTAGTTGTATTATATTTTTTAGTTTTAGCAGATCTACTTCTATATCCCTCTGTATGTCAAAATAGAGGCTTGCTACAATTACACATAATTGTCCGTATCTGATTTCAAGTACCGTTGTATCTCCGTCCGACACCTGATGTAAAAGGATAGCATCAATTGTTCTGTTTAGCACTAATATAGCTGTCCTGCATTTGTCTTTGGCTGAGAAAAATAATCTATGTTTTAATGGTAATCCTGTTGGCTTGTTGTTGGATAGGTAGGGTTCTTGTAGGAGGGCAATTTCTGTTTTTAATTCTGTGACTAATTGTGTAAAATTGTGTGTCGCCGATCTCGAATGTTGGAGGTTAAGCTGTAAGCACTTTATTTGTGAGTTAGATGAGTGAACCACCTTCTGTCGTAAACTGTCTTTGTAGTTGAAGACGTTGTTAGGGGTAATAATCAATAGTCTGTATTTTCTTTACATTTCCTAATTGCCGCAAGGAAGCTTGGGCAGTTTTTTGCCAGAGAAGAATGGTTCTCACAAATTTGTTCCCCTCTATTATACCTGTTGTAGGCCATGCAGTTTATGCATTTGTATTCCGTTGGCGATGCCTTGCACTCTCTTAATTTATGGCTGCCTGTACACAGGGGGCAAGTTTCTTCTCCTTCACACTTTGTATGTGTGTGGTTGAATCGGCTACATTTGAAACACTTCAGGGGTACAATGTAATCCTCTGCTCTGCATATTACCCAGCCCATTTTGATCTTATGATCCAATAGCTTTTTCCGCGCTTCTGAAGTAACTTGCACAACCAAATTTAGGTTATTCCTCTTATCCCGAAATGTAAATTTCGGTAGGATGGCGTCATCTCGTAGCGCTAATTCAGAATTTTGAGCTATGATTATTTCTTTGGCATTATCCTTATTGATCTCATTGGGGATGTTATAAATGATTAAATTTGGATTTCTTAATTTAGAGACTTTTGCTTCAAGAGTTTGCCCGCAATAATGGTTTATCTTATTGTGTATAGTTTCTATTTCTTCTTTGCTTCCTGTCTCTATTAGTACTCTTCCATCCTTTAGCGACTTGAAAGTTTGTATTCCAACTGTGATAGACGTTGGGTCTACTTTGCTCTTGAGGATTGCCTTAACAGATTCTGCGGATTCTTTTATTTTGGAGCTCACCAGGAGTTTAAATCTTTTTTCCACCTTTTGAGCGACTCCACCAACGGCTTCTGAATACCATTTCCGCTGCGCACCGCTAGATGTCGGGATACTACCGGGACCCATGGTAGGAAGTTTCTGCAGAACTCCCCGAGATAGCGCCACTTGTCCTCCATTCAGGCGTTGATCCTTCACTACTTTTAACGTTTCTTCCATTTCTTTAACCTTAACATGCAAAGCTTTGTTTTCCTCATTATGTGTTACCAATGATGCCTTCAGTTCTGTAAATCGTTTCCTAAGATTGCTTACTGACCTTAAAATAAGATCCTTCAGGTCTTGTCTTAATTTAACACTTTTAACCGTTACACTTACTAAGTCTTCCAGAGAGGCTTCTATAAGGTTATCTACATCATCCGCCATCTTGGCAGAAACCTTGTTATACTGGTATTTTACTGTATTCAGTTTTTTAATACAAATATAATGTTGTTAGGTCCAGGGCTTCTTATGCATGTTTAGATGAAAATCATTATCCAATATGTATGTATGTATGTATGTTTTATTCAGCTTATTACACAAATATAAATATGGTATCTGTGCTTCACATTATAGGCATATATTCAGAAACAGTGGTCAGCATTCAACTCGCGTTCAAGTGGAACCTGTGATAACGGGGACAACAAATTGCATCTACCAGGAAGTAAGGACATCATAGAGTGGGTGTCTGCTGCGCATCACCAACTGCAGGCCACAGAGCAGGTATGTGTTTCAAGGAGGATCAATTCCTGGAATAATCAATTTCTGAAATATATTTTTGTTACACTTAACTTTTAACCCTTTGCGGGCAGTGATGTTTTATGGCTGAGGGCGGAAGGAATTTTTAAAGAAAAATAAGTTAATGAAAAACCAATTGAAAGTAACTTAAATCATGCATTCATGCATAAAACAACATATACCTTGGAGTAGTATAGAAACTGATATTGGGAAGATCACAGTGAAGTCATAATATTATATTATGGTTTAAAAAACACACTTAAACTTCACTAATTTCATACCTTGGTAGGACTACGTAGTTTCAGATACTATTTTTATTATTTAACGTGAAAATGTTTATGCATAAACGGCGCAAGTCTCACTGAACGCATTATAAGTTTACATAAGCCTAGAGTAGGTTATGATTTTCAGTTAGATCAATATCTTGATCAAAATCAGTAGGTTGAACTGGCCCTTGCTGGGTATTGTATATTGTAATAGTATGTGATGGGCCTGCATTGAAATTACTTACTTCCATTCAACTGGGTGCTCTATTACCACCGGTGTCACTTACGTTGTTCTCACTCTCATTGACGCTGCCGGTAGCGATTTCCGAAAAACATCGCTTACTGTTGATAATTCTGACACTTCACTATCACTTTGACAATTAATTCTTTAGTTTCAGAACCTGTAAGACACTTTCTTCTTGCCATTTTACCGAAAATAATAAAAAAACACAGAAGAAAAAGAGCACGCTATTCACTAGTTACGCACACCCAGTGAAATCCTTTACTAAAATCATCCTGGGCACGTGTATAGGGGAATTCCCAAGTCACAGTTGATAAGAGAACATTCTCCTTCCATCTCTTGAAGATTTTATGTACTTCATGCATGAGAAGAGCCGGTCACATTATGAGTCGATCAGAGAACCCATTTTTCATATTTCAAATTTATTGACTTTTTTTTGACAGGCCTTACCTGCATACAGTCATTAGTTACAAGGTTGCAATAATTCCAATTACACACTTAAAAATAAAACAGTATAGAAATAGAAGTTCTTACATACAGACACTAGTCCATTTACAATATTACACATTCAATGTAATAGGTTTAAAAGTGATACACTAATTTTTGTAAACTCACTCATCAATAGTGTTTAAAGCATTTATGTTTTTGTAATCTATATTATAGAAATCATCAGCTTTATATAAGCACTAAGTTATCAATATGGCTTTCATTTTAGATTTAAATTTTGTTAGTGGCAGTAGTCTAATATCTGGTGGGGCTGAATTGTAAAGTTTTATAGAATTATGATACCAATTTTTTTGTGATTTACTGTAATGTAAAAACTGTGTTCTAATTGAATTATTGTTTCTCGTAAAGTAGTTATGAATATCACTATTAAGTTCAAATCTGTCCAGATTTGTATGAACATGTAATAGAACTGATGTGGATTTCCACCTTCAAGGCTGTGGGCAGTCGTGCCATATATGGGTTTCCGCCCACGAAAGGTTAAGTGGGAGGGTATCTGGGTGTTCTGTTATGTTTTCTAGTAATACTGTCCTCTCAATGCAGTTCCTCCTTATCAGCCATGTTTGCAACAAAAGTACAGGATCACCACAGTCTATATACTAATGTTCAGGGATCCAGAAAATTCTAGAATAAACATCCCTTAAATTCTTAGATAATTGTAAAAATTCTGAATCAAGAAAGAAAATTCCTTTAGCAAACCTATAGCTTGCTACATCAATGGTTTTAGGCTTTTTTCCCCAAATTCTTTGTATTTTTTAATAGTTATGGAAACATGTAAAGTAAAGTGAGTCTATAGCCTTCATCATAAATTTATGCTGGAGATCCATTTTGGGGCAAAACTGATTTCTGAAGTTGTTGATAATATGCATTCAGTGGCTATTACTTACTGAAGTTCATTCACTCTAAAAACCAAAGCTAAAATAAACAGACAGACGGCGATTGAAAGTACATAATCCTAAGGATATAACCATAAAAGTGAAGTTTATGTGTGTTTAAAACCATAATTTTTGTGTTATGACTTCACTATGTTCTTCTCAATACAAACAGTAGTATGTTATTAAAATGAGATGATTGACATTTAAACACTTTAGACGTCACTTTTACTTACATTTTTGCAGAACCGTCTCATTTAATTAACATAGCATATTGCTTCACTGTATAAGTAGCGCAGGCATTCTTGGGGTATGTCATTGAACAACACACCCAGCGTGCGAGCCTTTTAACTCGTGATCAGACGGGGAAGCACCAAACAGAACATATGACACGCTGCACTATGACCAAGTACAGTTCCTTCAGGAATCATACCACAGCAAGACGTGCGTCGTGTAATCAGTTAAAACTTTAATCAGGGGTGCCCACAGGGGGGGGGGGGGTTAAGACGCAGATGCGTCATTGAAATTTCTGGGGGGGGGCAGAATATTATCATTTATGAATTTTCTGGGAGGGGGTTGAAAATTGTTCCAAAATTAGAGTTGTATATGTTAAAAATAAAAACAGACAAGTTCTATGACTTCAAAAGGTCTCTTCTAATCTTTTATAAAGTTAAAGATGAAGAATTTCGACAGCCACGGGCGCCCATACCCGGGGGTGGCGGAGGGGGCGCTAGGAAAAAATGTATATTAATAATTATTATAGTCAGGTGTTTTTCTTTTAAGACAATTATTTGAATTGCAGAATGTTTACCAAATCAACAACATGAAAGCAGAATCCACAGTGGATTAGGAAAGGGGGGTTCAGGGGGATTGGACTCCCAAAAGTCAAAACCTAAAATTCTATATTTGTATTTTAAAAAAATTATTTAATTAAACAAGATTTGTTGGTGTGTCAAATATAATATAGCAGTTATTTTCTTTTTATAACATACTGAGTAGGCTTATTATGTCCACTGTTCCATGTGTTACTCAACTTTTCTTATAAATAGTAATAAGTATTATAACTTAGGTAACAATTTCTTGTTTAAGTTGCCATGTCTTAGAGTAGGCTTTTGTAAACAAATTTGCTAACTAGTTTTTCAGTGCTAAAATAACGTAAAATGTGATTTTCATTAGTTCAACATTTAAAAATTTCCCGGGGGTGGACACCCGACTAAGGTAACATTTTCTTGTTTACATTGGCATGTCTTAGAGTATGGTAAACAAATTTCCTAACTAGTTTTTTAGTGCTAAAATAGCGTAAAATGTGATTTTCGTTAATTCAATATTTACAAATTTTCCGCGGATGGACCTCCACTTAGGTAATGATTTCTTATGTACATTTGCATGTCTTAGAGTATGGTAAACAAATTTTCTAACTAGTTTTTCTGTGCTAAAATAGCGTAAAATGTGATTTTCATTAGTTCAATATTTAAAAATTTTCTGGGGATGGACCCCCGACCCCCATTTTGGGGAGGTATTCCAAACCCCCCGGCACTTCCGATCCTCCCCGCAATTATTTTCTGGCTACGTCAGTGTTGCACATTATTAATATAATGTTACAAAGTGGCCCAAGAAGTTAAAGCGACAAAAAATTAATTAATTAAAAAAATTGCTCCCCCCTAGAAAATATCATATGGGCGCCCTTGTCGACAGCCAATTGGGTTGAGGGTGAGCATGAAGTTTGGGGAGTGAGCAATCAAGTTTGGGGGGGTGAGTCATGACGTTTGGGGGGGTGAGTCATGACGTTTGGGGGGTGGGCACTCCTGCTTTAATTCACGTTTTCTGTGTGTTTTGTGACCATGAAATATGTGGTGTAAGAAGAAGAATAGTCAAGATAACAGCATTGTTTTTCATTAGAAGACTGGAATAAGACTGAGAAACGTGAAATGTGTATAAAAAATAAAACTAACAATCATAGTGGAACATGTCATGTGGGTACAGCATTTTGTGAGTGAGTGTCTCCTGAACTGGAAGACAAGGCACCTCTGTGGAGCGATGAGGTGTCTATGCGAGGAGAGGAGGAAGTGTTATTGGTAAGTCACTCGCTTCAAAGCTTTCATTAATAAATTCCATACCCCAAAATTGCTTGCGCGACTTATATAAAAGTTTCCTATATCATGTAATATGATCAAAAGGATGAATAAACATACATACATACATATTGTATGGTGTTTTATGTAACAATAGTATGTCCATCTCACTCTTGGATCACATGAGTAATTTGCTAGAGCTTGAAAGACATACCAGTTTTTATTTACTTCAGCTTTGGTATTTTGCTTGAAAGACTTTAGTTTGACTGGCATGCCTTTGGTTTGTTTTCAGCCATGAATTTATTAAGTTTAGGATGGTACATTTTAAGATTGTTTGGTGGATGGGAAAAATGACTGTCCATGTGTCTGTACATGTGATAACTCGAATACGTTGTGTCAGATTTTCATGAAACTCAGTATATGCAATTATAACGTCCATAGCAGAAACCCTTTTGATTTTGAACCAAATCGGTTGACCAGTATTGGAGTTACGCTCAATTAACGGTTTAAAAATAGCAAATCATTACTATACTACAAAGCCGCATGGCTAATCACTCGTTGACATAAATTGTTTGCTCACTTCCAGATGAGCCAGAAACTTGAAATTTGCTATACTTATATGAGGGTAAGTCAGTAAGTATCTGCACTTTTTGTTTAAGCTTTTGTAGGCTGTACTGCTTTGTGCTCACGCACATTGATGTTTTGTTCATTTGTCTCTGCTTGTGGAATGTTTGACGGTTATGACTCCACTGAGTGTGGCACTGTGGCACATTAAACATGGCTGCACCGCTCAGAGTTTGCACCAAAGAAGAACAGCGTGCAGTGATCCGTTTTTTGTTGTGTGAAGGTGTACCTGGAGCTGAAATCCATTGAAGACTTTCCGCACAATATGGGGCAATGTTTTACCATGGCAAAGCGTGTACAAATGGATTGAAAAGTTCAAAAATGGTCAGACAAGTGTGAAGGAACAGGCTTGGCTTTCGTAAGTCTGTGCAAGGTGGGTCCCAAAACAGCTCACTGAACAACACAAGCACAATTGTGTGTCCATCTGCCAATGCTTACTGGACCGCCATGCTAACGAAGGTGAAGCTTTTTTGAAAAATAGTCACTGGAGACGAAACATGGATCCATCACTTTGAGCCTGAAAGCAAATGCATCTTCAGTCAAAATGAAATTGAACTGCAACATTACTTGGAGAAGGGCTCAACAATAAACAGTGCACTTTACAGTGTGATGTTTAGCAATGAGCTGAAGCCTGCAATTCAAACAAACATTGAGGCCTATTGTCGAATGGAATTTTCTGTTGCATGACTATGTGCGCCCACATACTGCCACCCAAACTGCTCAAACTATTGCGAAACTGGGTTTTGAGGTGTTAGAGAATCCTGCATACAGTTCCGATCTTGGTCTGTCAGATTTTCATCTTTTTGGCTCACTTAAAGATGCCTTACTTGACTTAATTCCTGTTGCTCCTTTTGGAGCATAGGGCTTCCGTGAAACACTTCCATCTCTTCCTATTGCTGGTCAACCTCTTCACTTCGCTCCAAGTCTCCCCCATTTCTAGGCACTGCTTCTCAATAGTCTTTTTCCAGGTCTTCTTCGGACGACCCTGCTTTCTGGCCCCTTGGGGGTTCCAGTCGAGTGCTTTCTTTTCAACGGTTCCAGCAGGTTTCCTTAAAGTATGGCCTATCCAACGCCATTTTCTCTCCCTAATCTGTATATCAATTGGTTGCTGGCTTGTTTCTTTCCATAGATCTTCATTTGAAATAACATCCGGCCATCTTCTGTTGATGGTACGTCTTAAACAGCAATTCATGAAGACTTGCAGTTGTTTAGTAGTCTTCTGAGTGACTTTCCATAATTAAAATAACTCATTTCCAACAGATAAGGGTTAATATTAAATATATTTTTATTATAATATTCCGCCTTTACCCTTACCATATAATACACAACTTATTTGAAGATGCATTTTGGCGTATGCTGCGCCATCTTCAACAACATTATTTCAGAAGAATTGTGGTGTTCATTACATCTTATATGAACTGAAGATGGCGCAGCATACGCCGAAATGCATCTTCAAATAAGTTGTGTATTATATGGTAAGGGTAAAGGCGGAATATTATAATAAAAATATATTTGACTTTCCATGTTTCACAGCTTTACAGGAGAACAGACTTAACATTTGTGTTAAAAAGTCGTAGCTTGGCCTTTCTAGAAATGTTCTTGTTCCTCCATAAAGGATACAATTGAACAAAAGCACCTTTTGCTTTTTTAATACGACTCTTAATGTCTTCCTCTGCTCCTCCAGTTACAGTAACCTTACTCCTAAGATAAACAAAGGAGTCCACTTGCTCTATATCTTTATCATCTATAGCCAATTTAGCATCAATCTTGGGATTGACCCTCATCTCCTTGGTCTTATTTATATTTATTTTAAGTCCAGCATTCTCTGTCTCCTCCTTCAGTCTCTTAATTTTCTCTTCCATATCTCTGAACCTAGGAGCCAGTAGACAGATATCATCTGCAAAAACTAGATCTTCTAGTCCAGCGTTTCTCAACCTATGGTCCACGGACCACTGGTGGTCCGCGAAGATGGTGCAGATGGTCCGCAGACATAATTAAAAAATACCATAAAGCAAGTGAAAAGTAAAGAAGTAAATTTTTTCATGACCTATACTTAATACCCCAAATATTAAGAATATAGGCCTACTTTTAAAAATGGGATGTAAAGTTAGGGGTCCGTAAAGTTTTTTTTAGACATCTTAGACGTCCTTGGGTTCAAAAAGGTTGAGAAACGCTGTTCTAGCCTATCTTGTAAACCCCACTGGATCCCCCTTTTTCGACCTCTATACACTCTCCTCAGTACACTGTCCAACATAAGTAGGAAAAGTGTCGAAGAAAGGATACAGCCCTGTCGAACTCCCGAAGTCACCTCTATTGGTTCAGTAAGATCTCCCATATGCAGGAACTGACATTTGTAGCCTTCATACATATCCTTTACAAGATTCAAGATCTTTGGTGTTATACCATATACCATATTTTTCTACTGTTTTCCACGTAACTCTCCTATTTACAGTTTCAGAGGCCTTCTTAAAATCAAGTAGAGGGTATTCTGCCATTCTGTACTTTGTTCCACAATAATTTTCAGAATATTAGTGAGGTCGACACAACAACAGTGTTTATGAAAACCGGCTTGTTCCTTTCTCAGATGTAATTCAACAACATCCTTCACATGCTCCAAAACGATCCTTGAAAGTACCTTGCTGGGTACCGACAACAATGTCATTCCCCTCCAATTATCACACTTAGTAATATCCCCTTTTTTTTTGGTACTTTAACAATCAAGCCTTTCTTCCATTCAGCTGGTAGCTTCTCTTCATTCCAAATCCTTTCCAACAGGGGTTGCAACAATTTTGCCGAGGTCTTAATATCTGCTTTAAGTATTTCTGGCGTAATGTTATCCATGCCTGGTGCTTTCCCATTTCTTATCTGTTTCAGGCCTTCTCTACTTCTGTATAGGTTGGAGGGTGTAAATTTATTCTTTGGTCACTATCTACAGACTCCCTTTGTAGGTTATCATTTTTATCTATATCTCCGTCTCTAATAAGCACCTCCAAGAAATGTTCCTTCCATCTCTGTAACTGTTCTTTCTGGGTGGTCAGTAGTTCACCTCTCTTATTTTTAACAGGTTTATTGCTAATAAACCCTCTCTTTGTCAGTTTCTTTGTGATGCTATACAATTCCTTAACATCTCCCCTCGCTGATACCTCTTCTGCCCTTCGTGCTTGTTCATCCACCCACTGTATCTGGTCTTTTCTTACACTTCTCTTCACGCTCTTATCAGCTTCTACATATTCCTTTTGTGCTGCAGCTTTCTGTTGTCTTGTTTTACTCATAATAAGCTTTACTTTAACTAGTCTTCTAGCCTCTATTTTCCCCCAAGTAGCATCAGATATCCATTCCTTCTTAAGATGGTTGTGGAATCCAAGTACCTTCTCACTAACTTCTAAATATGTGTCCTTTACTTTCTTCCAAGATGATTCAACCTCCATCCCAGTTTCAGGTTCAACTTCAACAGCAAGAGCTTCAAAACGGTTCCTTAGTTCTCTCTGGAATTCTTTTCTTTTGTTTTCATCTTTCAATTTACCTTAAGTCAAACTTCTTGTTTCTCCTTTCTAGTTTTCTTTCATTTCTACCTGCCACAATTTTCATTTTAGACACTGCAACCATCAAGTAATGGTCACTTCCAATGTCTTCCCCTTCTTTTGTTCCTCACACCAGTCAATGATCTTCTTAACTTTCTACTTATGGCGATGTGGTCTATCTGGTTTTCTGTAACATGGTCCAGCAAGCTCCATGTAATCTTATGGCACCGTTTACGGGGGAACAAAGTGCCACCTACTATTAAATCATGGCTAGCACAGAAATCAATGAAAAGTTCCCCGTTTTCATTTTCATTTCAGTCACCAACTCCGTGCACTCCCATAATTTGTTCCAGATCGTCATTGTTAGAGCCATAATAATATCCTTCTTTCTCACCCTCTTAATAGTTTCATTTAACTGACGGTAGAATTTTTCCTTCTTTGCAATCTCTGACACTTCTGTGGGAGCATAACACTGGATCACAGTCACATTTTGAACCCGGGTCCTGAATCGAGCTTTTATCAGTCTTTCCGAGATGGGTTTCCAATCAAGAAGACTACTCTTTGCAGTTTTATTTAATAATAGTCCTACACCTTCTCTATGTTCTGCATCTTCCCCCATTTGTCCAGAATAAAGGAATGTGTTCCTGTTTTGAGTCTGTATTTCCCCGTACTTCAATTAATCCAAGGATATCCATCACTTTAGCTACTTGTTTCAATCTACTACTCTCTCTTAGGGTTCTAACATTCCAAAAACCTATTCTCGTTTTTTGTTTCATGCCAAAGGTTGTCAACTTTCTATCCGTCCGGTTGTGTTTCATTTCAGTTTCTTTAATAATTCTTATTTAAGGTTGTGCAAGTTATTAGCCCACAGCAACCCGAGCTTGGTGATGGGGCTGCCACCTAAGCCTCCAAGCCTGCTGTTTTCTGTAGGGGTTGTCTCCCTTAGCCTTTGAAGATCCCTCTTCACCACAAGGCAGTGGTTTCCCTTATTTCTTTAACCCTAGGGGAAAGGGTTGCCTCCTCTGCCAGATTTGCCGTTCCAAAGGTCTCCTTTTCCACTGCATCTACCATTGAGGACTTCACCAGAGCCTCTTTTGCCGTCATTTTTCAGGGTTCTTGTAGGGCCTTCTTAGCTACCATATTGGTCATGGGGGCACACAAAGATGCCTTAAGGGGCTGTCAATTCACCACAGATCAAGAACTGAAGGAAGCAGTGCATACATGGCTTTCTATTCAGCCAAAAAACTTTTTTTGAGGGCATCAAGAAGCTTAAGCAATGATGGATCAGGTGTGTTGAGACGCAATGTTGAAAAATGAGATAATTGACAGTTTTGTATTATTTAAAAATAATAATGAGATGGAATGTGACACACTAACCTCAATCAAATTGACTCTCACCTGGACCGCAGTTTCGAAAGCAAATGAGTTGAAGATGAATGGGATACCCTTCAAAACTGCAGTCCAGGTTAGAGACAATTTTAGTGAAGTTAGTGAGTCACATTCCATCTCATTTTTATATAATAATTACTTCACTGTATGAACTTCCTAAATAGTATGATTTTGTTTTGTTGCAATACATTTAAAAAAAGAGAGTGCAGATACTTATTGACTTACCCTCATAGCTTATAGCTTATAAAACCAACTGGAATATTCCAAAACAATCAAATTATTATTTTTACCCCCGAAAAACATTCAGAATGGTGGGCACAACTTTAAGGTCTGTGTAGACCTTCTTGGAAGCTAATAGTAGGTAAATGGTAAGTCATATCAAAAACCAATTGCACCAGCAGTAAAGGAATTTGAGAGCTACAAATTTGGTCCTATGACGTTTTGTCATTTCTCCATCAGTTATACCTTAGATTGGATTAGATTTTTGTTATTTTAAATAAATTTTGTATATTTTCCTCACATTATGTAATTTCTTATTCATTTATAGGACAGATAGCTTCCCCATAAGTATGAAAACTGGCTCGATCCAGTTATTAACATTGTTGTTTACTTCCTCTAGACCGCCGGCATGGTCTTGTGGTTAGAGTCGCTGACTACAGATCCATCAGCCTGGGTTCGATCCCCAGTACCTCCTCAAATTTTTCTGAGGTAGAGAGGTCTGGAACGAGGTGCACTCAGCCTCGTGATTCAAATGAGAAGCTACTTGATAGAGAAGTAGCAGCTCCGGTCATGGAAACCAATAATGGCTGAGGGTGTCGGCATGCTGACCACATGCCTCCCAATCCTGCCTTCTGCCTATGGTAGATGACGCAACGGTCGGATGGTACGCTTTGTCCCTTCAGGGTTGTAGCACCAAGGAGTTTAGTTTAGTTTACTCCCTTCCAGATGAGTTAGTAACTTGAAATTTGGCAAATTTGTAGCTATTAGTCTATAGCCAATGGAAAAATTTCAAAAAGTTCAAGTTTTAAGTTTTTTCCCCTCCAAAATAAACTTTGAAATTCTTTGGCTGTGTATTTGTACGGCTTCAGATGTTTTAACAAAAATAATTGTTGACGTGAGGAATATATTATAAATGTGTTCTGTTAATATTCCAGTTATCCCATATATTCCTTCACATATGCTTATCATACTTTCTCAAGAAACTGTGGTCTAAAACTCAATAGTTTCTGAAATATGGCCTATTAACTCCATTTGGCACTTTGTTATATCAGTTTACCTTTGTTTACTACTTTGTACCTTACTAGCAAGTGCCTGCGGCTTCACCCATGATAATTAATTGAAAAATTAGAAATTAAGAAATAAAAATCAGGTAAACTGTTGTAACAAAGAGCCAGTATGCTTTTGTTTAATCAGTAAAAAGTTAATTGGAGTTATGATTTGCAGAGAATAAGTTATTTTTGTTATCAATTTCCATGTTAAGCTGCAGATCGATTCATTAAGCAGGACTTACGGAAGAACAAAGGTCTAAAGTTTGATACTTAACCTTAATTCAAACTCGTATATACTGATATAAGACATTCTTAAAATAATTATGTCAACATTTCACAAAATACACTGGCAAAGAACTCCACTTAATGTACGCATGCCTAATTATTTTAGAGTTTATATCTTCTGTATATAGGCCTAACAGTATTCAACTTGATGAACGAAATAAACACTGAATAGTTTGATAATTAAATCTTCCAATTTACTTCGTTATTATCACCGTATGTCTCAGCTTAAATGCGAAAGAATGTGTCATGGCTAACTATTCCAAAGCCGTATATGAAGTATGTAAATCGATATGTTGTCAGGATAACAGATTTGCATTTGTTAAATTCTTAATAATATACACAATAGAATAGGCACTAAATTGGGCATTACTCCGATTTTATCCAATGTCAACATGGACATTATAAATGCGTTTATAAAGTTTCATGAAAATCCAATAAAGCGTATTTGAGTTACCGCATCTTTAAAATAGACACTAAATTGGGTTTCACTCCGATACTGGTCAACCGATTTGGTACAGTATCAATAGATGTCTTCCCATGTACATTATAAATGGGTATACAAAGTTTCATGAAAATCCGATAAAGCATATTTGAGTTGACTTTCTGATATATTACCATAAAAGGCACTAAATTGGGCATTAGTCCGGTACCGGCTAACCGATTCGGTCGAACATCAATAGAATTCTTCCCATGGACATTATATATGCATATACCAAGTTTCATAAAAATCCGATAAAGCGTATTTGAGTTATCACGTCTTTAAAATAGACACTAAATTGGATTTTACACTGGTACCGGTCAACCAATTAGGTCCAAATTCAATAGGTTACTTCTCATGGATGTCATAAATGTGTACACCAAGTTTCATGAAAATCCAATAGAGCGTGTTTGAGTTAAGGCGCCTTTCGAATATAATCTATTAAAATAGGCACTAAATTGGGCATTACTCTGGTTATTCCCATGAACGTTATAAATGCATACAGCAAGTTTAATGAAAATCCGATAAAGCGTATTTGAGTTATGGCGTGTACAGACACACGGACAGACGGACAGACATTTTTCCGTCCCCCACACAATCTCATAAAGTACCATACTGGCACTTAATAATTATTAAAACATTATATTTATTAACACTTGCACATGAATCATTCATAAACTAAACCATTAATAATTAATGAAACAGCTAAAATTCTGGCTTTAGAGTACATTCCACGATTAGAAAGTGCTGCCTGGGAAAACGATCTCAGATTCGATTATGCAGTTCCAAAGCTAACTGTGAACACATAATGCGTATTGTTTCTCAACTGTTTATTGACAGATGAATATAATGTGAATTTTATTTGATAAATTCATTGTAATTTTCAGAAATTATACAGTGAGTCCCACGCAAGAGTTGGCCAATGATGTGGGTTTCTGTGTCGTGGCGGGCACAGCTCCAACTCCCAAGCGATCGGATGAAATATCTACGCTAATAATGCCGCAATCGGTGTAATGATTCAGGTTTTTACATTTGCAGTTAAAATTACAATGAAAATAACCTTGTACCTCATCACAAGAGATTTTAGAAATGTTCTTCTCTTGCATACACACAACACTGGCGCCTTTTTTATAAAATTTTCTTTGACGCGCGTAAGTTCAGCTTCCGAGACACAGTTAATTTCTCTTCTAATGTTCTAATGTGTGGGGAATTGACCTATGCAATTTATTTTTCAAGTTCGCCATAAATAATAGTCACATAGGCTATTGTTAGAAGAACTTAAAGACACTATCACAAGAGAAATTAACTCTGTCTCGGAAGCTGAACTTACGCACGTGAAAGAAAATTCTCTAAAAAGGTGCCAGTGTTGTGTGTATTCAAGAGGACAACATTTCTAATATCTCTTGTGATGAGGTATGTGGTTATTTTCATTGTAATTTTAACTGTAAATGTGAGAATAGCGTAGATATTTCGCCTGATCGGCCGGGAGTTGGAGCTGTGGCAGCCGCGATGCAGAAACCCGCGTCATTGCATGGGATTCACTGTATAATTTTTCAAGGGAAGGAGTGGTTTGTTTGGATTTTTATTGTCGGCGATACTTCCACCCACCAATATTAAATGACTCTAGGATTTTTAAGAAATTTACACTGGCAGTTTATTAAAAATGTTTGTGGTTCAGAGCTATGAAAATTGTAAGTAAAAATAAAATTATAATATTTGTTCATTGTGTTCACTTCACTTAGGCCTTATATAATAAAGAAACGGCTTTCCTAATTTTGTACTCTTCGTGAAAGTTTAGACTGCGAGGGACGAACAACGCCGAGTATACCTGATGTCTCACGAAGTAAGGGAGGAAGCACGCTATTTATGGCCGTTGAATTGTGTAAGAGTAGATGCTTAAATTGTTCATGAATATACATATTTTTGGTCAAGAAACAATGTTTTATGAGTTTTTTTATTTTTCTTATTTTTAAAGGAGGCCGTTCGCAGGAGTTTTCTCATGACAGGCTTGACCGTGGCATTAAACAAAAGTGAAGATCACTTCATTGAAAATCTATCAATGATCCCTAAATCTGCTGGTAGCATTTCTAAGTGAAAGGTAGGTACAACAGCTTTTCATGGTTGATCCTGGATTTGCACTGTATGTATAGTAATAAAAATATATTGTAATACACTTAAGACTTAATTGCATCCAAAGCCAAAACTTCGAAATTTCAAAATCCAAAAATTTCTAAATTATATTACAACTCCAATTTAAAATTTCAATATCTGGAAATTTCCAAATTTCAAAATCTTATGTTAAAACTCAAATATTTAAAATTTCAAAATCCAAAATTTCATAATCTGAAATTTCAAATTCCGAAATATCAAAATTCGAAATTTTAGTTTTCAAAATCCAATATTCTAAATTTCAAATCCAAAAATTTTGAAATTTCAAAATTGGAAATCCAAAATTTTAAATCCGTAATCCAAAAATTCAATAAATTTCAAAATCTCAGTATTTTGGAGTTAATGCCATAGACATCTAGAGCTAGACACTGGCTGTTATTAAGTGCCATATAATAATTGTAATTTATGGGATTGTGTGGGGGACGAGAAAATGTCTCTGTCTGTCTGTGTGTCTGTAAGCGCGATAACTCAAATACACTTAATCAAATTTTAACGAAACTTGGTATATACGTTTATCATATCCATGGGATAGTTTAGTTTAGTTTAGTTTATTAGCATCCCATTGATCATTTGGTTACAATTTCCATTGTTACATGATATAGGACTTGTCAATAATTAAATCTAGTCTATTCTACAATAATTCTACTGAGTTTACTAACATTTAAGTTGCAAATTTTATCTTATAGCTACATGACTCATCTTATGGCTTAACTTATTTTAGTACTACACAAATTATCTTATCTTATTCCTATACAGATTGTCTTATTGCTAAATAATGATGCTACTCAACTATGTTACTCATCAGTGTATAGCTGGGAGGCTTGAAGAGAGTTTAGAGACCTCCCGCACGTCAGCCTAAAAGGCTTATTGTGCTGCATATCCATGGGAAGAACCCTGTTGATATTGGACCAAATCAGTTGATCGATACCAGAGTAAAACCCAATTTAGAGTCTTAACGCTTGAGGCGTCCTTCTGAGAGAGGACTGGAAACACAATTCGAAGGTTCGAGTCCCTGCGAGGTTGTTTTTCAAGAGATAGGTCAATTTTTGCATATTTAGGTTATTTTCGGTATTTTTAGGTATTTTTCGGCATTTTAGGTCATGTTTCAGTGGAGGTACAGAGGAACTTTTCCATGTACAATTTGTTACTTTCGAACAGCAGACAATCGTTTTTATTTTAGAATCTCTGCCAAGTGTTCATAGTCCATTTTAATTCAATTATATTGTAAACACCATAGCAGTTTGTGTTGTATCAATAAAGAGTTGTTTTTTCTTTCTTTTTAAATGGCTCATATTTCCTAAGGACAATTTTATGGGTATGCCAGTTCGGAAAGAATTTTTTTTTTCACTATGAGTGTCCAAGTAGTAAACATTTACTTACTTTTTAGTAATGAAATAAATGTGTTTTATATTCTAAATTCATATAGGCTATAGCACACTGTCAACCACTAAATTGCGTTTTGAAAATCATTACTTAAAAAAACTAATTATAAGTAATAAGTAATTTAAGTAATAATGGAAAATTTATTGGACATTTTTAAAAATCTTGTGTCATTTTTTCACTATTTTTAGGTCATAAATGCATTTTTTCACTATTTTATGGTCATTAAATGCCTTGCCCTAGTGATAAGTAAATATGTACACGTATAAACATGCAAGCGATATGTATACTGAGAACGAACAGAGTAACAAAAAAAAAGTTTGTAAAAGTCCGATAACATGGTATATTCCCAGCGATGAATGTAAAAAAAATATATATATATTAAATTAAATGAAGTAGAGTGGAGACCAATATCGTAATGCTTTCAACATTTTCACGAAGAAATGTCAAATTGGGGTAGTAAGAAATATCTTAATTGTAGTGCAGTACGGGAAAAGACCCTCTGCATGATTATAATTGTTTTGAGGCTATGGAGCCCAGTATGAGGTATGAAGGAGCGATTACGTCAGTAAGGACGGTTGCGAAGTATTGAAAATATGAATTTTGAGGAAGTGAAGCGCTCCGGCAATTATATTACATGTGACTCAAATGTAATACACAGATAGGAAGATACAGAGGAAAAGTTAAAATCGGGTTAGATAATAATGAGAATATTAACGAGTAAGAATGAAATCAGTGAATTTTTAGGTCTTAAGGAAGGGAGACTGTTGCGAAAGCCGCTCGAGAATGAAAGCAAAGTCAAACGAGAAGTTAGTAATAATAAAATCAGGTAAACTGATGTAAAAAAGTGCCAGTATGTTTCTTTTAATCAGTTATGACTGCAATTATGATATGCAGAATATGTTTTTTTAATTGATTTACTAGTTAAGCTCCAGATTTATTCATTAAGCAGGGCTTAGGGAAGAACAAAGGTCTAGTTTTCTTTTTAATCAGATTAAAATCTTCCAGCATCAGCTGAACTGTACAGATTTTTGATATCTTGACAATCGCACACTCACATAAAAATACGAAAAAGAAAGTGAAATTGGCTGGTTTCGGGATTTGAACTATGGAACTCCATAACGTGAGGCCAAAACGTTACCATCTCGGTCACCTGGGTCAGTTTAACGGTCTAGTTGTAAGTTATAAGCGCATGTAAAACAATAGTGTTTTTGGTCATAGCTATCTCTATTTTAATTTCCAAAGCCGTAAAATATCACAGTAAAACAATTGACTATGTTGTCATGATAAATGATTTGCTTTTTTTTAATATAAATTCTTTCGAATACGTATATTATCATAAAATAGGCACCAAATTGAGCATTACTCCGAAACAGGTGAACCGATTTCATCCAGTATCAGTAGACCTCTTCCCATGAACACTATAAATGTGTATACCAAATTCCATAAAAATCCGGTAATGCGTATTTGAGTTACCGCGTTTTTAAAATAGACACTAAATTGGGTTTTACTCCGGTACCGGACAACCGATTTGGTCCAATATCGGTAGACGTCTTCCCATGTACATTATAAATGGGTATACAAAGTTTCAGGAAAATCCAATAAAGCATATTTGAGTTATCGCGACTTCTCATATATTAACATAAAAGGCAATAAATTGGGCATTATTCCGGTACTGGCCAACCGATTTGGTTGAACATCAACAGACGTCTTTCCATGGATAGTATAAATGCGTATACGAAGTTTCATAAATATCCGATAAGGCGTATTTGAGCTATTGCGCCTTTAAAATATACATTAAATTGGGTTTTACTCCGGTACCGGTCAACAGATTAGGTTCAAATTTAACAGAGTACTTTTCATGGATGTCATAAATGCGTATACCAAGTTTAATGGAAATCCGATACAGCGTATTTGAATTATGGCGCCTTTCTATTAGAAAGGCGCCATAATCTATTAAAATAGGCACTAAATTGGGCATTACTCCGGTACCGGTGAACCGATTTGGTTCAATATCAATAGGGTTCTTCCCATTGACATTATAAATGTGTTTTCCAAGTTTCATGAAAATCCGAAAAAGCGTATTTGAGTTAGAGCGCGTACAGACACACGGACGGACGGACAGACAGACAGACAGACAGACGGACAGACATTTTTCGTCCCCCACACAATCTCATAAAGTACCATACTGGCACTTAATAATCAGAAAACAGTTAATGTCAAAAATATATAGACATTCATTAAAAATACAATGGAAATTTTGCAAAGTAGAATGAAACATTAAATCGCGATTAAGAGAATAAAATGATCTGCACTGATAAAAAAAAATTGTATTACGGAAACCTGCTACCAGGATTTAAAGAAAAAACAAGAGTGAATACGTTTCTAAAATCATACAAAATAATAAATATCGCGGTGGGAACCTATATACTGGAATTTACAGATGAAATGTGTTCCGTGACTTTGAAGTCAGAAGAAGGAGATTGACGAAAATTAGGCAAAATTATTATGGCAGAAAGTTCGAGATCTTGATAGAATTAAGAATTGCAATACGATATCCAGAAGGAACTGTAGGAATAATTATGTAGCAAAAGGGGAACTAATAATGTAATAAGTATATGATTGAACCTCTCATTGATAAAACCATATAAGGAGAACAATATGACCATCGGTACTCATGATAACACTTTAGAATAAATAAGAGATCTTTTGTTTTCTTAGTAAAATTTGAGATGTACTTTAAAGAGTTGCAATGACTACGAGGATTCGCATCTCTGTTATAATTTGTAAAGCCAGGGTAAAAAGAAATAAATAAAATGGAGTGAATGGATAGAAAGCAGATGTGTGCTCTATGACTTATAGGGTGAGTTTAGTAAACACAGTCGGCACTTTAAGGGCCTCGAACCCGGTGCGATGATGGTGAAATCCGTATGGGTACTCCAGCCGGAACATTCTTATGTGATGGTATATTCTGTGATGGAATGACTGATATAAATAATGTTTGGTTTTTAAGTCAGTATGTTAAAATATTACAATCTGTATAACCCATGGGAAGTTCGGGATGCTGTGACATATATGTATGCAACCCAGCCTCTGCAAGGTGACAGCTAAACCATTTAAAAAGCTGTGATAGAAGAATGCAAGGTCTGGCGGCGGAAAAAAAAGGGAAGACATATTGGAGTAGAAGGATCTTAGGTTAAGTTGTATGTTGTCTGTTAAAGAATAATAAAAAAAAAAAAGTGAGGGGCAGATGTCATATTCGGGGGCATGTTATATGACACTGAAAAATGTCGCAACGCGTCATTGCCACTTTATTTCAGTCCCATAAGGGCATATAAAGCAGATTTTATGACATGGGTAATTACATTTTTACTTTATTCTTAATGTAATAATATTACATATTATAGGC
Source organism: Ectobius pallidus (assembly GCA_964059195.1). Classification (NCBI taxonomy): domain Eukaryota; kingdom Metazoa; phylum Arthropoda; class Insecta; order Blattodea; family Ectobiidae; genus Ectobius; species Ectobius pallidus. Next base: position 51,179,336 of record CAXKWD010000004.1, on the reverse strand, counting down.
TATATATACATTTTACTTTAATCATATTACATATTATTATAATATAATACTCTGTGAGAATGGCTAGTGAAGACTCCAAAACACTTGAACAAGAATGTTAAGTACTTGCATACTCAGACGTCTGGCTATGTGAGAAGAAGGGAGTTTGGAATTCATGGGAAAGTACTGGAAAAATATGTACTAAATGCAAGGTATCATTTGATTGGCTGAGAGGAAATTAAGACTATGTTTTAGCCAATCAAAGACCAAGCAAAAGGGAGGTGCCTGCCATGAAAATTAAGTAAATCTGAATTTTCGAGCAAGCACGGGAAACAGTCTCTTTTGATGTCCTGGGAAGTTGCATGCGTTATAATTCTCTTTGTCCCACGTAGGGACGAATAGCCTTTACAGCGTTTGCCCGAAAAAGTGTCAACCAAAAGTGAAATTTAGTATGTATTAGCTTAAAAGGCCCGGCATCACCCGGGTTTTGTATTTTGTAATATGAAATTAACTTATGGAGGTCTTTCGATGTTGAAACCCTAGGTCATAATATGTATGTAGAATTAGAAATGAGGAAGAACGACATATGACACCCAGACTGTTCCCTCAGAAAACGCTAGGTATAGCATTTTAAGGCTCATAGAGGATGTCGAATGTTGCATTCCATTGCTTCTACATACCATGCATGGGAGGAGTGCAAATAAGAAGAAAAAGAAATTCCGGTTACATAAGAAAGGGAGATCCAAAGGACACAAATAAATACAGAGGTATAGCTCTAGAAAATGTTCCCTTCAAAATGCTAACAAAAATAATAACTAAGAAAATAAAAGGAGATATAGATAAAGCTTTACCTGAAACGCAGTTCGGCTTCAGAAGCAACAGATCAGCGTTGACTGCAGTAGAACTCCTCCTGAAGGACGTAAACGAAGCGGCAAAGAAGAAAAAGAAACTATATGCAGTCTTTATAGATTTCACTAAAGCCTTCGACTTCATAGACAGAAAACTAATCATCAAAAAACTAGAAGACACAATGGGGAAAGACAATACTTGGACAAGACTCATAAAAGCAATACTGAGATATAACACAGTACAAATATCAGACAATCTGTCGCAATCAAGGCACATACTACAGACAAACGGTGTTCTCCAGGGAGACCCACTGAGCCCAGTACTCTTCATACTAGCCACTGAAGGAATACTCAGAATAGCAGAGGAGACAGAGGAGGTGTCATGCTATGCTTACGCAGACGACATAGCAGTAACGTCAACCAACCTACAGAAACTGCAAGAAACAATAGACGCAATGGTAAAATGGTGCAAAGAAAGTGACCTCCACATCAACGTGGAAAAAACGGAAATGATGATCTTCAGAAACGGAGGCAAAGTCCCTGCCGGCGCCAAAATCCAAATAGATGGTAAATATATCAAAATTACACCCGAATTCAGATATCTGGGAATCACACTGCAACCAAGTGGCCGATGTTTCTCAAAACATGTAACGGAAAGAGCTACACAGGCAGTTATAGCAATAAATACCATCAAACACCTACGAGAACTCAAACTGGAAACAGCAATGAAATTATTCAAAACCAAAATTCAGCCAATCCTGACCTACGGAATCGAAACCATATGGGAACACCTCACAGAAGGAAACTTAGCTACTATGGAAAGAGTGAAAGCCCTATATATCAAAAGAACCATCGGAGTAGCTAAGACCACAAGATCAAGGCTGGTATATCTCCTGGCAAAAGAACCATACCTAATAGAAGACTTAAGACATCAACACCTGCTACCATCCACCAAGGCATACGAAAACTTAAGGAAAACCATGACAACAAAAAGTGCACAAATATGGCCGGAATTCTTCTCTACCGGGGCAATGATTGACCGAACATGGACCTCCTCAAACTTCAAGATGCGACATGTCTTCACCAGACTGGCCGTACACGGCTTCCATCATTTATTGTGCACCAACAAGACATTCCATGAGCCACAAACGCTGTGCAAGTGCGAACTCTGTGGCCAGTTTTGTGACAGATATCATATTGAATTATGTAAAAAAAGAATCAACTCAATAAGTGACTACGCAAAACTCAAGCGTTAAACAATCTGAAATGCACGTTTGTGCGCGATACAGTTTCAAAATAAGATTGTATTGTATTGACAGAAAATTGTATTTTTCATTGTCATATTACCATACAACCTTTCGGGACGGAAGTAAACAAGGAAATTCAATATCACTTTCATGCTTTCCTTCCCAAAAACCTGGGACATAATATACTGCGTGTGTAGGACTGAAAATATTCCATCCCATTTTGTCTTCTTCTAGATGCTTAGGGTCTCTGATAAACATCCCTAGGCCTATTTCTCAACTAATACAAAGCGTACAGCTATGAGTGACGTATCAGTGGATAGGATGTGTTACCGACTTCCGATATAGCATACTCACTGGCACACACTTAAGTTGTCCCTGCAATACAACATCAAAATGTGAAATGAGAAAATAATATTTTCCATGTCGAGGGTAGAGAAAGTTATGTGAGTGCTTTATTTTCGTGGATTTTTTCCTTCAAGAATTATTTTCACAAATATATTAATTACATCGATAGTATCAGAATTTGTTAAAGCCCAGTATTATAATATAGTTGCCAAAGCCCTATGTGAACACCGTAAACAATACTTTCGTTATGTAAACAATTGACAGCATAACTTTCTAACTTTGCCTCATTTCACATTTTCCAAAAATTTTCTTTCATACAAACCTTGTCCTGACAATTACGAACACAACAAAGAAAAAATAAGCCAAATCGGTCGAGCCGTTCTCAAGTGATGCGGCAACAACCCTTTTGTAAATTCATTTTTATTAATATAGATATTACAAATCAGTGTTATAAGTGCCCACAAGTATATTTTTCTGAAAGGAGAGCAACATCTTCAATAAACCCCAGTAAAATTTAAAACTGTGCACATACTTGATTTCTGGATGATTAGCCCACCACTATCGACAGCTCGTCGCCCTGACAAAAAGAGGACCCAGCTCATCACCGAAGCAAGAAGCCGAGGTAATAAGGGAATGCAGCAGAATACCCAGGTACGTAAAAATACCTGAGTGTCCAAAACCAACAACTAACCACTACCAAAACCCCTACACGCTTGAGGCATCCTTCTGAGAGAGGAGTGCAAACACAATTCGAAGGTTCGAGTCCCTGTGAGGTAACACTAACCTTCAAGCGACCTCAAACGGTCTTACCTCGCAGGGACTCGAACTTTCGAATTGTGTTTCCAATCCTCTCTCAGAAGGACGCCTCAAGCGTTGCGGACGTCTGAGACGCTCTACGTTAGAGATCATTTCCTTATTATTTTTTTTATTCTCTCTATGTGCACTGTAAGTATAGTAGGCCTATGTGTTTGTTCAACCCTGTCGCCTCTCTTTTTTATATTTGTAATTCGAAATTAACTTTCGATTTTCAAAATATATATCTTTATATAAATATCTAATGAACATTCTAACACACTCAAAATAGGCTTATTTCCTCATCAAATTCTAGATATAGCTCAAAGTCGCTCATACACGACTGACAATTTTGCTAGTTGTTATGTTAAAATAATTAAAACGTTATATTTATTGACACTGGCATCGTTTTTCATAAATTGCAGGATTTTCAGAATTTTATTGTTAATTATATTGTTAAACGTTAAATATATGAAAACTAACCGAACAAAACTAATTTCCTGCTGCCATATCGGCATACAGATCCGAAAGAAATAATTAAAATTAACCATACATTCATGAGCTGCACCCAAATTATGCATAAGCATTTTTTTCGATTGATAGTTTTAAAAAACTAATAGCTCGTCTTAGTGTGCCACCCGGAGAAAAACTCATTTAAGAGATCCCCAGCCCAATTGAAATAAACGCCCGTATAGTGTATTTTGTTCAAATCATTCAATGTTTTCCAGTTTAGGCGTGCATTCATCATCCCCTTCTGTGTAAAACGGATCTCTCCCATTTGTATACAAATGAATCAAGATAGCAACCGAGCAAGGCCGTATTGGATTAATATCACAATTGAATATATTCGTGCTAATCAAACCCCTTTGAAAAAAACGAAAAATGCACCCAGTATTCGAAGAAGGCTAACCCCTTTGAAAAAATGAAAAATGCACCCAGAATTCGAAGGCTAACCCCTTTGATAAAAGTTCAAGTTTCCAGGTTCATGTTCAGGTTTCAGGATTCAAATTTCAAGTTCAAGTTTCAAGGTACAAGTTAGAGTTTAAAGGTTCAATTTCAAGTTCAAATTTAAATGTCAAGTTTCGAGCTTAACGTTTCAAGTTTGAAGGTTCAAGTATCAAGGTTCAAGTTAAGTTTCAAGGTTGGAGTTTTAAGGTTAGGGTTGAAGGTTAAAGGATCCGGTTTCATGGTTCAAGTTCAGGACAAAGTTCAAGTTTAAGGTTCAAGTTAATTATCAAGGTTTAAGTAGAAGATTCAAGGATCAAGATCCTTGGTTCCAGATTCAAGATCCAAATTCAAGTTTCATGTTAAAGTATCAAGTTCAAGATCCAAATTCAATGTTCAAGAGTCAAGTTCAAGGTCCAAAGTGCAAGATTCAAGTCTGACGGTTAATGGTTCAAGTTTCAAAATTCAAGTTCAAGTTTTAAAAGTTCTAGTTTCAAGTTTCCAAGTTCAAGTTTCATGTTCACGTTTTAAAATCCAAGTTTAAAGTATCAAGGTTCAAGTTTATTGTTTCAATTCAAAGTTTCAAGTTTGATGGATCAAGTTTCAAGGTTTAAGTTCCTTGTTTTTTAAAGTGCAGGGTCAAATAATTTGAATTTTTCGAAATTTGGATTTTTCGAAATTTGGATTTTACGAAATATGGATTTGTTAAAATATGCATTTTTCGAAATTTGGATTTTTCGAAATTTGGATTTTTCGAAATTTGGATTTTTCGAAACTCGCATTTTTCGTAATTCGCATTTATCGAAATTCGCATTTATCGAAATTCGCATTTATCGAAATTAGGATTTTTGAAAATTAAGATTTTTCAAAATTTGGATTTTTCGAAATTTGGACTTCTGGAAAGGCTAACCCCTTTGAAAAAAAACGAAAAATGCACCCAGAATTCGAAGAAGGCTAACCCCTTTGAAAAAAACGAAAAATGAACCCAGCCTTCTTCGAATTCTGGGTGCATTTATCGAAATTTTCAAAGGGGTTAGCCTTCTTCGAATTCCGGGTGCATTTTTCGAAATTTTCAAAGGGGTTAGCCTTCTTCGAATTCCGGGTGCATTTTTCAAAATTTTCAAAGGGGTTAGCCTTCTACGAATTCTGGGTGAATTTTTCGAAATTTTCAAAGAGGTTATCCTTCTACGAATTCTGGGTGCATTTTTCGAAATTTTCAAAGGGGTTAGCCTTCTACGAATTCTGGGTGCATTTTTTGAAATTTTCAAAGGGGTTAGCCTTCTTCGAATTCTGGGTGCATTTTTCGAAATTTTCAAAGGGGTTAGCCTTCTTCGAATTCTGGGTGCGTTTATCGAAATTTTCAAAGGGGTTAGCCTTCTACGAATTCTGGGTGCATTTTTCGAAATTTTCAAAGGCGTTAGCCTTCTACGAATTCTGGGTGCATTTTTCGAAATTTTCAAAGGGGTTAGCCTTCTACGAATTCTGGGTGCATTTTTCGAAATTTTCAAAGGCGTTAGCCTTCTACGAATTCTGGGTGCATTTTTCGAAATTTTCAAAGGGGTTAGCCTTCAACGAATTCTGGGTGCATTTTTCGAAATTTTCAAAGGGGTTAGCTTTCTACGAATTCTGGGTGCATTTTTCGAAATTTTCAAAGGGGTTAGCCTTCTTCGAATTCTGGGTGCATTTTTCGAAATTTTCAAAGGGGTTAGCCTTCTACGAATTCCGGGTGCATTTTTCGAAATTTTCAAAGGGGTTAGCCTTCTTCGAATTCTGGGTGCATTTATCGAAATTTTCAAAGGGGTTAGCCTTCTACGAATCCTGGGTGCATTTTTCGAAATTTTCAAAGGGGTTAGCCTCTTACGAATTCTGGATGCATTTTTAGAAATTTTCAAAGGGGTTAGCCTTATACGAATTCTGGGTGCATTTTTCGAAATTTTCAAAGGGGTTAGCCTTCTACGAATTCTGGGTGCATTTTTCGAAATTTTCAAATTGGTTAGCCTTCTACGAATTCTGGGTGCATTTTTCGAAATTTTAAAAGGGGTTAGCCATCTACGAATTCTGGGTGCATTTTTCGAAATTTTCAAAGGGGTTATTAGCCTTCTTCAAATTCTGGGTGCATTTTTCGAAATTTTAAAAGGGGTTAGCCTTCTACGAATTCTGGGTGCATTTTCGAAATTTTCAAAGGGGTTAGCCTTCTACGAATTCTGGGTGCATTTTTCGAAATTTTCAAAGGCGTTAGCCTTCTACGAATTCTGGGTGCATTTTTCGAAATTTTCAAAGGGGTTAGCCTTCTACGAATTATGGGTGCATTTTTCGAAATTTTCAAAGGGGTTAGCTTTCTACGAATTCTGGGTGCATTTTTCGAAATTTTCAAAGGGGTTAGCCTTCTTCGAATTCTGGGTGCATTTTTCGAAATTTTCAAAGGTTTCTTCGAATTCTGGGTGCATTTTTCGAAATTTTCAAAGGGGTTAGCCTTCTTCGAATTCTGGGTGCATTTATCGAAATTTTCAAAGGGGTTAGCCTTATATGAATTCTGGGTGCATTTTTCGAAATTTTCAAAGGGGTTAGCCTTCTACGAATTCTGGACGCATTTTTAGAAATTTTCAAAGGGGTTAGCCTTCTACGAATTCTTGGTGCATTTTTCGAAATTTTCAAAGGGGTTAGCCTTCTACGAATTCTGGGTGCATTTTTCGAAATTTTCAAAGGAGTTATTAGCCTTCTTCGAATTCTGGGTGCATTTTTCGAAATTTTAAAAGATGTTAGCCTTCTACGAATTCTGGGTGCATTTTTCGAAATTTTCAAAGGGGTTAGCCTTCTACGAATTCTGGGTGCATTTTTCGAAATTTTCAAAGGGGTTAGCCTTCTACGAATTCTGGGTGCATTTTTCGAAATTTTCAAAGGGGTTAGCCTTCTTCGAATTCTGGGTGCATTTTTCGAAATTTTCAAAGGGGTTAGCCTTCGAATTCTGCGTGCATTTATCGAAATTTTCAAAGGGGTTAGCCTTCTACGAATTCTGGGTGCATTTTTCGAAATTTTCAAAGGGGTTAGCCTTCTACGAATTCTGGATGCATTTTTCGAAATTTTCAAAGGGGTTAGCCTTCTACGAATTCTGGGTGCGTTTTTCGAAATTTTCAAAGGGGTCAGCCTTCTACGTATTCTGGGTGCATTTTTCGAATTTTTCAAAGGGGTTAGCCTTCTTCGAATTCTGGGTGCATTTTTTGAAATTTTCAAAGGGTTTAGCCTTCTACGAATTCTGGGTGCATTTTTCGAAATTTTCAAAGGGGTTAGCTTTCTACGAATTCTGGGTGCATTTTTCGAAATTTTCAAAGGGGTTAGCCTTCTTCGAATTCTGGGTGCATTTTTCGAAATTTTCAAAGGGGTTAGCCTTCTACGAATTCTGGGTGCATTTTTCGAAATTTTCAAAGGGGTTAGCCTTCTACGAATTTTGGGTGCATTTTTCGAAATTTTCAAAGGGGTTAGCCTTCTACGAATTCTGGATGCATTTTTCGAAATATTCAAAGGGGTTAGCCTTCTACGAATTCTGGGTGCATTTTTCGAAATTTTCAAAGGGGTTAGCCTTCTACGAATTCTGGGTGCATTTTTCCAAATTTTCAAAGGGGTTAGCCTTCTACGAATTCTGGGTGCATTTTTCGAAATTTTCAAAGGGATTAGCCATCTACGAATTCTGGGTGCATTTTTCGAAATTTTCAAAGGGGTTAGCTTTCTACGAATTCTAGGTGCATTTTTCGAAATTTTCAAAGGGGTTAGCCTTCTACGAATTCTGGGTGCATTTTTCGAAATTTTCAAAGGGGTTAGCCTTCTACGAATTCTGGGTGCATTTTTCGAAATTTTCAAAGGGGTTAGACTTCTACGAATTCTGGGTGCATTTTTCGAAATTTTCAAAGGGGTTAGCCTTCTACGAATTCTGGATGCATTTTTCGAAATTTTCAAAGGGGTTAGCCTTCTACGAATTCTGGGTGCATTTTTCGAAATTTTCAAAGGGGTTAGCCTTCTACGTATTCTGGGTGCATTTTTCGAAATTTTCAAATGGGTTAGCCTTCGAATTCTGGGTGCATTTTTATAAATTTTCAAAGGGGTTAGCCTTCTACGAATTCTGGGTGCATTTTTCGAAATTTTTAAGGGGTTAGCCTTCTACGAATTCTGGGTGCATTTTTGGAATTTTTCAAAGTGGTTAGCCTTCTACAAATTCTGGGTGCTTTTTTCGAAATTTTCAAAGGGGTTAGATTTCTTCGAATCCTGGGTGCATTTTTCGAAATTTTCAAAGGGGTTAGCCTTCTTCGAATTCTGGGTGCATTTTTCGAAATTTTCAAAGGGATTAGCCTTCTACGAATTCTGGGTGCATTTTTCGAAATTTTCAAAGGAGTTAGCCTTCTACGAATTCTGGGTGCATTTTTCGAAATTTTCAAAGGGGTTAGCCTTCTACGATTTCTGGGTGCATTTTTCGAAATTTTCAAAGGGGTTAGCCTTCTACAAATTCTGGGAGCATTTTTCGAAATTTTAAAAGGGGTTAGCCTTCTACGAATTCTGGGTGCATTTTTCGAAATTTTCAAAGGGGTTAGCCTTCTACGAATTCTGGGTGCATTTTTCGAAATTTTAAAAGGGGTTAGCCATCCACGAATTCTGGGTGCATTTTTCGAAATTTTCAAAGAGGTTATTAGCCTTCTTCGAATTCTGGGTGCATTTTTCGAAATTTTAAAAGAGGTTAGCCTTCTACGAATTCTGGGTGCATTTTTCGAAATTTTCAAAGGGGTTAGCCTTCTACGAATTCTGGGTGCATGTTTCGAAATTTTCAAAGGGGTTAGCCTTCTACGAATTCTGGGTGCATTTTTCGAAATTTTCAAAGGGGTTAGCCTTCTTCGAATTCTGGGTGCATTTTTTGAAATTTTCAAAGGGGTTAGCCTTCTTCGAATTCTGCGTGCATTTATCGAAATTTTCAAAGGGGTTAGCCTTCTACGAATTCTGGGTGCATTTTTCGAAATTTTCAAAGGGGTTAGCCTTCTACGAATTCTGGATGCATTTTTCGAAATTTTCAAAGGGGTTAGCCTTCTACGAATTCTGGGTGCGTTTTTCGAAATTTTCAAAGGGGTCAGCCTTCTACGTATTCTGGGTGCATTTTTCGAATTTTTCAAAGGGGTTAGCCTTCTTCGAATTCTGGGTGCATTTTTTGAAATTTTCAAAGGGTTTAGCCTTCTACGAATTCTGGGTGCATTTTTCGAAATTTTCAAAGGGGTTAGCTTTCTACGAATTCTGGGTGCATTTTTCGAAATATTCAAAGGGGTTAGCCTTCTTCGAATTCTGGGTGCATTTTTCGAAATTTTCAAAGGGGTTAGCCTTCTACGAATTCTGGGTGCATTTTTCGAAATTTTCAAAGGGGTTAGCCTTCTACGAATTTTGGGTGCATTTTTCGAAATTTTCAAAGGGGTTAGCCTTCTACGAATTCTGGATGCATTTTTCGAAATATTCAAAGGGGTTAGCCTTCTACGAATTCTGGGTGCATTTTTCGAAATTTTCAAAGGGGTTAGCCTTCTACGAATTCTGGGTGCATTTTTCGGAATTTTCAAAGGGGTTAGCCTTCTACGAATTCTGGGTGCATTTTTCGAAATTTTCAAAGGGGTTAGCCATCTACGAATTCTGGGTGCATTTTTCGAAATTTTCAAAGGGGTTAGCTTTCTACGAATTCTAGGTGCATTTTTCAAAATTTCCAAAGGGGTTAGCCTTCTTCGAATTCTGGGTGCGTTTTTCGAAATTTTCAAAGGGGTTAGCCTTCTACGAATTCTGGGTGAATTTTTCGAAATTTTCAAAGGGGTTAGCCTTCTACGAATTCTGGGTGCATTTTTCGAAATTTTCAAAGGGGTTAGACTTCTACGAATTCTGGGTGCATTTTTCGAAATTTTCAAAGGGGTTAGCCTTCTACGAATTCTGGATGCATTTTTCGAAATTTTCAAAGGGGTTAGCCTTCTACGAATTCTGGGTGCATTTTTCGAAATTTTCAAAGGGGTTAGCCTTCTACGTATTCTGGGTGCATTTTTCGAAATTTTCAAATGGGTTAGCCTTCGAATTCTGGGTGCATTTTTCGAAATTTTCAAAGGGGTTAGCCTTCTACGAATTCTGGGTGCATTTTTCGAAATTTTGAAGGGGTTAGCCTTCTACGAATTCTGGGTGCATTTTTGGTTTTTTTCAAAGTGGTTAGCCTTCTACAAATTCTGGGTGCTTTTTTCGAAATTTTCAAAGGGGTTAGATTTCTTCGAATCCTGGGTGCATTTTTCGAAATTTTCAAAGGGGTTAGCCTTCTTCGAATTCTGGGTGCATTTTTCGAAATTTTCAAAGGGATTAGCCTTCTACGAGTTCTGGGTGCATTTTTCGAAATTTTCAAAGGAGTTAGCCTTCTACGAATTCTGGGTGCATTTTTCGAAATTTTCAAAGGGGTTAGCCTTCTACGATTTCTGGGTGCATTTTTCGAAATTTTCAAAGGGGTTAGCCTTCTACAAATTCTGGGAGCATTTTTCGAAATTTTAAAAGGGGTTAGCCTTCTACGAATTCTGGGTGCATTTTTCGAAATTTTCAAAGGGGTTAGCCTTCTACGAATTCTGGGTGCATTTTTCGAAACTTTCAAAGGGGTTAGCCTTCTTCGAATTCTGGGTGCATTTTTCGAAATTTTCAAAGGGGTTAGCCTTCTACGAATTCTGGGTGCATTTTTCTCGGAATTCTGCTCGCAATTATCGAAATTTTCAAAGGGGTTAGCCTTCTCGGAATTCTGGGCGCATTTTTCGAAATTTTCAAAGGGGTTAGCCTTCTCGGAATTCTGGGCGTATTTTTCTAAATTTTCCAAGGGGCTAGCCTTCTCGGAATTTTGGGCGCATTTTTCGAAATTCTCAAAGGGGTAAACTTTCTCGGATTTCAGGGCGCATTTTTCGAAATTTTAGAAGGGGTTAGCCTTCCCGGAATTCTGGGCTAACCCCTTTGAAAAATTCGAAAAATGCGCCAAGAATTCCGAGAAGGCTAACCCCTTTGAAAATTTCGAAAAATGCGCCCAGAATTCCGAGAAGGCTAACCCCTTTGAAAATTTCGAAAAATGCGCCCAGAATTCCGAGAAGGCTAACCCCTTTGAAAATTTCGAAAAATGCGCCCAGAATTCCGAGAAGGCTAACCCCTTTGAAAATTTCGAAAAATGCGCCCAGAATTCCGAGAAGGCTAACCCCTTTGAAAATTTCGAAAAACGCGCCCAGAATTCCGAGAACGCTAACCCCTTTGAAAATTTCGAAAAAAGCGCCAGGAATTACGAGGAGGCTAACCCCTTTAAAAATTTCGAATAATGAGCCCAGAATTCCGAGAAGTCTAACCCCTTTGAAAATTTCGAAAAATGCGCCCAGAATTCCGAGAAGGCTAACCCCTTTGAAAATTTCGAAAAATGCGCCCAGAATTCCGAGAAGGCTAACCCCTTTGAAAATTTCGAAAATTCGCCCAGAATTCCGAGAAGGCTAACTCCTTTGAAAATTTCGAAAAATGCGCCCAGAATTCCGAGAAAGCTAACCCCTTTGAAAATTTCGAAAAATGCGACCAGAATTCCGAGAAGGCTAACCCCTTCTAAAATTTCGAGAAATGCGCTCAGAAATCCGAGAAGGTTTACCCCTTTGAAAATTTCGAAAAATGCGCCCAGAATTCCGAGAAGGCTAACCCCTTTGAAAATTTCGAAAAATGCGCCCAGAATTCCGAGAAGGCTAACCCATTTGAAAATTTCGAAAAATGCGCCCTGAATTCCGAGAAGGCTAACCCCTTTGAAAATTTAGAAAAATGCGCCCAGAATTCCGAGAAGGCTAACCCCTTTGAAAATTTCGAAAAATGCGCCCAGAATTCCGAGAAGGCTAACCCCTTTGAAAATTTCGAAAAATGCGTCCAGAATTCCGAGAAGGCTAACCCCTTTGAAAATTTCGAAAAATGCGCCCAGAATTCCGAGAAGGCTAACCCCTTTGAAAATTTCAAAAAACGCGCCAAGAATTCCGAGAACGCTAACCCCTTTGAAAATTTCGAAAAATGCGCCATCAATTACGAGGAGGCTAACCCCTTTAAAAATTTCGAAAAATGCGCCCAGAATTCCGAGAAGGCTAACCCCTTTGAAAATTTGGAAAAATGCGCCCAGAATTCCGAGAAGGCTAAACCCTTTGAAAATTTCGAAAAATGCGAGCAGAATTCCGAGAAGGCTAACCCCTTTGAATTTCGAAAAATGCGCCCAGAATTCCGAGAAGGCTAACCCCTTTGAAAATTTCGAAAAATGCGCCCAGAATTCCGAGAAGGCTAACCCCTTGGAAAATTTAGAAAAATGCGCCCAGAATTCCGTAAAGGCTAACCCATTTGAAAATTTCGAAAAATGCGCCCAGAATTCCGAGAAGGCTAATCCCTTTGAAAATTTCGAAAAATGCGCCCAGAATTCCGAGAAGGCTAACCCCTTTGAAAATTTCGAAAAATGCGTCATGAATTACGAGAAGGCTAACCCCGTTGAATTTCTAAAAATGCGCCCAGAATTCCGAGAAGGCTAACCCCTTTGAAAATTTCGAAAAATGCGCCCAGAATTCCGAGAAGGCTAACCCCTTTGAAAATTTCGAAAAATGCGCCCAGAATTCCGAGAAGGCTAACCCCTTTGAAAATTTCGAAAAATGCGCCCAGAATTCCGAGAAGGCTAACCCCCTTTGAAAATTTCGAAAAATGCGCCCAGAATTCCGATAGGCTAACCCCTTTGAAAATTTAGAAAAATGCGCCCAGAATTCCGAGAAGGCTAACCCCTTTGAAAATTTCGAAAAATGCGCCCAGAATTCCGAGAAGGCTAACCCCTTTGAAAATTTAGAAAAATGCGACCAGAATTCCGAGAAGGCTAACCCATTTGAAAATTTCGAAAAATGCGCCCAGAATTCCGAGAAGGCTAACCCATTTGAAAATTTCGAAAAATGCGCCCAGAATTCCGAGAAGGCTAACCCCTTAGAAAATTTCGAAAAATGCTCCCAGAATTCCGAGAAGGCTAACCCCTTTGAAAATTTCGAAAAATGCGCCCAGAATTCCGAGAAGGCTAACCCCTTTGAAAATTTCGAAAATGCGCCCAGAATTCCGAGAAGGCTAACCCCTTTGAAAATTTCAAAAAATGCGCCCAGAATTCCGAAAAGGCTAACCCCTTTGAAAATTTCGAAAAATGCGCCCAGAATTCCGAGAAGGCTAACCCCTTTGAAAATTTCGAAAAATGCGCCATGAATTACGAGAAGGCTAAACCCTTTGAACATTTCGAAAAATGCGCCCAGAATTCCGAGAAGGCTAACCCCTTTGAAAATTTCGAAAAATGCGCCCAGAATTCCGAGAAGGCTTACCGCTTTGAAAATTTAGAAAAAGCTCCCAGAATTCCGAGAAGGCTAACCCCTTCTAAAATTTCGAAAAATGCGCCCAGAATTCCGAGAAGGCTAACCCCTTTGAAAATTTCGAAAAATGCGCCCAGAATTCCGAGAAGGCTAACCCCTTTGAAAATTTCGAAAAATGCGCCCAGAATTCCGAGAAGCCTAACCCCTTTGAAAATTTCGAAAAATGTGCCCAGAATTCCGAGAAGGATAACCCCTTTGAAAATTTCGAAAAACGCGCCCAGAATTCCGAGAACGCTAACCCCTTTGAAAATTTCGAAAAATGCGCCATGAATTACGAGGAGGCTAACCCCTTTAAAAATTTCGAAAAATGCGCCCAGAATTCCGAGAAGTCTAACCCCTTTGAAAATTTCGAAAAATGCGCCCAGAATTCCGAGAAGGCTAACCCCTTTGAAAATTTCGAAAAACGCGCCCAGAATTCCGAGAACGCTAACCCCTTTGAAAATTTCGAAAAATGCGCCATGAATTACGAGGAGGCTAACCCCTTTAAAAATTTCGAAAAATGCGCCCAGAATTCCGAAAAGTCTAACCCCTTTGAAAATTTCGAAAAATGCGCCCAGAATTCCGAGAAGGCTAACCCCTTTGAAAATTTAGAAAAATGCGAGCAGAATTCCGAGAAGGCTAACCCCTTTGAAAATTTCGAAAAATGCGCCCAGAATTCCGAGAAGGCTAACCCCTTTGAAAATTTCGAAAAATGCGCCCAGAATTCCGAGAAGGCTAACCCCTTTGAAAATTTAGAAAAATGCGCCCAGAATTCCGAGAAGGCTAACCCCTTTGAAAATTTCGAAAAATGCGCCCAGAATTAGAAGAAGGCTAACCCCTTCTAAAATTTCGAAAATTCGCCCAGAATTCCGAGAAGGCTAACCCCTTTGAAAATTTCGAAAAAATGCGCCCAGAATTCCGAAGGGGTTAGCCTTCTCGGAATTCTGGGCGCATTTTTCGAAATTTTCAAAGGAGTTAGCCTTCTCGGAATTCTGGGCGCATTTTTCGAAATTTTCAAAAAGGTTAGCCTTCTCGGAATTCTGGGAGCATTTTTCGAAATTTTCAATGGAGTTAAGACTTCTCGGAATTCTGGGCTCATTTTTCGAAATTTTCAAAGGGGTTAGCCTTCTCGGAATTCTGGACGCATTTTTCGAAATTTTCAAAGGGGTTAGCCTTCTCGGAATTCTGGGCGCATTTTTTCGAAATTTTCAAAGGGGTAAACCTTCTCGGAATTCTGGGCGCATTTTTCGAAACTTTCAAAGCGGTTAGCCTTCTCAGAATTCTGGGCGCATTTTTCGAAATTTTCAAAGGGGTTAGTTAGCCTTCTCGGAATTCTGGGCGCATTTTTCGAAATTTTCAAAGGGGTTAGCCTTCTCGGAATTCTGGGCGCATTTTTCGAAATTTTCAAAGGGTTTAGCCTTCTCGAAATTCTGGGCTCATTTTTCGAAATTTTCAAAGGGGTTAGCCTTTTCGGAATTCTGGGCGCATTTTTCGAAATTTTCAAAGTGGGTTAGCCTTCTCGGAATTCTGGGCGCATTTTTCGTAATTTTCAAAGGGGTTAGCCTTCTCGGAATTTTGGGCGCATTTTTCGAAATTTCAAAGGGTTTAGCCTTCTCGGAATTCTGGGCGCATTTTTCGAAATCTTCAAAGGGGTTAGCCTTCTCGGAATTCTGGGCGCATTTTCCAAATTTTCAAAGGGGTTAGCCTTCTCGGAATTCAGGGCGCATTATTCGGAATTATCAAAGGGGTTATCCTTCTCGGAATTCTGGGCGCATTTTTCGAAATTTTCAAAGGGGTTATCCTTCTAGGAATTCTGGGCGCATTTTTCGAAATCTCTAAAGGGGTTAGCCTTCTCGGAATTCTGGGCGCATTTTTCGAAATTTTCAAAGGGGTTAGCCTTCTCGAAATTCTGGGCTCATTTTTCGAAATTTTCAAAGGGGTTAGCCTTTTCGGAATTCTGGGCGCATTTTTCGAAATTTTCAAAGTGGGTTAGCCTTCTCGGAATTCTGGGCGCATTTTTCGTAATTTTCAAAGGGGTTAGCCTTCTCGGAATTCTGGGCGCATTTTTCGAAATTTTCAAAGGGGTTAGCCTTCTCGGAATTCTGGGCGCATTTTTCGAAATTTTCAAAGGGGTTAGCCTTCTCGGAATTCTGGGTGCATTTTTCGAAATTTTCAAAGGGGTTAGCCTTCACGGAATTCTGGGTGCTTTTTTCGTAATTTTCAAAGGGATTAGCCTTCTCGGAATTCTGGGTGCATTTTTCGAAATTTTCAAAGGGGTTAGCCTTCTCGGAATTCTGGGTGCATTTTTCGAAATTTTCAAAGGGGTTAGCCTTCTCGGAATTCTGGGTGCGTTTTTCGAAATTTTCAAAGGGGTTAGCCTTCTCGGAATTCTGGGCTCATTTTTCGAAGTTTTCAAAGGGGTTAGCCTTCTCGGAATTCTGGGCGCATTTTTCGAAATTTTCAAAGGGGTTAGCCTTCTCGGAATTCTTGGCGCATTTTTCGAAATTTTCAAAGGGGTTAGCCTTCTCGGAATTCTTGGCGCATTTTTCGAAATTTTCAAAGGGGTTAGCCTTCTCTTAATTCTGGGGGCATTTTTCGAAATTTTCAAAGGGGTTAGCCTTCTCGGAATTCTGGGCGCATTTTTCGAAATGTTCAAAGGGGTTAGCCTTCTCGGATTTCTAGGCGTATTTTTCGAAATTTTCAAAGGGGTTAGCCTTCTCGGAATTCTGGGTGCATTTTTCGAAATTTTCAAATGGGTTAGCCTTCTCGGAATTCTGGGTGCATTTTTCGAAATTTTCAAAGGGGTTAGCCTTCTCGGAATTCTGGGTGCGTTTTTCGAAATTTTCAAAGGGGTTAGCCTTCTCGGAATTCTGGGCTCATTTTTCGAAGTTTTCAAAGGGGTTAGCCTTCTCGGAATTCTGGGCGCATTTTTCGAAATTTTCAAAGGGGTTAGCCTTCTCGGAATTCTGGGGGCATTTTTCGAAATTTTCAAAGGGGTTTATCTTCTTGGAATTCTGGACGCATTTTTCGAAATTTTCCAAGCGGTTAGCCTTCTCGGAATTCTGGGCGCATTTTTCTAAATTTTCAAAGGGGTTAGCCTTCTCGGAATTCTGGGCGCATTTTTCGAAATTTTCAAAGGGGTTAGCCTCTTCGGAATTCTGGGCGCATTTTTCGAAATTTTCAAAGGGGTTAGCCTCGTAATTCATGGCGCATTTTTCGAAATTTTCGAAGGGATTAGCGTTCTCGGAATTCTGGGCGCATTTTTCGAAATTTTCAAAGGGGGTAGCCTTCTCGGAATTCTGGGCGCATTTTTCGAAATTTTCAAAGCGGTTAGCCTTCTTGGAATTATGGGCGCATTTTTCGAAATTATCCAAGGGGTTAATTCTGGGCACATTTTTCGAAATTTTCAAAGGGGTTAGCCTTCTCGGAATTCTGGGCGCATTTTTCGAAATTTTCAAAGGGGTTAGCCTTCTCGGAATTCTGGACGCATTTTTCGAAATTTTCAAAGGGGTTAGCCTTCTCGGAATTCTGGGCTCATTTTTCGAAATTTTCAAAGGTGTTAGCCTTCTCGGAATTCTGGGCGCATTTTTCGAAATTTTCAAAGGGGTTAGCCTTCTCGGAATTCTGGTCGCATTTTTCGAAATTTTCAAAGGGGTTAGCCTTCTCGGAATTCTGCGCGCATTTTTCGAAATTTTCAAAGGGGTTAGCCTTCTCGGAATTATGGGCGCATTTTTCGAAATTTTCCAAGGGGCTAGCCTTCTCGGAATTTTGGGCGCATTTTTCGAAATTTTCAAAGGGGTAAACTTTCTCGGATTTCTGGGCGCATTTTTCGAAATTTTAGAAGGGGTTAGCCTTCTCGGAATTCTGGGCGCATTTTTCGAAATTTTCAAAGGGGTTAGCCCTCTCGGAATTCTGGGCGCATTTTTCGAAATTTTCAAAGGAGTTAGCCTTCTCGGAATTCTGGGCGCATTTTTCGAAATTTTCAAAGGGGTTAGCCTCTCGGAATTCTGGTCGCATCTTTCGAAATTTTCAAAGGGGTTAGCCTTCTCGGAATTCTGGGCGCATTTTTCGAAATATTCAAAGGGGTTAGCCTTCTCGGAATTCTGGGCGCATTTTTCGAAATTTTCAAAGGGGTTAGCCTTCTCGGAATTCTGCTCGCATTTTTCGAAATTTTCAAAGGGGTTAGCCTTCTCGGAATTCTGGGCGCATTTTTCTAAATTTTCAAAGGGGTTAGCCTTCTCGGAATTCTGGACACATTTTTCGAAATTTTCAAAGGGGTTAGCCTTCTCGGAATTCTGGGCGCATTTTTTCGAAATTTTCAAAGGGGTAAACCTTCTCGGAATTCTGGGCGCATTTTTCGAAATTTTCAAAGCGGTTAGCCTTCTCGGAATTCTGGGCGCATTTTTCGAAATTTTCAAAGGGGTTAGCCTTCTCGGAATTCTGGTCGCATTTTTTCGAAATTTTCAAAGGGGTTAGCCTTCTCGGAATTCTGGGCGCATTTTTTGAAATTTTCAAAGGGGTTAGCCTTCTCGGAATTCTGGGCGCATTTTTCGAAATTTTCAAAGGGGTTAGCCTTCTCGGAATTCTGGGCGCATTTTTCGAAATTTTCAAAGGGGTTAGGCTCTCGGAATTCTGGTCGCATCTTTCGAAATTTTCAAAGGGGTTAGCCTTCTCGGAATTCTGGGCGCATTTTTCTAAATTTTCAAAGGGGTTAGCCTTCTCGGAATTCTGGGCGCATTTTTCGAAATTTTCAAAGGGGTTAGCCTTCTCGGAATTCTGGGCGCATTTTTCGAAATTTTCAAAGGGGTTAGCCTTCTCGGAATTCTGCTCGCATTTTTCGAAATTTTCAAAGGGGTTAGCCTTCTCGGAATTCTGGGCGCATTTTTCTAAATTTTCAAAGGGGTTAGCCTTCTCGGAATTCTGGACGCATTTTTCGAAATTTTCAAAGGGGTTAGCCTTCTCGGAATTCTGGGCGCATTTTTTCGAAATTTTCAAAGGGGTAAACCTTCTCGGAATTCTGGGCGCATTTTTCGAAACTTTCAAAGCGGTTAGCCTTCTCAGAATTCTGGGCGCATTTTTCGAAATTTTCAAAGGGGTTAGCCTTGTCGGAATTCTGGACGCATTTTTTCGAAATTTTCAAAGGGGTTAGCCTTCTCGGAATTCTGGGCGCATTTTTCGAAATTTTAGAAGGGGTTAGCCTTCTCGGAATTCTGCTCGCATTTTTCGAAATTTTCAAAGGGGTTAGCCTTCTCGGAATTCTGGGCGCATTTTTCTAAATTTTCAAAGGGGTTAGCCTTCTCGGAATTCTGGACGCATTTTTCGAAATTTTCAAAGGGGTTAGCCTTCTCGGAATTCTGGGCGCATTTTTTCGAAATTTTCAAAGGGGTAAACCTTCTCGGAATTCTGGGCGCATTTTTCGAAACTTTCAAAGCGGTTAGCCTTCTCAGAATTCTGGGCGCATTTTTCGAAATTTTCAAAGGGGTTAGCCTTCTCGGAATTCTGGGCGCATTTTTTCGAAATTTTCAAAGGGGTTAGCCTTCTCGGAATTCTGGGCGCATTTTTCGAAATTTTAGAAGGGGTTAGCCTTCTCGGAATTCTGGGCGCATTTTTTGAAATTTTCAAAGGGGTTAGCCTTCTCGGAATTCTGGGCGCATTTTTCGAAATTTTCAAAGGGGTTAGCTTTCTCGGAATTCTGGGCGCATTTTTCGAAATTTTCAAAGGGGTTAGCCTTCTCGGAATTCTGGGCGCATTTTTCGAAATTTTCAATGGGGTTTATCTTCTTGGAATTCTGGACGCATTTTTCGAAATTTTCCAAGCGGTTAGCCTTCTCGGAATTCTGGGCGCATTTTTCTAAATTTTCAAAGGGGTTAGCCTTCTCGGAATTCTGGGCGCATTTTTCGAAATTTTCAAAGGGGTTAGCCTCTTCGGAATTCTGGGCGCATTTTTCGAAATTTTCAAAGGGGTTAGCCTCGTAATTCATGGCGCATTTTTCGAAATTTTCGAAGGGATTAGCCTTCTCGGAATTCTGGGCGCATTTTTCGAAATTTTCAAAGCGGTTAGCCTTCTTGTAATTCTGGGCGCATTTTTCGAAATTATCCAAGGGGTTAATTCTGGGCACATTTTTCGAAATTTTCAAAGGGGTTAGCCTTCTCGGAATTCTGGGCGCATTTTTCGAAATTTTCAAAGGGGTTAACCTTCTCGGAATTCTGGGCGCATTTTTCGAAATTTTCAAAGGGGTTAGCCTTCTCGGAATTCTGGGCGCATTTTTCGAAATTTTCAAAGGGGTTAGCCTTCTCGGAATTATGGGCGCATTTTTCGAAATTTTCCAAGGGGCTTGCCTTCTCGGAATTTTGGGCACATTTTTCGAAATTTTCAGAGGGGTAAACTTTCTCGGATTTCTGGGCGCATTTTTCGAAATTTTAGAAGGGGTTAGCCTTCTCGGAATTCTGGGCGCATTTTTCTAAATTTTCAAAGGGGTTAGCCTTCTCGGAATTCTGGGCGCATTTTTCGAAATTTTCAAAGGGGTTAGCCTTCTCGGAATTCTGGTCGCATTTTTCGAAATTTTCAAAGGGGTTAGCCTTCTCGGAATTCTGGGCGCATTTTTCGAAATTTTAGAAGGGGTTAGCCTTCTCGGAATTCTGGGCGCATTTTTTGAAATTTTCAAAGGGTTAGCCTTCTCGGAATTCTGGGCGCATTTTTCGAAATTTTCAAAGGGGTTAGCTTTCTCGGAATTCTGGGCGCATTTTTCGAAATTTTCAAAGGGGTTAGTCTTCTCGGAATTCTGGGCGCATTTTTCGAAATTTTCAATGGGGTTTATCTTCTTGGAATTCTGGACGCATTTTTCGAAATTTTCCAAGCGGTTAGCCTTCTCGGAATTCTGGGCGCATTTTTCTAAATTTTCAAAGGGGTTAGCCTTCTCGGAATTCTGGGCGCATTTTTCGAAATTTTCAAAGGGGTTAGCCTCTTCGGAATTCTGGGCGCATTTTTCGAAATTTTCAAAGGGGTTAGCCTCGTAATTCATGGCGCATTTTTCGAAATTTTCGAAGGGATTAGCCTTCTCGGAATTCTGGGCGCATTTTTCGAAATTTTCAAAGCGGTTAGCCTTCTTGTAATTCTGGGCGCATTTTTCGAAATTATCCAAGGGGTTAATTCTGGGCACATTTTTCGAAATTTTCAAAGGGGTTAGCCTTCTCGGAATTCTGGGCGCATTTTTCGAAATTTTCAAAGGGGTTAGCCTTCTCGGAATTCTTGGCGCATTTTTCGAAATTTTCAAAGGGGTTAGCCTTCTCGGAATTCTGGGCGCATTTTTCGAAATTTTCAAAGGGGTTAGCCTTCTCGGAATTATGGGCGCATTTTTCGAAATTTTCCAAGGGGCTTGCCTTCTCGGAATTTTGGGCACATTTTTCGAAATTTTCAAAGGGGTAAACTTTCTCGGATTTCTGGGCGCATTTTTCGAAATTTTAGAAGGTGTTAGCCTTCTCGGAATTCTGGGCGCATTTTTCTAAATTTTCAAAGGGGTTAGCCTTCTCGGAATTCTGGGCGCATTTTTCGAAATTTTCAAAGGGGTTAGCCTTCTCGGAATTCTGGTCGCATTTTTCGAAATTTTCAAAGGGGTTAGCCTTCTCGGAATTCTGGGCGCATTTTTCGAAATTTTCAAAGGGGTTAGCCTTCTCGGAATTATGGGCGCATTTTTCGAAATTTTCCAAGGGGCTAGCCTTCTCGGAATTTTGGGCGCATTTTTCGAAATTTTCAAAGGGGTAACCTTTCTCGGATTTCTGGGCGCATTTTTCGAAATTTTAGAAGGGGTTAGCCTTCTCGGAATTCTGGGCGCATTTTTCTAAATTTTCAAAGGGGTTAGCCTTCTCGGAATTCTGGGCGCATTTTTCTAAATTTTCAAAGGTGTTTGCCTTCTCGGAATTCTGGGCGCATTTTTCGAAATTTTCAAAGGGGTTAGCCTTCTCGGAATTCTGGGCGCATTTTTCGAAATTTTCAAAGGGGTTTGCCTTCTCGGAATTCTGGGCTCATTTTTCGAAATTTTCAAAGGGGTTAGCCTTCTCGGAATTGTGGTCGCATTTTTCGAAATTTTCAAAGGGGTTAGCCTTCTCGGAATTCTGGGCGCATTTTTCGAAATTTTCAAAGGGGTTAGCCTTCTCGGAATTATGGGCGCATTTTTCGAAATTTTCCAAGGGGCTAGCCTTCTCGGAATTTTGGGCGCATTTTTCGAAATTTTCAAAGGGGTAACCTTTCTCGGATTTCTGGGCGCATTTTTCGAAATTTTAGAAGGGGTTAGCCTTCTCGGAATTCTGGGCGCATTTTTCTAAATTTTCAAAGGGGTTAGCCTTCTCGGAATTCTGGGCGCATTTTTCGAAATTTTCAAAGGTGTTTGCCTTCTCGGAATTCTGGGCGCATTTTTCGAAATTTTCAAATGGGTTAGCCTTCTCGGAATTCTGGGCGCATTTTTCGAAATTTTCAAAGGTGTTTGCCTTCTCGGAATTCTGGGCGCATTTTTCGAAATTTTCAAAGGGGTTAGCCTTCTCGGAATTCTGGGCGCATTTTTCGAAATTTTCAAAGCGGTTAGCCTTCTCGGAATTCTGGGCGCATTTTTTCGAAATTTTCAAAGGGGTTAGCCTTCTCGGAATTCTGAGCGCATTTTTCGAAATTTTCAAAGCGGTTAGCCTTCTCGGAATTCTGGGCGCATTTTTCGAAATTTTCAAAGGGGTTAGCCTTCTCGGAATTCTGGTCGCATCTTTCGAAATTTTCAAAGGGGTTGGCCTTCTCGGAATTCTGGGCGCATTTTTCTAAATTTTCAAAGGGGTTAGCTTTCTCGGAATTCTGGACGCATTTTTCGAAATTTTCCAAGGGGTTAGCCTTCTCGGAATTCTGGCCGCATTTATCGAAATTTTCAAAGGAGTTAAACTTCTCGGGATTCTGATCGCATTTTTCGAAATTTTAGAAGGGGTTAGCCTTCTCGGAATTCTGGGCGCATTTTTCGAAATTTTCAAAGGGGTTAGCCTTCTCGGAATTCTGGGCGCATTTTTCGAAATTTTCAAAGGAGTTAGCCTCTCGGAATTGTGGTCGCATCTTTCGAAATTTTCAAAGGGGTTAGCCTTCTCGGAATTCTGGGCGCATTTTTCTAAATTTTCAAAGGGGTTAGCCTTCTCGGAATTCTGGGCGCATTTTTCGAAATTTTCAAAGGGGTTAGCCTTCTCGGAATTCTGGGCGCATTTTTCGAAATTTTCAAAGGGGTTAGCCTTCTCGGAATTCTGCTCGCATTTTTCGAAATTTTCAAAGGGGTTAGCCTTCTCGGAATTCTGGGCGCATTTTTCTAAATTTTCAAAGGGGTTAGCCTTCTCGGAATTCTGGACGCATTTTTCGAAATTTTCAAAGGGGTTAGCCTTCTCGGAATTCTGGGCGCATTTTTTCGAAATTTTCAAAGGGGTAAACCTTCTCGGAATTCTGGGCGCATTTTTCGAAACTTTCAAAGCGGTTAGCCTTCTCAGAATTCTGGGCGCATTTTTCGAAATTTTCAAAGGGGTTAGCCTTGTCGGAATTCTGGACGCATTTTTTCGAAATTTTCAAAGGGGTTAGCCTTCTCGGAATTCTGGGCGCATTTTTCGAAATTTTAGAAGGGGTTAGCCTTCTCGGAATTCTGCTCGCATTTTTCGAAATTTTCAAAGGGGTTAGCCTTCTCGGAATTCTGGGCGCATTTTTCGAAATTTTCAATGGGGTTTATCTTCTTGGAATTCTGGACGCATTTTTCGAAATTTTCCAAGCGGTTAGCCTTCTCGGAAT
Organism: Ectobius pallidus; assembly: GCA_964059195.1. Lineage (NCBI taxonomy): Eukaryota > Metazoa > Arthropoda > Insecta > Blattodea > Ectobiidae > Ectobius > Ectobius pallidus. The sequence continues at coordinate 51,155,990 of CAXKWD010000004.1, read as the reverse complement.
TCTGGGCGCATTTTTCTAAATTTTCAAAGGGGTTAGCCTTCTCGGAATTCTGGGCGCATTTTTCGAAATTTTCAAAGGGGTTAGCCTTCTCGGAATTCTGGGCGCATTTTTCGAAATTTTCAAAGGGGTTAGCCTCGTAATTCATGGCGCATTTTTCGAAATTTTCGAAGGGATTAGCCTTCTCGGAATTCTGGGCGCATTTTTCGAAATTTTCAAAGCGGTTAGCCTTCTTGGAATTCTGGGCGCATTTTTCGAAATTATCCAAGGGGTTAATTCTGGGCACATTTTTCGAAATTTTCAAAGGGGTTAGCCTTCTCGGAATTCTGGGCGCATTTTTCGAAATTTTCAAAGGGGTTAGCCTTCTCGGAATTCTGGGCGCATTTTTCGAAATTTTCAAAGGGGTTAGCCTTCTCGGAATTCTGGGCTCATTTTTCGAAATTTTCAAAGGGGTTAGCCTTCTCGGAATTCTGGACGCATTTTTCGAAATTTTCAAAGGGGTTAGCCTTCTCGGAATTATGGGCGCATTTTTCGAAATTTTCCAAGGGGCTTGCCTTCTCGGAATTTTGGGCGCATTTTTCGAAATTTTCAAAGGGGTAAACTTTCTCGGATTTCTGGGCGCATTTTTCGAAATTTTAGAAGGGGTTAGCCTTCTCGGAATTCTGGGCGCATTTTTCTAAATTTTCAAAGGGGTTAGCCTTCTCGGAATTCTGGGCGCATTTTTCGAAATTTTCAAAGGGGTTAGCCTTCTCGGAATTCTGGTCGCATTTTTCGAAATTTTCAAAGGGGTTAGCCTTCTCGGAATTCTGGGCGCATTTTTCGAAATTTTCAAAGGGGTTAGCCTTCTCGGAATTATGGGCGCATTTTTCGAAATTTTCCAAGGGGCTAGCCTTCTCGGAATTTTGGGCGCATTTTTCGAAATTTTCAAAGGGGTAACCTTTCTCGGATTTCTGGGCGCATTTTTCGAAATTTTAGAAGGGGTTAGCCTTCTCGGAATTCTGGGCGCATTTTTCTAAATTTTCAAAGGGGTTAGCCTTCTCGGAATTCTGGGCGCATTTTTCGAAATTTTCAAAGGTGTTTGCCTTCTCGGAATTCTGGGCGCATTTTTCGAAATTTTCAAAGGGGTTAGCCTTCTCGGAATTCTGGGTGCATTTTTCGAAATTTTCAAAGGGGTTTGCCTTCTCGGAATTCTGGGCTCATTTTTCGAAATTTTCAAAGGGGTTAGCCTTCTCAGAATTCTGGGCGCATTTTTCGAAATTTTCAAAGGGGTTAGCCTTCTCGGAATTCTGGTCGCATTTTTCGAAATTTTCAAAGGGGTTAGCCTTCTCGGAATTCTGGGCGCATTTTTCGAAATTTTCAAAGGGGTTAGCCTTCTCGGAATTCTGGGCGCATTTTTCGAAATTTTCAAAGGGGTTAGCCTTCTCGGAATTCTGGGCGCATTTTTCGAAATTTTCAAAGGGGTTAGGCTCTCGGAATTCTGGTCGCATCTTTCGAAATTTTCAAAGGGGTTAGCCTTCTCGGAATTCTGGGCGCATTTTTCTAAATTTTCAAAGGGGTTAGCCTTCTCGGAATTCTGGGCGCATTTTTCGAAATTTTCAAAGGGGTTAGCCTTCTCAGAATTCTGTTCGCATTTTTCGAAATTTTCAAAGGGGTTAGCCTTCTCGGAATTCTGCTCGCATTTTTCGAAATTTTCAAAGGGGGTAGCCTTCTCGGAATTCTGGGCGCATTTTTCTAAATTTTCAAAGGGGTTAGCCTTCTCGGAATTCTGGACGCATTTTTCGAAATTTTCAAAGGGGTTAGCCTTCTCGGAATTCTGGGTGCATTTTTTCGAAATTTTCAAAGGGGTAAACCTTCTCGGAATTCTGGGCGCATTTTTCGAAACTTTCAAAGCGGTTAGCCTTCTCAGAATTCTGGGCGCATTTTTCGAAATTTTCAAAGGGGTTAGCCTTGTCGGAATTCTGGACGCATTTTTTCGAAATTTTCAAAGGGGTTAGCCAACTCGGAATTCTGGGCGCATTTTTCTAAATTTTAGAAGGGGTTAGCCTTCTCGGAATTCTGGACGCATTTTTCGAAATTTTCAAAGGGGTTAGCCTTCTCGGAATTCTGGGCGCATTTTTTCGAAATTTTCAAAGGGGTAAACCTTCTCGGAATTCTGGGCGCATTTTTCGAAACTTTCAAAGCGGTTAGCCTTCTCAGAATTCTGGGCGCATTTTTCGATATTTTCAAAGGGGTTAGCCTTCTCGGAATTCTGGGCGCATTTTTTCGAAATTTTCAAAGGGGTTAGCCTTCTCGGAATTCTGGGCGCATTTTTCGAAATTTTAGAAGGGGTTAGCCTTCTCGGAATTCTGGGCGCATTTTTTGAAATTTTCAAAGGGGTTAGCCTTCTCGGAATTCTGGGCGCATTTTTCGAAATTTTCAAAGGGGTTAGCTTTCTCGTAATTCTGGGCGCATTTTTCGAAATTTTCAAAGGGGTTAGCCTTCTCGGAATTCTGGGCGCATTTTTCGAAATTTTCAATGGGGTTTATCTTCTTGGAATTCTGGACGCATTTTTCGAAATTTTCCAAGCGGTTAGCCTTCTCGGAATTCTGGGCGCATTTTTCTAAATTTTCAAAGGGGTTAGCCTTCTCGGAATTCTGGGCGCATTTTTCGAAATTTTCAAAGGGGTTAGCCACTTCGGAATTCTGGGCGCATTTTTCGAAATTTTCAAAGGGGTTAGCCTCGTAATTCATGGCGCATATTTCGAAATTTTCGAAGGGATTAGCCTTCTCGGAATTCTGGGCGCATTTTTCGAAATTTTCAAAGCGGTTAGCCTTCTTGTAATTCTGGGCGCATTTTTCAAAATTATCCAAGGGGTTAATTCTGGGCACATTTTTCGAAATTTTCAAAGGGGTTAGCCTTCTCGGAATTCTGGGCGCATTTTTCGAAATTTTCAAAGGGGTTAGCCTTCTCGGAATTCTGGGCGCATTTTTCGAAATTTTCAAAGGGGTTAGCCTTCTCGGAATTCTGGGCGCATTTTTCGAAATTTTCAAAGGGGTTAGCCTTCTCGGAATTATGGGCGCATTTTTCGAAATTTTCCAAGGGGCTTGCCTTCTCGGAATTTTGGGCACATTTTTCGAAATTTTCAAAGGGGTAAACTTTCTCGGATTTCTGGGCGCATTTTTCGAAATTTTAGAAGGGGTTAGCCATCTCGGAATTCTGGGCGCATTTTTCTAAATTTTCAAAGGGGTTAGCCTTCTCGGAATTCTGGGCGCATTTTTCGAAATTTTCAAAGGGGTTAGCCTTCTCGGAATTCTGGTCGCATTTTTCGAAATTTTCAAAGGGGTTAGCCTTCTCGGAATTCTGGGCGCATTTTTCGAAATTTTCAAAGGGGTTAGCCTTCTCGGAATTATGGGCGCATTTTTCGAAATTTTCCAAGGGGCTAGCCTTCTCGGAATTTTGGGCGCATTTTTCGAAATTTTCAAAAGGGTAACCTTTCTCGGATTTCTGGGCGCATTTTTCGAAATTTTAGAAGGGGTTAGCCTTCTCGGAATTCTGGGCGCATTTTTCTAAATTTTCAAAGGGGTTAGCCTTCTCGGAATTCTGGGCGCATTTTTCGAAATTTTCAAAGGTGTTTGCCTTCTCGGAATTCTGGGCGCATTTTTCGAAATTTTCAAAGGGGTTAGCCTTCTCGGAATTCTGGGCGCATTTTTCGAAATTTTCAAAGGGGTTTGCCTTCTCGGAATTCTGGGCTCATTTTTCGAAATTTTCAAAGGGGTTAGCCTTCTCGGAATTGTGGTCGCATTTTTCGAAATTTTCAAAGGGGTTAGCCTTCTCGGAATTCTGGGCGCATTTTTCGAAATTTTCAAAGGGGTTAGCCTTCTCGGAATTATGGGCGCATTTTTCGAAATTTTCCAAGGGGCTAGCCTTCTCGGAATTTTGGGCGCATTTTTCGAAATTTTCAAAGGGGTAACCTTTCTCGGATTTCTGGGCGCATTTTTCGAAATTTTAGAAGGGGTTAGCCTTCTCGGAATTCTGGGCGCATTTTTCTAAATTTTCAAAGGGGTTAGCCTTCTCGGAATTCTGGGCGCATTTTTCGAAATTTTCAAAGGTGTTTGCCTTCTCGGAATTCTGGGCGCATTTTTCGAAATTTTCAAAGGGGTTAGCCTTCTCGGAATTCTGGGCGCATTTTTCGAAATTTTCAAAGGGGTTAGCCTTCTCGGAATTCTGGGCGCATTTTTCGAAATTTTCAAAGGGGTTAGCCTTCTCGGAATTCTGGGCGCATTTTTCGAAATTTTCAAAGGGGTTAGCCTTCTCGGAATTCTGGGCGCATTTTTCGAAATTTTCAAAGGGGTTAGCCTTCTCGGAATTCTGGGCGCATTTTTCGAAATTTTCAAAGGGGTTAGCCTTCTCGGAATTATGGGCGCATTTTTCGAAATTTTCCAAGGGGCTAGCCTTCTCGGAATTTTGGGCGCATTTTTCGAAATTTTCAAAGGGGTAACCTTTCTCGGATTTCTGGGCGCATTTTTCGAAATTTTAGAAGGGGTTAGCCTTCTCGGAATTCTGGGCGCATTTTTCTAAATTTTCAAAGGGGTTAGCCTTCTCGGAATTCTGGGCGCATTTTTCGAAATTTTCAAAGGTGTTTGCCTTCTCGGAATTCTGGGCGCATTTTTCGAAATTTTCAAAGGGGTTAGCCTTCTCGGAATTCTGGGCGCATTTTTCGAAATTTTCAAAGGGGTTAGCCTTCTCGGAATTCTGGGCGCATTTTTCGAAATTTTCAAAGGGGTTAGCCTTCTCGGAATTCTGGGCGCATTTTTCGAAATTTTCAAAGGGGTTAGCCTTCTCGGAATTCTGGGCGCATTTTTCGAAATTTTCAAAGGGGTTAGCCTTCTCGGAATTCTGGGCGCATTTTTCGAAATTTTCAAAGAGGTTAGCCTTCTCGGAATTATGGGCGCATTTTTCGAAATTTTCCAAGGGGCTTGCCTTCTCGGAATTTTGGGCACATTTTTCGAAATTTTCAAAGGGGTAAACTTTCTCGGATTTCTGGGCGCATTTTTCGAAATTTTAGAAGGGGTTAGCCATCTCGGAATTCTGGGCGCATTTTTCTAAATTTTCAAAGGGGTTAGCCTTCTCGGAATTCTGGGCGCATTTTTCGAAATTTTCAAAGGGGTTAGCCTTCTCGGAATTCTGGTCGCATTTTTCGAAATTTTCAAAGGGGTTAGCCTTCTCGGAATTCTGGGCGCATTTTTCGAAATTTTCAAAGGGGTTAGCCTTCTCGGAATTATGGGCGCATTTTTCGAAATTTTCCAAGGGGCTAGCCTTCTCGGAATTTTGGGCGCATTTTTCGAAATTTTCAAAAGGGTAACCTTTCTCGGATTTCTGGGCGCATTTTTCGAAATTTTAGAAGGGGTTAGCCTTCTCGGAATTCTGGGCGCATTTTTCTAAATTTTCAAAGGGGTTAGCCTTCTCGGAATTCTGGGCGCATTTTTCGAAATTTTCAAAGGTGTTTGCCTTCTTGGAATTCTGGGCGCATTTTTCGAAATTTTCAAAGGGGTTAGCCTTCTCGGAATTCTGGGCGCATTTTTCGAAATTTTCAAAGGGGTTTGCCTTCTCGGAATTCTGGGCTCATTTTTCGAAATTTTCAAAGGGGTTAGCCTTCTCGGAATTGTGGTCGCATTTTTCGAAATTTTCAAAGGGGTTAGCCTTCTCGGAATTCTGGGCGCATTTTTCGAAATTTTCAAAGGGGTTAGCCTTCTCGGAATTATGGGCGCATTTTTCGAAATTTTCCAAGGGGCTAGCCTTCTCGGAATTTTGGGCGCATTTTTCGAAATTTTCAAAGGGGTAACCTTTCTCGGATTTCTGGGCGCATTTTTCGAAATTTTAGAAGGGGTTAGCCTTCTCGGAATTCTGGGCGCATTTTTCTAAATTTTCAAAGGGGTTAGCCTTCTCGGAATTCTGGGCGCATTTTTCGAAATTTTCAAAGGTGTTTGCCTTCTCGGAATTCTGGGCGCATTTTTCGAAATTTTCAAAGGGGTTAGCCTTCTCGGAATTCTGGGCGCATTTTTCGAAATTTTCAAAGGGGTTAGCCTTCTCGGAATTCTGGGCGCATTTTTCGAAATTTTCAAAGGGGTTAGCCTTCTCGGAATTCTGGGCGCATTTTTCGAAATTTTCAAAGGGGTTAGCCTTCTCGGAATTCTGGGCGCATTTTTCGAAATTTTCAAAGGGGTTAGCCTCTCGGAATTCTGGTCGCATCTTTCGAAATTTTCAAAGGGGTTAGCCTTCTCGGAATTCTGGGCGCATTTTTCTAAATTTTCAAAGGGGTTAGCCTTCTCGGAATTCTGGGCGCATTTTTCGAAATTTTCAAAGGGGTTAGCCTTCTCGGAATTCTGGGCGCATTTTTCGAAATTTTCAAAGGGGTTAGCCTCTCGGAATTGTGGTCGCATCTTTCGAAATTTTCAAAGGGGTTAGCCTTCTCGGAATTCTGGGCGCATTTTTCTAAATTTTCAAAGAGGTTAGCCTTCTCGGAATTCTGGGCGCATTTTTCGAAATTTTCAAAGGGGTTAGCCTTCTCGGAATTCTGGGCGCATTTTTCGAAATTTTCAAAGGGGTTAGCCTTCTCGGAATTCTGCTCGCATTTTTCGAAATTTTCAAAGGGGTTAGCCTTCTCGGAATTCTGGGCGCATTTTTCTAAATTTTCAAAGGGGTTAGCCTTCTCGGAATTCTGGACGCATTTTTCGAAATTTTCAAAGGGGTTAGCCTTCTCGGAATTCTGGGCGCATTTTTTCGAAATTTTCAAAGGGGTTAGCCTTCTCGGAATTCTGGGCGCATTTTTCGAAATTTTAGAAGGGGTTAGCCTTCTCGGAATTCTGCTCGCATTTTTCGAAATTTTCAAAGGGGTTAGCCTTCTCGGAATTCTGGGCGCATTTTTCTAAATTTTCAAAGGGGTTAGCCTTCTCGGAATTCTGGACGCATTTTTCGAAATTTTCAAAGGGGTTAGCCTTCTCGGAATTCTGGGCGCATTTTTTCGAAATTTTCAAAGGGGTAAACCTTCTCGGAATTCTGGGCGCATTTTTCGAAACTTTCAAAGCGGTTAGCCTTCTCAGAATTCCGGGCGCATTTTTCGAAATTTTCAAAGGGGTTATCCTTCGCGGAATTCTGGGCGCATTTTTTCGAAATTTTCAAAGGGGTTAGCCTTCTCGGAATTCTGGGCGCATTTTTCGAAATTTTCAAAGGGGTTAGCCTTCTCGGAATTCTGGGCGCATTTTTTTGAAATTTTCAAAGGGGTTAGCCTTCTCGGAATTCTGGGCGCATTTTTCGAAATTTTCAAAGGGGTTAGCCTTCTCGGAATTCTGGGCGCATTTTTCGAAATTTTCAAAGGGGTTAGCCTTCTCGGAATTCTGGGCGCATTTTTCGAAATTTTCAATGGGGTTTATCTTCTTGGAATTCTGGACGCATTTTTCGAAATTTTCCAAGCGGTTAGCCTTCTCGGAATTCTGGGCGCATTTTTCTAAATTTTCAAAGGGGTTAGCCTTCTCGGAATTCTGGGCGCATTTTTCGAAATTTTCAAAGGGGTTAGCCTTCTCGGAATTCTGGGCGCATTTTTCGAAATTTTCAAAGGGGTTAGCCTCGTAATTCATGGCGCATTTTTCGAAATTTTCGAAGGGATTAGCCTTCTCGGAATTCTGGGCGCATTTTTCGAAATTTTCAAAGCGGTTAGCCTTCTTGGAATTCTGGGCGCATTTTTCGAAATTATCCAAGGGGTTAATTCTGGGCACATTTTTCGAAATTTTCAAAGGGGTTAGCCTTCTCGGAATTCTGGGCGCATTTTTCGAAATTTTCAAAGGGGTTAGCCTTCTCGGAATTCTGGGCGCATTTTTCGAAATTTTCAAAGGGGTTAGCCTTCTCGGAATTCTGGGCTCATTTTTCGAAATTTTCAAAGGGGTTAGCCTTCTCGGAATTCTGGGCGCATTTTTCGAAATTTTCAAAGGGGTTAGCCTTCTCGGAATTCTGCTCGCATTTTTCGAAATTTTCAAAGGGGTTAGCCTTCTCGGAATTCTGGGCGCATTTTTCTAAATTTTCAAAGGGGTTAGCCTTCTCGGAATTCTGGACGCATTTTTCGAAATTTTCAAAGGGGTTAGCCTTCTCGGAATTCTGGGCGCATTTTTTCGAAATTTTCAAAGGGGTAAACCTTCTCGGAATTCTGGGCGCATTTTTCGAAACTTTCAAAGCGGTTAGCCTTCTCAGAATTCTGGGCGCATTTTTCGAAATTTTCAAAGGGGTTAGCCTTGTCGGAATTCTGGACGCATTTTTTCGAAATTTTCAAAGGGGTTAGCCTTCTCGGAATTCTGGGCGCATTTTTCGAAATTTTAGAAGGGGTTAGCCTTCTCGGAATTCTGCTCGCATTTTTCGAAATTTTCAAAGGGGTTAGCCTTCTCGGAATTCTGGGCGCATTTTTCTAAATTTTCAAAGGGGTTAACCTTCTCGGAATTCTGGACGCATTTTTCGAAATTTTCAAAGGGGTTAGCCTTCTCGGAATTCTGGGCGCATTTTTTCGAAATTTTCAAAGGGGTAAACCTTCTCGGAATTCTGGGCGCATTTTTCGAAACTTTCAAAGCGGTTAGCCTTCTCAGAATTCTGGGCGCATTTTTCGAAATTTTCAAAGGGGTTAGCCTTCTCGGAATTCTGGGCGCATTTTTTCGAAATTTTCAAAGGGGTTAGCCTTCTCGGAATTCTGGGCGCATTTTTCGAAATTTTAGAAGGGTTTAGCCTTCTCGGAATTCTGGGCGCATTTTTTGAAATTTTCAAAGGGGTTAGCCTTCTCGGAATTCTGGGCGCATTTTCCGAAATTTTCAAAGGGGTTAGTTTTCTCGGAATTCTGGGCGCATTTTTCGAAATTTTCAAAGGGGTTAGCCTTCTCGGAATTCTGGGCGCATTTTTCGAAATTTTCAATGGGGTTTATCTTCTTGGAATTCTGGACGCATTTTTCGAAATTTTCCAAGCGGTTAGCCTTCTCGGAATTCTGGGCGCATTTTTCTAAATTTTCAAAGGGGTTAGCCTTCTCGGAATTCTGGGCGCATTTTTCGAAATTTTCAAAGGGGTTAGCCTCTTCGGAATTCTGGGCGCATTTTTCGAAATTTTCAAAGGGGTTAGCCTCGTAATTCATGGCGCATTTTTCGAAATTTTCGAAGGGATTAGCCTTCTCGGAATTCTGGGCGCATTTTTCGAAATTTTCAAAGCGGTTAGCCTTCTTGTAATTCTGGGCGCATTTTTCGAAATTATCCAAGGGGTTAATTCTGGGCACATTTTTCGAAATTTTCAAAGGGGTTAGCCTTCTCGGAATTCTGGGCGCATTTTTCGAAATTTTCAAAGGGGTTAGCCTTCTCGGAATTCTGGGCGCATTTTTCGAAATTTTCAAAGGGGTTAGCCTTCTCGGAATTCTGGGCGCATTTTTCGAAATTTTCAAAGGGGTTAGCCTTCTCGGAATTATGGGCGCATTTTTCGAAATTTTCCAAGGGGCTTGCCTTCTCGGAATTTTGGGCACATTTTTCGAAATTTTCAAAGGGGTAAACTTTCTCGGATTTCTGGGCGCATTTTTCGAAATTTTAGAAGGGGTTAGCCTTCTCGGAATTCTGGGCGCATTTTTCTAAATTTTCAAAGGGGTTAGCCTTCTCGGAATTCTGGGCGCATTTTTCGAAATTTTCAAAGGGGTTAGCCTTCTCGGAATTCTGGTCGCATTTTTCGAAATTTTCAAAGGCGTTAGCCTTCTCGGAATTCTGGGCGCATTTTTCGAAATTTTAGAAGGGGTTAGCCTTCTCGGAATTCTGGGCGCATTTTTTGAAATTTTCAAAGGGGTTAGCCTTCTCGGAATTCTGGGCGCATTTTTCGAAATTTTCAAAGGGGTTAGCTTTCTCGGAATTCTGGGCGCATTTTTCGAAATTTTCAAAGGGGTTAGCCTTCTCGGAATTCTGGGCGCATTTTTCGAAATTTTCAATGGGGTTTATCTTCTTGGAATTCTGGACGCATTTTTCGAAATTTTCCAAGCGGTTAGCCTTCTCGGAATTCTGGGCGCATTTTTCTAAATTTTCAAAGGGGTTAGCCTTCTCGGTATTCTGGGCGCATTTTTCGAAATTTTCAAAGGGGTTAGCCTCTTCGGAATTCTGGGCGCATTTTTCGAAATTTTCAAAGGGGTTAGCCTCGTAATTCATGGCGCATTTTTCGAAATTTTCGAAGGGATTAGCCTTCTCGGAATTCTGGGCGCATTTTTCGAAATTTTCAAAGCGGTTAGCCTTCTTGTAATTCTGGGCGCATTTTTCGAAATTATCCAAGGGGTTAATTCTGGGCACATTTTTCGAAATTTTCAAAGGGGTTAGCCTTCTCGGAATTCTGGGCGCATTTTTCGAAATTTTCAAAGGGGTTAGCCTTCTCGGAATTCTGGGCGCATTTTTCGAAATTTTCAAAGGGGTTAGCCTTCTCGGAATTCTGGGCGCATTTTTCGAAATTTTCAAAGGGGTTAGCCTTCTCGGAATTATGGGCGCATTTTTCGAAATTTTCCAAGGGGCTTGCCTTCTCGGAATTTTGGGCACATTTTTCGAAATTTTCAAAGGGGTAAACTTTCACGGATTTCTGGGCGCATTTTTCGAAATTTTAGAAGGGGTTAGCCTTCTCGGAATTCTGGGCGCATTTTTCTAAATTTTCAAAGGGGTTAGCCTTCTCGGAATTCTGGGCGCATTTTTCGAAATTTTCAAAGGGGTTAGCCTTCTCGGAATTCTGGTCGCATTTTTCGAAATTTTCAAAGGGGTTAGCCTTCTCGGAATTCTGGGCGCATTTTTCGAAATTTTCAAAGGGGTTAGCCTTCTCGGAATTATGGGCGCATTTTTCGAAATTTTCCAAGGGGCTAGCCTTCTCGGAATTTTGGGCGCATTTTTCGAAATTTTCAAAGGGGTAACCTTTCTCGGATTTCTGGGCGCATTTTTCGAAATTTTAGAAGGGGTTAGCCTTCTCGGAATTCTGGGCGCATTTTTCTAAATTTTCAAAGGGGTTAGCCTTCTCGGAATTCTGGGCGCATTTTTCGAAATTTTCAAAGGGGTTTGCCTTCTCGGAATTCTGGGCTCATTTTTCGAAATTTTCAAAGGGGTTAGCCTTCTCGGAATTGTGGTCGCATTTTTCGAAATTTTCAAAGGGGTTAGCCTTCTCGGAATTCTGGGCGCATTTTTCGAAATTTTCAAAGGGGTTAGCCTTCTCGGAATTATGGGCGCATTTTTCGAAATTTTCCAAGGGGCTAGCCTTCTCGGAATTTTGGGCGCATTTTTCGAAATTTTCAAAGGGGTAACCTTTCTCGGATTTCTGGGCGCATTTTTCGAAATTTTAGAAGGGGTTAGCCTTCTCGGAATTCTGGGCGCATTTTTCTAAATTTTCAAAGGGGTTAGCCTTCTCGGAATTCTGGGCGCATTTTTCGAAATTTTCAAAGGTGTTTGCCTTCTCGGAATTCTGGGCGCATTTTTCGAAATTTTCAAAGGGGTTAGCCTTCTCGGAATTCTGGGCGCATTTTTCGAAATTTTCAAAGGTGTTTGCCTTCTCGGAATTCTGGGCGCATTTTTCGAAATTTTCAAAGGGGTTAGCCTTCTCGGAATTCTGGGCGCATTTTTCGAAATTTTCAAAGCGGTTAGCCTTCTCGGAATTCTGGGCGCATTTTTTCGAAATTTTCAAAGGGGTTAGCCTTCTCGGAATTCTGGGCGCATTTTTCGAAATTTTCAAAGCGGTTAGCCTTCTCGGAATTCTGGGCGCATTTTTCGAAATTTTCAAAGGGGTTAGCCTTCTCGGAATTCTGGTCGCATCTTTCGAAATTTTCAAAGGGGTTGGCCTTCTCGGAATTCTGGGCGCATTTTTCTAAATTTTCAAAGGGGTTAGCTTTCTCGGAATTCTGGACGCATTTTTCGAAATTTTCCAAGGGGTTAGCCTTCTCGGAATTCTGGCCGCATTTATCGAAATTTTCAAAGGAGTTAAACTTCTCGGGATTCTGATCGCATTTTTCGAAATTTTAGAAGGGGTTAGCCTTCTCGGAATTCTGGGCGCATTTTTCGAAATTTTCAAAGGGGTTAGCCTTCTCGGAATTCTGGGCGCATTTTTCGAAATTTTCAAAGGGGTTAGCCTTCTCGGAATTCTGGGCGCATTTTTCAAAATTTTCAAAGGGGTTAGCCTCTCGGAATTGTGGTCGCATCTTTCGAAATTTTCAAAGGGGTTAGCCTTCTCGGAATTCTGGGCGCATTTTTCTAAATTTTCAAAGGGGTTAGCCTTCTCGGAATTCTGGGCGCATTTTTCGAAATTTTCAAAGGGGTTAGCCTTCTCGGAATTCTGGGCGCATTTTTCGAAATTTTCAAAGGGGTTAGCCTTCTCGGAATTCTGCTCGCATTTTTCGAAATTTTCAAAGGGGTTAGCCTTCTTGGAATTCTGGGCGAATTTTTCTAAATTTTCAAAGGGGTTAGCCTTCTCGGAATTCTGGACGCATTTTTCGAAATTTTCAAAGGGGTTAGCCTTCTCGGAATTCTGGGCGCATTTTTTCGAAATTTTCAAAGGGGTAAACCTTCTCGGAATTCTGGGCGCATTTTTCGAAACTTTCAAAGCGGTTAGCCTTCTCAGAATTCTGGGCGCATTTTTCGAAATTTTCAAAGGGGTTAGCCTTGTCGGAATTCTGGACGCATTTTTTCGAAATTTTCAAAGGGGTTAGCCTTCTCGGAATTCTGGGCGCATTTTTCGAAATTTTAGAAGGGGTTAGCCTTCTCGGAATTCTGCTCGCATTTTTCGAAATTTTCAAAGGGGTTAGCCTTCTCGGAATTCTGGGCGCATTTTTCTAAATTTTCAAAGGGGTTAGCCTTCTCGGAATTCTGGACGCATTTTTCGAAATTTTCAAAGGGGTTAGCCTTCTCGGAATTCTGGGCGCATTTTTTCGAAAATTTCAAAGGGGTAAACCTTCTCGAAATTTTGGGCGCATTTTTCGAAACTTTCAAAGCGGTTAGCCTTCTCAGAATTCTGGGCGCATTTTTCGAAATTTTCAAAGGGGTTAGCTTTCTCGGAATTCTGGGCGCATTTTTTCGAAATTTTCAAAGGGGTTAGCCTTCTCGGAATTCTGGGCGCATTTTTCGAAATTTTAGAAGGGGTCAGCCTTCTCGGAATTCTGGGCGCATTTTTTGAAATTTTCAAAGGGGTTAGCCTTCTCGGAATTCTGGGCGCATTTTTCGAAATTTTCAAAGGGGTTAGCCTTCTCGGAATTCTGGGCGCATTTTTCGAAATTTTCAAAGGGGTTAGCCTTCTCGGAATTCTGGGCGCATTTTTCGAAATTTTCAATGGGGTTTATCTTCTTGGAATTCTGGACGCATTTTTCGAAATTTTCCAAGCGGTTAGACTTCTCGGAATTCTGGGCGCATTTTTCTAAATTTTCAAAGGGGTTAGCCTTCTCGGAATTCTGGGCGCATTTTTCGAAATTTTCAAAGGGGTTAGCCTTCTCGGAATTCTGGGCGCATTTTTCGAAATTTTCAAAGGGGTTAGCCTCGTAATTCATGGCGCATTTTTCGAAATTTTCGAAGGGATTAGCCTTCTCGGAATTCTGGGCGCATTTTTCGAAATTTTCAAAGCGGTTAGCCTTCTTGGAATTCTGGGCGCATTTTTCGAAATTATCCAAGGGGTTAATTCTGGGCACATTTTTCGAAATTTTCAAAGGGGTTAGCCTTCTCGGAATTCTGGGCGCATTTTTCGAAATTTTCAAAGGGGTTAGCCTTCTCGGAATTCTGGGCGCATTTTTCGAAATTTTCAAAGGGGTTAGCCTTCTCGGAATTCTGGGCTCATTTTTCGAAATTTTCATAGGGGTTAGCCTTCTCGGAATTCTGGACGCATTTTTCGAAATTTTCAAAGGGGTTAGCCTTCTCAGAATTATGGGCGCATTTTTCGAAATTTTCCAAGGGGCTTGCCTTCTCGGAATTTTGGGCGCATTTTTCGAAATTTTCAAAGGGGTAAACTTTCTCGGATTTCTGGGCGCATTTTTCGAAATTTTAGAAGGGGTTAGCCTTCTCGGAATTCTGGGCGCATTTTTCTAAATTTTCAAAGGGGTTAGCCTTCTCGGAATTCTGGGCGCATTTTTCGAAATTTTCAAAGGGGTTAGCCTTCTCGGAATTCTGGGCGCATTTTTCGAAATTTTCAAAGGGGTTAGCCTTCTCGGAATTATGGGCGCATTTTTCGAAATTTTCCAAGGGGCTAGCCTTCTCGGAATTTTGGGCGCATTTTTCGAAATTTTCAAAGGGGTAACCTTTCTCGGATTTCTGGGCGCATTTTTCGAAATTTTAGAAGGGGTTAGCCTTCTCGGAATTCTGGGCGCATTTTTCTAAATTTTCAAAGGGGTTAGCCTTCTCGGAATTCTGGGCGCATTTTTCGAAATTTTCAAAGGTGTTTGCCTTCTCGGAATTCTGGGCGCATTTTTCGAAATTTTCAAAGGGGTTAGCCTTCTCGGAATTCTGGGTGCATTTTTCGAAATTTTCAAAGGGGTTTGCCTTCTCGGAATTCTGGGCTCATTTTTCGAAATTTTCAAAGGGGTTAGCCTTCTCGGAATTCTGGGCGCATTTTTCGAAATTTTCAAAGGGGTTAGCCTTCTCGGAATTCTGGGCGCATTTTTCGAAATTTTCAAAGGGGTTAGCCTTCTCGGAATTCTGGGCGCATTTTTCGAAATTTTCAAAGGGGTTAGGCTCTCGGAATTCTGGTCGCATCTTTCGAAATTTTCAAAGGGGTTAGCCTTCTCGGAATTCTGGGCGCATTTTTCTAAATTTTCAAAGGGGTTAGCCTTCTCGGAATTCTGGGCGCATTTTTCGAAATTTTCAAAGGGGTTAGCCTTCTCGGAATTCTGGGCGCATTTTTCGAAATTTTCAAAGGGGTTAGCCTTCTCGGAATTATGCTCGCATTTTTCGAAATTTTCAAAGGGGGTAGCCTTCTCGGAATTCTGGGCGCATTTTTCTAAATTTTCAAAGGGGTTAGCCTTCTCGGAATTCTGGACGCATTTTTCGAAATTTTCAAAGGGGTTAGCCTTCTCGGAATTCTGGGCGCATTTTTTCGAAATTTTCAAAGGGGTAAACCTTCTCGGAATTCTGGGCGCATTTTTCGAAACTTTCAAAGCGGTTAGCCTTCTCAGAATTCTGGGCGCATTTTTCGAAATTTTCAAAGGGGTTAGCCTTGTCGGAATTCTGGACGCATTTTTTCGAAATTTTCAAAGGGGTTAGCCTTCTCGGAATTCTGGGCGCATTTTTCGAAATTTTAGAAGGGGTTAGCCTTCTCGGAATTCTGCTCGCATTTTTCGAAATTTTCAAAGGGGTTAGCCTTCTCGGAATTCTGGGCGCATTTTTCTAAATTTTCAAAGGGGTTAGCCTTCTCGGAATTCTGGACGCATTTTTCGAAATTTTCAAAGGGGTTAGCCTTCTCGGAATTCTGGGCGCATTTTTTCGAAATTTTCAAAGGGGTAAACCTTCTCGGAATTCTGGGCGCATTTTTCGAAACTTTCAAAGCGGTTAGCCTTCTCAGAATTCTGGGCGCATTTTTCGAAATTTTCAAAGGGGTTAGCCTTCTCGGAATTCTGGGCGCATTTTTTCGAAATTTTCAAAGGGGTTAGCCTTCTCGGAATTCTGGGCGCATTTTTCGAAATTTTAGAAGGGGTTAGCCTTCTCGGAATTCTGGGCGCATTTTTTGAAATTTTCAAAGGGGTTAGCCTTCTCGGAATTCTGGGCGCATTTTTCGAAATTTTCAAAGGGGTTAGCTTTCTCGGAATTCTGGGCGCATTTTTCGAAATTTTCAAAGGGGTTAGCCTTCTCGGAATTCTGGGCGCATTTTTCGAAATTTTCAATGGGGTTTATCTTCTTGGAATTCTGGACGCATTTTTCGAAATTTTCCAAGCGGTTAGCCTTCTCGGAATTCTGGGCGCATTTTTCTAAATTTTCAAAGGGGTTAGCCTTCTCGGAATTCTGGGCGCATTTTTCGAAATTTTCAAAGGGGTTAGCCTCTTCGGAATTCTGGGCGCATTTTTCGAAATTTTCAAAGGGGTTAGCCTCGTAATTCATGGCGCATATTTCGAAATTTTCGAAGGGATTAGCCTTCTCGGAATTCTGGGCGCATTTTTCGAAATTTTCAAAGCGGTTAGCCTTCTTGTAATTCTGGGCGCATTTTTCGAAATTATCCAAGGGGTTAATTCTGGGCACATTTTTCGAAATTTTAAAAGGGGTTAGCCTTCTCGGAATTCTGGGCGCATTTTTCGAAATTTTCAAAGGGGTTAGCCTTCTCGGAATTCTGGGCGCATTTTTCGAAATTTTCAAAGGGGTTAGCCTTCTCGGAATTCTGGGCGCATTTTTCGAAATTTTCAAAGGGGTTAGCCTTCTCGGAATTATGGGCGCATTTTTCGAAATTTTCCAAGGGGCTTGCCTTCTCGGAATTTTGGGCACATTTTTCGAAATTTTCAAAGGGGTAAACTTTCTCGGATTTCTGGGCGCATTTTTCGAAATTTTAGAAGGGGTTAGCCATCTCGGAATTCTGGGCGCATTTTTCTAAATTTTCAAAGGGGTTAGCCTTCTCGGAATTCTGGGCGCATTTTTCGAAATTTTCAAAGGGGTTAGCCTTCTCGGAATTCTGGTCGCATTTTTCGAAATTTTCAAAGGGGTTAGCCTTCTCGGAATTCTGGGCGCATTTTTCGAAATTTTCAAAGGGGTTAGCCTTCTCGGAATTATGGGCGCATTTTTCGAAATTTTCCAAGGGGCTAGCCTTCTCGGAATTTTGGGCGCATTTTTCGAAATTTTCAAAGGGGTAACCTTTCTCGGATTTCTGGGCGCATTTTTCGAAATTTTAGAAGGGGTTAGCCTTCTCGGAATTCTGGGCGCATTTTTCTAAATTTTCAAAGGGGTTAGCCTTCTCGGAATTCTGGGCGCATTTTTCGAAATTTTCAAAGGTGTTTGCCTTCTCGGAATTCTGGGCGCATTTTTCGAAATTTTCAAAGGGGTTAGCCTTCTCGGAATTCTGGGCGCATTTTTCGAAATTTTCAAAGGTGTTTGCCTTCTCGGAATTCTGGGCGCATTTTTCGAAATATTAGAAGGGGTTAGCCTTCTCGGAATTCTGGGCGCATTTTTCGAAATTTTCAAAGGGGTTAGCCTTCTCGGAATTCTGGGCGCATTTTTCGAAATTTTCAAAGGGGTTAGCCTTCTCGGAATTCTGGGCGCATTTTTCGAAATTTTCAAAGGGGTTAGCCTCTCGGAATTCTGGTCGCATCTTTCGAAATTTTCAAAGGGGTTAGCCTTCTCGGAATTCTGGGCGCATTTTTCTAAATTTTCAAAGGGGTTAGCCTTCTCGGAATTCTGGGCGCATTTTTCGAAATTTTCAAAGGGGTTAGCCTTCTCGGAATTCTGGGCGCATTTTTCGAAATTTTCAAAGGGGTTAGCCTCTCGGAATTGTGGTCGCATCTTTCGAAATTTTCAAAGGGGTTAGCCTTCTCGGAATTCTGGGCGCATTTTTCGAAATTTTCAAAGGGGTTAGCCTTCTCGGAATTCTGGGCGCATTTTTCGAAATTTTCAAAGGGGTTAGCCTTCTCGGAATTCTGCTCGCATTTTTCGAAATTTTCAAAGGGGTTAGCCTTCTCGGAATTCTGGGCGCATTTTTCTAAATTTTCAAAGGGGTTAGCCTTCTCGGAATTCTGGACGCATTTTTCGAAATTTTCAAAGGGGTTAGCCTTCTCGGAATTCTGGGCGCATTTTTTCGAAATTTTCAAAGGGGTAAACCTTCTCGGAATTCTGGGCGCATTTTTCGAAACTTTCAAAGCGGTTAGCCTTCTCAGAATTCTGGGCGCATTTTTCGAAATTTTCAAAGGGGTTAGCCTTGTCGGAATTCTGGACGCATTTTTTCGAAATTTTCAAAGGGGTTAGCCTTCTCGGAATTCTGGGCGCATTTTTCGAAATTTTAGAAGGGGTTAGCCTTCTCGGAATTCTGCTCGCATTTTTCGAAATTTTCAAAGGGGTTAGCCTTCTCGGAATTCTGGGCGCATTTTTCTAAATTTTCAAAGGGGTTAGCCTTCTCGGAATTCTGGACGCATTTTTCGAAATTTTCAAAGGGGTTAGCCTTCTCGGAATTCTGGGCGCATTTTTTCGAAATTTTCAAAGGGGTAAACCTTCTCGGAATTCTGGGCGAATTTTTCGAAACTTTCAAAGCGGTTAGCCTTCTCAGAATTCTGGGCGCATTTTTCGAAATTTTCAAAGGGGTTAGCCTTCTCGGAATTCTGGGCGCATTTTTTCGAAATTTTCAAAGGGGTTAGCCTTCTCGGAATTCTGGGCGCATTTTTCGAAATTTTAGAAGGGGTTAGCCTTCTCGGAATTCTGGGCGCATTTTTTGAAATTTTCAAAGGGGTTAGCCTTCTCGGAATTCTGGGCGCATTTTTCGAAATTTTCAAAGGGGTTAGCCTTCTCGGAATTCTGGGCGCATTTTTCGAAATTTTCAAAGGGGTTAGCCTTCTCGGAATTCTGGGCGCATTTTTCGAAATTTTCAATGGGGTTTATCTTCTTGGAATTCTGGACGCATTTTTCGAAATTTTCCAAGCGGTTAGCCTTCTCGGAATTCTGGGCGCATTTTTCTAAATTTTCAAAGGGGTTAGCCTTCTCGGAATTCTGGGCGCATTTTTCGAAATTTTCAAAGGGGTTAGCCTTCTCGGAATTCTGGGCGCATTTTTCGAAATTTTCAAAGGGGTTAGCCTCGTAATTCATGGCGCATTTTTCGAAATTTTCGAAGGGATTAGCCTTCTCGGAATTCTGGGCGCATTTTTCGAAATTTTCAAAGCGGTTAGCCTTCTTGGAATTCTGGGCGCATTTTTCGAAATTATCCAAGGGGTTAATTCTGGGCACATTTTTCGAAATTTTCAAAGGGGTTAGCCTTCTCGGAATTCTGGGCGCATTTTTCGAAATTTTCAAAGGGGTTAGCCTTCTCGGAATTCTGGGCGCATTTTTCGAAATTTTCAAAGGGGTTTGCCTTCTCGGAATTCTGGGCTCATTTTTCGAAATTTTCAAAGGGGTTAGCCTTCTCGGAATTCTGGGCGCATTTTTCGAAATTTTCAAAGGGGTTAGCCTTCTCGGAATTATGGGCGCATTTTTCGAAATTTTCCAAGGGGCTTGCCTTCTCGGAATTTTGGGCGCATTTTTCGAAATTTTCAAAGGGGTAAACTTTCTCGGATTTCTGGGCGCATTTTTCGAAATTTTAGAAGGGGTTAGCCTTCTCGGAATTCTGGGCGCATTTTTCTAAATTTTCAAAGGGGTTAGCCTTCTCGGAATTCTGGGCGCATTTTTCGAAATTTTCAAAGGGGTTAGCCTTCTCGGAATTCTGGTCGCATTTTTCGAAATTTTCAAAGGGGTTAGCCTTCTCGGAATTCTGGGCGCATTTTTCGAAATTTTCAAAGGGGTTAGCCTTCTCGGAATTATGGGCGCATTTTTCGAAATTTTCCAAGGGGCTAGCCTTCTCGGAATTTTGGGCGCATTTTTCGAAATTTTCAAAGGGGTAACCTTTCTCGGATTTCTGGGCGCATTTTTCGAAATTTTAGAAGGGGTTAGCCTTCTCGGAATTCTGGGCGCATTTTTCTAAATTTTCAAAGGGGTTAGCCTTCTCGGAATTCTGGGTGCATTTTTCGAAATTTTCAAAGGGGTTTGCCTTCTCGGAATTCTGGGCTCATTTTTCGAAATTTTCAAAGGGGTTAGCCTTCTCGGAATTCTGGGCGCATTTTTCGAAATTTTCAAAGGGGTTAGCCTTCTCGGAATTCTGGGCGCATTTTTCGAAATTTTCAAAGGGGTTAGCCTTCTCGGAATTCTGCTCGCATTTTTCGAAATTTTCAAAGGGGTTAGCCTTCTCGGAATTCTGGGCGCATTTTTCTAAATTTTCAAAGGGGTTAGCCTTCTCGGAATTCTGGACGCATTTTTCGAAATTTTCAAAGGGGTTAGCCTTCTCGGAATTCTGGGCGCATTTTTTCGAAATTTTCAAAGGGGTAAACCTTCTCGGATTTCTGGGCGCATTTTTCGAAATTTTAGAAGGGGTTAGCCTTCTCGGAATTCTGGGCGCATTTTTCTAAATTTTCAAAGGGGTTAGCCTTCTCGGAATTCTGGGCGCATTTTTCGAAATTTTCAAAGGGGTTAGCCTTCTCGGAATTCTGGGTGCATTTTTCGAAATTTTCAAAGGGGTTTGCCTTCTCGGAATTCTGGGCTCATTTTTCGAAATTTTCAAAGGGGTTAGCCTTCTCGGAATTCTGGGCACATTTTTCGAAATTTTCAAAGGGGTTAGCCTTCTCGGAATTCTGGTCGCATTTTTCGAAATTTTCAAAGGGGTTAGCCTTCTCGGAATTCTGGGCGCATTTTTCGAAATTTTCAAAGGGGTTAGCCTTCTCGGAATTCTGGGCGCATTTTTCGAAATTTTCAAAGGGGTTAGCCTTCTCGGAATTCTGGGCGCATTTTTCGAAATTTTCAAAGGGGTTAGGCTCTCGGAATTCTGGTCGCATCTTTCGAAATTTTCAAAGGGGTTAGCCTTCTCGGAATTCTGGGCGCATTTTTCTAAATTTTCAAAGGGGTTAGCCTTCTCGGAATTCTGGGCGCATTTTTCGAAATTTTCAAAGGGGTTAGCCTTCTCGGAATTCTGGGCGCATTTTTCGAAATTTTCAAAGGGGTTAGCCTTCTCGGAATTCTGCTCGCATTTTTCGAAATTTTCAAAGGGGTTAGCCTTCTCGGAATTCTGGGCGCATTTTTCTAAATTTTCAAAGGGGTTAGCCTTCTCGGAATTCTGGACGCATTTTTCGAAATTTTCAAAGGGGTTAGCCTTCTCGGAATTCTGGGCGCATTTTTTCGAAATTTTCAAAGGGGTAAACCTTCTCGGAATTCTGGGCGCATTTTTCGAAACTTTCAAAGCGGTTAGCCTTCTCAGAATTCTGGGCGCATTTTTCGAAATTTTCAAAGGGGTTAGCCTTGTCGGAATTCTGGACGCATTTTTTCGAAATTTTCAAAGGGGTTAGCCTTCTCGGAATTCTGGGCGCATTTTTCGAAATTTTCAATGGGGTTTATCTTCTTGGAATTCTGGACGCATTTTTCGAAATTTTCCAAGCGGTTAGCCTTCTCGGAATTCTGGGCGCATTTTTTCTAAATTTTCAAAGGGGTTAGCCTTCTCGGAATTCTGGGCGCATTTTTCGAAATTTTCAAAGGGGTTAGCCTTCTCGGAATTCTGGGCGCATTTTTCGAAATTTTCAAAGGGGTTAGCCTTCTCGGAATTCTGGGCGCATTTTTCGAAATTTTCAAAGGGGTTAGCCTCTCGGAATTCTGGTCGCATCTTTCGAAATTTTCAAAGGGGTTAGCCTTCTCGGAATTCTGGGCGCATTTTTCTAAATTTTCAAAGGGGTTAGCCTTCTCGGAATTCTGGGCGCATTTTTCGAAATTTTCAAAGGGGTTAGCCTTCTCGGAATTCTGGGCGCATTTTTCGAAATTTTCAAAGGGGTTAGCCTCTCGGAATTGTGGTCGCATCTTTCGAAATTTTCAAAGGGGTTAGCCTTCTCGGAATTCTGGGCGCATTTTTCTAAATTTTCAATGGGGTTTATCTTCTTGGAATTCTGGACGCATTTTTCGAAATTTTCCAAGCGGTTAGCCTTCTCGGAATTCTGGGCGCATTTTTCTAAATTTTCAAAGGGGTTAGCCTTCTCGGAATTCTGGGCGCATTTTTCGAAATTTTCAAAGGGGTTAGCCTTCTCGGAATTCTGGGCGCATTTTTCGAAATTTTCAAAGGGGTTAGCCTTCTCGGAATTCTGCTCGCATTTTTCGAAATTTTCAAAGGGGTTAGCCTTCTCGGAATTCTGGGCGCATTTTTCTAAATTTTCAAAGGGGTTAGCCTTCTCGGAATTCTGGACGCATTTTTCGAAATTTTCAAAGGGGTTAGCCTTCTCGGAATTCTGGGCGCATTTTTTCGAAATTTTCAAAGGGGTAAACCTTCTCGGAATTCTGGGCGCATTTTTCGAAACTTTCAAAGCGGTTAGCCTTCTCAGAATTCTGGGCGCATTTTTCGAAATTTTCAAAGGGGTTAGCCTTGTCGGAATTCTGGACGCATTTTTTC
Organism: Ectobius pallidus; assembly: GCA_964059195.1. NCBI lineage: Eukaryota > Metazoa > Arthropoda > Insecta > Blattodea > Ectobiidae > Ectobius > Ectobius pallidus. Next base: position 51,133,889 of record CAXKWD010000004.1, on the reverse strand, counting down.
GAAATTTTCAAAGGGGTTAGCCTTCTCGGAATTCTGGGCGCATTTTTCGAAATTTTAGAAGGGGTTAGCCTTCTCGGAATTCTGCTCGCATTTTTCGAAATTTTCAAAGGGGTTAGCCTTCTCGGAATTCTGGGCGCATTTTTCTAAATTTTCAAAGGGGTTAGCCTTCTCGGAATTCTGGACGCATTTTTCGAAATTTTCAAAGGGGTTGGCCTTTTCGGAATTCTGGGCGCATTTTTCGAAATTTTCAAAGGGGTTAGCCTTCTCGGAATTCTGGGCGCATTTTTCGAAATTTTCAAAGGGGTTAGCCTTCTCGGAATTCTGCTCGCATTTTTCGAAATTTTCAAAGGGGTTAGCCTTCTCGGAATTCTGGGCGCATTTTTCTAAATTTTCAAAGGGGTTAGCCTTCTCGGAATTCTGGACGCATTTTTCGAAATTTTCAAAGGGGTTGGCCTTTTCGGAATTCTGGGCGCATTTTTCGAAATTTTCAAAGGGGTTAGCCTTCTCGGAATTCTGGGCGCATTTTTCGAAATTTTCAAAGGGGTTAGCCTTCTCGGAATTCTGGGCGCATTTTTCGAAATTTTCAATGGGGTTTATCTTCTTGGAATTCTGGACGCATTTTTCGAAATTTTCCAAGCGGTTAGCCTTCTCGGAATTCTGGGCGCATTTTTCTAAATTTTCAAAGGGGTTAGCCTTCTCGGAATTCTGGGCGCATTTTTCGAAATTTTCAAAGGGGTTAGCCTTCTCGGAATTCTGGGCGCATTTTTCGAAATTTTCAAAGGGGTTAGCCTCGTAATTCATGGCGCATTTTTCGAAATTTTCGAAGGGATTAGCCTTCTCGGAATTCTGGGCGCATTTTTCGAAATTTTCAAAGCGGTTAGCCTTCTTGGAATTCTGGGCGCATTTTTCGAAATTATCCAAGGGGTTAATTCTGGGCACATTTTTCGAAATTTTCAAAGGGGTTAGCCTTCTCGGAATTCTGGGCGCATTTTTCGAAATTTTCAAAGGGGTTAGCCTTCTCGGAATTCTGGGCGCATTTTTCGAAATTTTCAAAGGGGTTTGCCTTCTCGGAATTCTGGGCTCATTTTTCGAAATTTTCAAAGGGGTTAGCCTTCTCGGAATTCTGGGCGCATTTTTCGAAATTTTCAAAGGGGTTAGCCTTCTCGGAATTATGGGCGCATTTTTCGAAATTTTCCAAGGGGCTTGCCTTCTCGGAATTTTGGGCGCATTTTTCGAAATTTTCAAAGGGGTAAACTTTCTCGGATTTCTGGGCGCATTTTTCGAAATTTTAGAAGGGGTTAGCCTTCTCGGAATTCTGGGCGCATTTTTCTAAATTTTCAAAGGGGTTAGCCTTCTCGGAATTCTGGGCGCATTTTTCGAAATTTTCAAAGGGGTTAGCCTTCTCGGAATTCTGGTCGCATTTTTCGAAATTTTCAAAGGGGTTAGCCTTCTCGGAATTCTGGGCGCATTTTTCGAAATTTTCAAAGGGGTTAGCCTTCTCGGAATTATGGGCGCATTTTTCGAAATTTTCCAAGGGGCTAGCCTTCTCGGAATTTTGGGCGCATTTTTCGAAATTTTCAAAGGGGTAACCTTTCTCGGATTTCTGGGCGCATTTTTCGAAATTTTAGAAGGGGTTAGCCTTCTCGGAATTCTGGGCGCATTTTTCTAAATTTTCAAAGGGGTTAGCCTTCTCGGAATTCTGGGCGCATTTTTCGAAATTTTCAAAGGTGTTTGCCTTCTCGGAATTCTGGGCGCATTTTTCGAAATTTTCAAAGGGGTTAGCCTTCTCGGAATTCTGGGTGCATTTTTCGAAATTTTCAAAGGGGTTTGCCTTCTCGGAATTCTGGGCTCATTTTTCGAAATTTTCAAAGGGGTTAGCCTTCTCGGAATTCTGGGCGCATTTTTCGAAATTTTCAAAGGGGTTAGCCTTCTCGGAATTCTGGGCGCATTTTTCGAAATTTTCAAAGGGGTTAGCCTTCTCGGAATTCAGCTCGCATTTTTCAAAATTTTCAAAGGGGTTAGCCTTCTCGGAATTCTGGGCGCATTTTTCTAAATTTTCAAAGGGGTTAGCCTTCTCGGAATTCTGGACGCATTTTTCGAAATTTTCAAAGGGGTTAGCCTTCTCGGAATTCTGGGCGCATTTTTTCGAAATTTTCAAAGGGGTAAACCTTCTCGGAATTCTGGGCGCATTTTTCGAAACTTTCAAAGCGGTTAGCCTTCTCAGAATTCTGGGCGCATTTTTCGAAATTTTCAAAGGGGTTAGCCTTGTCGGAATTCTGGACGCATTTTTTCGAAATTTTCAAAGGGGTTAGCCTTCTCGGAATTCTGGGCGCATTTTTCGAAATTTTAGAAGGGGTTAGCCTTCTCGGAATTCTGCTCGCATTTTTCGAAATTTTCAAAGGGGTTAGCCTTCTCGGAATTCTGGGCGCATTTTTCTAAATTTTCAAAGGGGTTAGCCTTCTCGGAATTCTGGACGCATTTTTCGAAATTTTCAAAGGGGTTAGCCTTCTCGGAATTCTGGGCGCATTTTTTCGAAATTTTCAAAGGGGTAAACCTTCTCGGAATTCTGGGCGCATTTTTCGAAACTTTCAAAGCGGTTAGCCTTCTCAGAATTCTGGGCGCATTTTTCGAAATTTTCAAAGGGGTTAGCCTTCTCGGAATTCTGGGCGCATTTTTTCGAAATTTTCAAAGGGGTTAGCCTTCTCGGAATTCTGGGCGCATTTTTCGAAATTTTAGAAGGGGTTAGCCTTCTCGGAATTCTGGGCGCATTTTTTGAAATTTTCAAAGGGGTTAGCCTTCTCGGAATTCTGGGCGCATTTTTCGAAATTTTCAAAGGGGTTAGCCTTCTCGGAATTCTGGGCGCATTTTTCTAAATTTTCAAAGGGGTTAGCCTTCTCGGAATTCTGGACGCATTTTTCGAAATTTTCAAAGGGGTTAGCCTTCTCGGAATTCTGGGCGCATTTTTTCGAAATTTTCAAAGGGGTAAACCTTCTCGGAATTCTGGGCGCATTTTTCGAAACTTTCAAAGCGGTTAGCCTTCTCAGAATTCTGGGCGCATTTTTCGAAATTTTCAAAGGGGTTAGCCTTCTCGGAATTCTGGGCGCATTTTTTCGAAATTTTCAAAGGGGTTAGCCTTCTCGGAATTCTGGGCGCATTTTTCGAAATTTTAGAAGGGGTTAGCCTTCTCGGAATTCTGGGCGCATTTTTTGAAATTTTCAAAGGGGTTAGCCTTCTCGGAATTCTGGGCGCATTTTTCGAAATTTTCAAAGGGGTTAGCCTTCTCGGAATTCTGGGCGCATTTTTCGAAATTTTCAAAGGGGTTAGCCTTCTCGGAATTCTGGGCGCATTTTTCGAAATTTTCAATGGGGTTTATCTTCTTGGAATTCTGGACGCATTTTTCGAAATTTTCCAAGCGGTTAGCCTTCTCGGAATTCTGGGCGCATTTTTCTAAATTTTCAAAGGGGTTAGCCTTCTCGGAATTCTGGGCGCATTTTTCGAAATTTTCAAAGGGGTTAGCCTTCTCGGAATTCTGGGCGCATTTTTCGAAATTTTCAAAGGGGTTAGCCTCGTAATTCATGGCGCATTTTTCGAAATTTTCGAAGGGATTAGCCTTCTCGGAATTCTGGGCGCATTTTTCGAAATTTTCAAAGCGGTTAGCCTTCTTGGAATTCTGGGCGCATTTTTCGAAATTATCCAAGGGGTTAATTCTGGGCACATTTTTCGAAATTTTCAAAGGGGTTAGCCTTCTCGGAATTCTGGGCGCATTTTTCGAAATTTTCAAAGGGGTTAGCCTTCTCGGAATTCTGGGCGCATTTTTCGAAATTTTCAAAGGGGTTTGCCTTCTCGGAATTCTGGGCTCATTTTTCGAAATTTTCAAAGGGGTTAGCCTTCTCGGAATTCTGGGCGCATTTTTCGAAATTTTCAAAGGGGTTAGCCTTCTCGGAATTATGGGCGCATTTTTCGAAATTTTCCAAGGGGCTTGCCTTCTCGGAATTTTGGGCGCATTTTTCGAAATTTTCAAAGGGGTAAACTTTCTCGGATTTCTGGGCGCATTTTTCGAAATTTTAGAAGGGGTTAGCCTTCTCGGAATTCTGGGCGCATTTTTCTAAATTTTCAAAGGGGTTAGCCTTCTCGGAATTCTGGGCGCATTTTTCGAAATTTTCAAAGGGGTTAGCCTTCTCGGAATTCTGGTCGCATTTTTCGAAATTTTCAAAGGGGTTAGCCTTCTCGGAATTCTGGGCGCATTTTTCGAAATTTTCAAAGGGGTTAGCCTTCTCGGAATTATGGGCGCATTTTTCGAAATTTTCCAAGGGGCTTGCCTTCTCGGAATTTTGGGCACATTTTTCGAAATTTTCAAAGGGGTAAACTTTCTCGGATTTCTGGGCGCATTTTTCGAAATTTTAGAAGGGGTTAGCCTTCTCGGAATTCTGGGCGCATTTTTCTAAATTTTCAAAGGGGTTAGCCTTCTCGGAATTCTGGGCGCATTTTTCGAAATTTTCAAAGGGGTTAGCCTTCTCGGAATTCCGGTCGCATTTTTCGAAATTTTCAAAGGGGTTAGCCTTCTCGGAATTCTGGGCGCATTTTTCGAAATTTTCAAAAGGGGTTAGCCTTCTCGGAATTATGGGCGCATTTTTCGAAATTTTCCAAGGGGCTAGCCTTCTCGGAATTTTGGGCGCATTCTTCGAAATTTTCAAAGGGGTAACCTTTCTCGGATTTCTGGGCGCATTTTTCGAAATTTTAGAAGGGGTTAGCCTTCTCTGAATTCTGTTCGCATTTTTCTAAATTTTCAAAGGGGTTAGCCTTCTCGGAATTCTGGGCGCATTTTTCGAAATTTTCAAAGGTGTTTGCCTTCTCGGAATTCTGGGCGCATTTTTCGAAATTTTCAAAGGGGTTAGCCTTCTCGGAATTCTGGGCGCATTTTTCGAAATTTTCAAAGGGGTTTGCCTTCTCGGAATTCTGGGCTCATTTTTCGAAATTTTCAAAGGGGTTAGCCTTCTCGGAATTGTGGTCGCATTTTTCGAAATTTTCAAAGGGGTTAGCCTTCTCGGAATTCTGGGCGCATTTTTCGAAATTTTCAAAGGGGTTAGCCTTCTCGGAATTATGGGCGCATTTTTCGAAATTTTCCAAGGGGCTAGCCTTCTCGGAATTTTGGGCGCATTTTTCGAAATTTTCAAAGGGGTAACCTTTCTCGGATTTCTGGGCGCATTTTTCGAAATTTTAGAAGGGGTTAGCCTTCTCGGAATTCTGGGCGCATTTTTCTAAATTTTCAAAGGGGTTAGCCTTCTCGGAATTCTGGGCGCATTTTTCGAAATTTTCAAAGGTGTTTGCCTTCTCGGAATTATGGGCGCATTTTTCGAAATTTTCCAAGGGGCTAGCCTTCTCGGAATTTTGGGCGCATTTTTCGAAATTTTCAAAGGGGTAACCTTTCTCGGATTTCTGGGCGCATTTTTCGAAATTATCAAAGGGGTTAGCCTTGTCGGAATTCTGGACGCATTTTTTCGAAATTTTCAAAGGGGTTAGCCTTCTCGGAATTCTGGGCGCATTTTTCGAAATTTTAGAAGGGGTTAGCCTTCTCGGAATTCTGCTCGCATTTTTCGAAATTTTCAAAGGGGTTAGCCTTCTCGGAATTCTGGGCGCATTTTTCTAAATTTTCAAAGGGGTTAGCCTTCTCGGAATTCTGGACGCATTTTTCGAAATTTTCAAAGGGGTTAGCCTTCTCGGAATTCTGGGCGCATTTTTTCGAAATTTTCAAAGGGGTAAACCTTCTCGGAATTCTGGGCGCATTTTTCGAAACTTTCAAAGCGGTTAGCCTTCTCAGAATTCTGGGCGCATTTTTCGAAATTTTCAAAGGGGTTAGCCTTCTCGGAATTCTGGGCGCATTTTTTCGAAATTATCAAAGGGGTTAGCCTTCACGGAATTCTGGGCGCATTTTTCGAAATTTTAGAAGGGGTTAGCCTTCTCGGAATTCTGGGCGCATTTTTTGAAATTTTCAAAGGGGTTAGCCTTCTCGGAATTCTGGGCGCATTTTTCGAAATTTTCAAAGGGGTTAGCCTTCTCGGAATTCTGGGCGCATTTTTCGAAATTTTCAAAGGGGTTAGCCTTCTCGGAATTCTGGGCGCATTTTTCGAAATTTTCAATGGGGTTTATCTTCTTGGAATTCTGGACGCATTTTTCGAAATTTTCCAAGCGGTTAGCATTCTCGGAATTCTGGGCGCATTTTTCTAAATTTTCAAAGGGGTTAGCCTTCTCGGAATTCTGGGCGCATTTTTCGAAATTTTCAAAGGGGTTAGCCTTCTCGGAATTCTGGGCGCATTTTTCGAAATTTTCAAAGGGGTTAGCCTCGTAATTCATGGCGCATTTTTCGAAATTTTCGAAGGGATTAGCCTTCTCGGAATTCTGGGCGCATTTTTCGAAATTTTCAAAGCGGTTAGCCTTCTTGGAATTCTGGGCGCATTTTTCGAAATTATCCAAGGGGTTAATTCTGGGCACATTATTCGAAATTTTCAAAGGGGTTAGCCTTCTCGGAATTCTGGGCGCATTTGTCGAAATTTTCAAAGGGGTTAGCCTTCTCGGAATTCTGGGCGCATTTTTCGAAACTTTCAAAGCGGTTAGCCTTCTCAGAATTCTGGGCGCATTTTTCGAAATTTTCAAAGGGGTTAGCCTTCTCGGAATTCTGGGCGCATTTTTTCGAAATTTTCAAAGGGGTTAGCCTTCTCGGAATTCTGGGCGCATTTTTCGAAATTTTCAAAGGGGTTAGCCTTCACGGAATTCTGGGCGCATTTTTCGAAATTTTCAAAGGGGTTAGCCTTCTCGGAATTCTGGGCGCATTTTTCGAAATTTTCAAAGGGGTTTATCTTCTTGGAATTCTGGACGCATTTTTCGAAATTTTCCAAGCGGTTAGCCTTCTCGGAATTCTGGGCGCATTTTTCGAAATTATCCAAGGGGTTGATTCTGGGCACATTTTTCGAAATTTTCAAAGGGGTTAGCCTTCTCGGAATTCTGGGCGCATTTTTCGAAATTTTCAAAGGGGTTAGCCTTCTCGGAATTCTGGGCGCATTTTTCGAAATTTTCAAAGGGGTTATCCTTCTCGGAATTCTGGGCTCATTTTTCGAAATTTTCAAAGGGGTTAGCCTTCTCGGAATTCTGGGCGCATTTTTCGAAATTTTCAAAGGGGTTAGCCTTCTCGGAATTCTGGTCGCATTTTTAGAAATTTTCAAAGGGGTTAGCCTTCTCTGAATTCTGGGCGCATTTTTCGAAATTTTCAAAGGGGTTAGCCTTCTCGGAATTATGGGCGCATTTTTCGAAATTTTCCAAGGGGCTTGCCTTCTCTCTTAATTTTGGGCGCATTTTTCGAAATTTTCAAAGGGGTAAACTTTCTCGGATTTCTGGGCGCATTTTTCGAAATTTTAGAAGGGGTTAGCCTTCTCGGAATTCTGGGCGCATTTTTCTAAATTTTCAAATGGGTTAGCCTTCTCGGAATTCTGGGCGCATTTTTCGAAATTTTCAAAGTGGTTAGCCTTCTCGGAATTCTGGTCGCATTTTTCGAAATTTTCAAAGGGGTTAGCCTTCTCGGAATTCTGGGCGCATTTTTCGAAATTTTCAAAGGGGTTAGCCTTCTCGGAATTATGGGCGCATTTTTCGAAATTTTCCAAGGGGCTAGCCTTCTCGGAATTTTGGGCGCATTTTTCGAAATTTTCAAAGGGGTTGGCCTTCTCGGAATTCTGGGCGCATTTTTCGAAATTTTCAAAGGGGTTAGCCTTCTCGGAATTCTGGACGCATTTTTCGAAATTTTCCAAGGGGTTAGCCTTCTCGGAATTCTGGGCGCATTTTTCGAAATTTTCAAAGGAATTAAACTTCTCGGAATTCTGGGCGCATTTTTCGAAATTTTAGAAGGGGTTAGCCTTCTCGGAATCCTGGGCGCATTTTTCGAAATTTTCAAAGGGGTTAGCCTTCTCGGAATTCTGGGCGCATTTTTCGAAATTTTCAAAGGGGTTAGCCTTCTCGGAATTCTGGGCGCATTTTTCGAAATTTTCAAAGGGGTTAGCCTCTCGGAATTCTGGTCGCATCTTTCGAAATTTTCAAAGGGGTTAGCCTTCTCGGAATTCTGGGCGCATTTTTCTAAATTTTCAAAGGGGTTAGCCTTCTCGGAATTCTGGGCGCATTTTTCGAAATTTTCAAAGGGGTTAGCCTTCTCGGAATTCTGGGCGCATTTTTCGAAATTTTCAAAGCGGTTAGCCTTCTCGGAATTCTGGGCGCATTTTTCGAAATTTTCAAAGGGGTTAGCCTTCTCGGAATTCTGGGCGCATTTTTCGAAATTTTCAAAGGAGTTAGCCTTCTACGAATTCTGGGCGCATTTTTCGAAATTTTAGAAGGGGTTAGCCTTCTCTGAATTCTGGGCGCATTTTTCGAAATTTTCAAAGGGGTTAGCCTTCTCGGAATTCTGGGCGCATTTTTCGAAATTTTCAAAGGGGTTAGCCTTCTCGGAATTCTGCTTGCATTTTTCGAAATTTTCAAAGGAATTCTTGGAATTCTGGGCGCATTTTTCTAAATTTTCAAAGGGGTTAGCCTTCTCGGAATTCTGGACGCATTTTTCGAAATTTTCCAAGGGGTTAGCCTTCTCGGAATTCTGGGCGCATTTTTCGAAATTTTCAAAGGGGTAAACCTTCTCGGATTTCTGGGCGCATTTTTCGAAATTTTAGAATGGGTTAGCCTTCTCGGAATTCTGGGCGCATTTTTAAATTTTCAAAGGGGTTAGCCTTCTCGGAATTCTGGGCGCATTTTTCGAAATTTTCAAAGGGGTTAGCCTTCTCGGAATTCTGGGCGCATTTTTCGAAATTTTCAAAGGGGTTAGCCTTCTCGTAATTCATGGCGCATTTTTCGAAATTTTCAAAGGGGTTAGCCTTCTCGGAATTCTGGGCGCATTTTTCGAAATTTTCATTGGTAGAAATCAGGTCCCTGTCCATTGAGCCAGGTTTCGGCGGATGTTTTCACAACCCTGTCTGAAGGAGAAACCGACTACCGGGTAAGTGCTCCTTCAACTTCGGAAACAGGAAATAGTCACTGGGTGCCAAATCTGGGCTGTATGGGGGTGACTCCAGATTTCCCACCCGAACCGTCACAACAATTCCTGCGTTGCTTGAGCAGTATGGGGCCTGGCATTGTAATGCAGAAGGATGACACCTTCACTCAACATGCCGGCCGTTTGCGTCGGATGGCTTCGTGTAACCGTGTCAAAGTGGCACAATAACGAGACCAATTTTCTAAGCGTCTTTCCATTTCAATCGTCCTGAACCGTCTAGGAACTTTCGCTACCTACCCGCATACCAGCTGTATGACAAGTAGTGCCATCTGTCTCCACACTGGAGAAACAAAAGTTTTCCATAATGTGTAGTTTTCAAATGCTGCGGCTTGTAACCTTTTTTTCTGATCAACCCTCGTAATGCCTTCATTTCTTCCCATTCGTTCAGAGTCTTCAATGCATTATGATAGTGAAGGATTTGTCAATATTACTTCCTTTTTGCCTTTTTTATAACTTCAAGAGGTGTAGGACTCATAATTTACTAATATACAACTTGATCATGTAGAAACTCAATGTGATAACCTCTCCTAAACAGTGGACCGAAAATTGCATTGGTAATGATCTTAAGCTATATATTTTGATTTCTTGCAGAGTTGTATGGTTACGCCTGTTATTGTATTTGGGCATATGGTATTTTTTTTACGAATTATTCAGTATTAATGCATAAATTATTGTAGTTCTCATGAAGTAGTTAGTTAGGAGGAGCCCTTAAATAAAAGAACCTAAGCCCAGTAAAAAAATGTACCAGGGAAAAAACCTATGCCCAGTAAAAAATTCACCTAGAAAAAGCCTAAGCCCAGTAAGAAATGCACCCAGGAAGAATCCTAAGTCCAGTAAAAAATTGCACCCAGGAAGAAACCTAAGCCCACTGAAAAATGCACCCAGGAAGAAACCCAAGCCCAGTAAAAATGCGCGCAGGAAAAATCCTTAGCCCAGGAAGAAACCTAAGCCAAGTAAAAAAATTCTCTCCAAGAGAAAAAAACCAAAGCCTAGTAAAAAAGTACCCAGAAAAATCCTTAGTCCAGTAAAAAAATACACCCAGAAAAAACCAAAGCGCAGTTAAAAAAATGCACCCAGAAAAACCTAAGCCCAGTAAAAAAATGCACCCAGGAAAAACCTAATCCCAGTAATAAAAGCACCCGTTTTCTTTCCTACCTACCTACTAGGGACTTACTCCTAACCTACAAATATACGCTTCGACAGGGATTCGAACTCTGTTTCTTTGACTTCGTAGTTGGAGACGCTAACCAGTACACTACGAGATTTCGTTAAACTATGATGTGAAAATTCATGTATCTTAGTCTTCGTCATTACTGGGAAACCAGAGTGGGATAAACTAAAACTGAGAGGTCTGCCAAATTGCCCAGTTGGGTGAAATAGTTAAAACAACAAGTAAGTGTTCTGTACGATGCTGGTTGAAATCTCCCTTCTGCAAAGTTTTAAGTTATTTATTTATACTGGAAAAAGCAGAGCGCGATATAAGAGCTAAAAAGAAATACAATTTCAACAGTCATTGCTGGCTGAGGTGGTTAATACAGAATGCTTCTGAGCGAAAGGTCCCAGGTTCGATCCCAGGGGGGTTAGAAAGTTTTTCAATAAATCTCTACAATATTATAAAAACTAGAGCGGAATATAAGACAGCTGAAAGAACATTTAACTTCAGCAATATCCGGTGGTTGAAGTGACGGAAGGATTTTAAGTAAAAAAGATTAAAATTAGAAATAATTAAAATCCCAGAGCTCCATACATGATGGCTAAAAAGGAAGGTGCAAGCAACAAGTTGTGGTGGCCGAAGCGGTTAAAGAGACGTGCTTCGAAAGAGAAGGTCCTGGGTACAATCCCCGGGACGGAAGGATTTTAAGTAAAACAGATTAAAATTAAAAATAATTAAAATCCCAGAGCTCCGTACAAGAATGTTAAAAAGGAAAGTGCTTACAACAAGTTGTTGTGGCCGAAGCGGTTAAAGAGACGTGCTTCGGAAGAGAAGGTCCCGGGTTCGATCCCCGGGACTGAAGGATTTTAAGTAAAAAAGATTAAAATTAAAAATAATTAAAATCCCAGATCTCCATACAAGAAGGCTAAAAAGGAAGGTGAAAGCAATAAGTTGTTGTGGCCGAAGCGGTTAAAGAGACGTGCTTCGGAAGAGAAGGTCCCGGGTTCAATCCCCGGGACGGAAGGATTTTAAGTAAAAAAGATTAAAATTAAAAATAATTAAAATCCCAGAGCTCCGTACAAGATATGTTAAAAAGGAAGGTGCAAGCAACAAGTTGTGGTGGCCGAAGCGGTTAAAGAGACGTGCTTCGGAATAAAAGTTCCCTGGTTCGATCCCCGGGACGGAAGGATTTTAAGTAAAAAAGATTAATATTAAAAATAATTAAAATCCCAGATCTCCATACAAGAAGGCAAAAATGGAAGGTGCAAGCAATAAGTTGTTGTGGCCGAAGCGGTTAAAGAGGCGTCCTTCGGAAGAGAAGGTCCCGGGTTCGATCCCCGGGACTGAAGGATTTTAAGTAAAAAAGATTAAAATTAAAAATAATTAAAATCCCAGAGCTCAACAAGAAGGCTAAAAAGGAAGGTGCAAGCAACAAGTTGTTGTGGCCGAAGCGGTTAAAGAGACGTGCTTCGAAAGAGAAGGTCCTGGGTACAATCCCCGGGACGGAAGGATTTTAAGTAAAACAGATTAAAATTAAAAATAATTAAAATCCCAGAGCTCCGTACAAGAATGTTAAAAAGGAAAGTGCTTACAACAAGTTGTTGTGGCCGAAGCGGTTAAAGAGACGTGCTTCGGAAGAGAAGGTCCCGGGTTCGATCCCCGGGACTGAAGGATTTTAAGTAAAAAAGATTAAAATTAAAAATAATTAAAATCCCAGATCTCCATACAAGAAGGCTAAAAAGGAAGGTGAAAGCAATAAGTTGTTGTGGCCGAAGCGGTTAAAGAGACGTGCTTCGGAAGAGAAGGTCCCGGGTTCAATCCCCGGGACGGAAGGATTTTAAGTAAAAAAGATTAAAATTAAAAATAATTAAAATCCCAGAGCTCCGTACAAGATATGTTAAAAAGGAAGGTGCAAGCAACAAGTTGTGGTGGCCGAAGCGGTTAAAGAGACGTGCTTCGGAATAAAAGTTCCCTGGTTCGATCCCCGGGACGGAAGGATTTTAAGTAAAAAAGATTAATATTAAAAATAATTAAAATCCCAGATCTCCATACAAGAAGGCAAAAATGGAAGGTGCAAGCAATAAGTTGTTGTGGCCGAAGCGGTTAAAGAGGCGTGCTTCGGAAGAGAAGGTCCCGGGTTCGATCCCCGGGACTGAAGGATTTTAAGTAAAAAAGATTAAAATTAAAAATAATTAAAATCCCAGATCTCCATACAAGAAGGCTAAAAAGGAAGGTGAAAGCAATAAGTTGTTGTGGCCGAAGCGGTTAAAGAGACGTGCTTCGGAAGAGAAGGTCCCGAGTTCAATCCCCGGGACGGAAGGATTTTAAGTAAAAAAGATTAAAATTAAAAATAATTAAAATCCCAGAGCTCCGTACAAGAATGTTAAAAAGGAAGGTGCAAGCAACAAGTTGTGGTGGCCGAAGCGGTTAAAGAGACGTGCTTCGGAATAGAAGGTCCCTGGTTCGATCCCCGGGACGGAAGGATTTTAAGTAAAAAAGATTAAAATTAAAAATAATTAAAATCCCAGATCTCCATACAAGAAGGCTAAAATGGAAGGTGCAAGCAATAAGTTGTTGTGGCCGAAGCGGTTAAAGAGACGTGCTTCGGAAGAGAAGGTCCCGGGTTCAATCCCCGGGACGGAAGGATTTTAAGTAAAAAAGATTAAAATTAAAAATAATTAAAATCCCAGAGCTCCGAACAAGAATGTTAAAAAGGAAGGTGCAAGCAACAAGTTGTGGTGGCCGAACCGGTTAAAGAGACGTGCTTCGGAAGAGAAGGTCCCTGGATCGATCCCCGGGACGGTAGGATTTTAAGTAAAAAAAGATTAAAATTAAAAATAATTAAAATCCCAGAGCACGCTACAAGAAAGCTAAAAAGGAAGATGCAAGCAACAAGATGTGGTGGCCGAAGCGGTTAAAGAGACGTGCTTCGGAGCAGAAGGTGGTGGGTTCGATTCCCGGCACGGAATGATTTTAAGTAAAATATAAAAGTTAAAAATAATTAAAATCCCAGAATTCCGTATAAGAGAGCTAAAAAAGAAATTATAAGTACCAAGTTGTGATGGCCGAAGCGGTTAGAGATACCTGCTTCGGAGGAGAAGGTGGAGCGTTCGATTCCCGGCACGGAGTGATTTTAAGTAAAAGATAGAAAATTAAAAATAATTAAAATTTCAGTGTTCCGTGTAAGAGGGATAAAAAGGAAGGTGTAAGCAATAAGTTGCGGTGGCCTACCAGGCCTACATTTCAAAAAATAGGCCTACAATCCAAAATAGGCCTATTAGGCCTAGATTCCAAAAAATAGGCCTACAATCCAAATTAAGCGTATTTTTTGGAATGTAGGCCTAGTATGCCTATTTTTTGGAATGTAGGCCTAGTAGGCCTATTAGGCGTATTTTTTTGGAATGTAGGCCTAGTAGGCCTATTTTTTGGAATGTAGGCCTAGTAGGCCTATTAGGCCTATTTTTGGAATGTAGGCCTAGTAGGCCTAGTAGGCCTATTTTTTAGATATAGGCCTAGTAGGCCTATTTTTTTGGGTGTAGGCCTACTAGGCCTACATTCCAAAAAATAGGCCTACTAGGCCTACTAGGCCTACATTCCAAAAAATAGGCCTACTAGGCCTACTAGGCCTACATTCCAAAAAATAGGCCTACTAGGCCTACATTCCAAAAAATAGGCCTACTAGGCCTACATTCCAAAAAATAGGCCTACAATCCAAAATTTTCCTATTTTTGGAATGTAGGCCTAGTAGGCCATTTTTTGGAATGTAGGCCTAGTAGGCCTATTTTTTGGAATGTAGGCCTAGTAGGCCTATTTTTTGGAATGTAGGCCTATTTTTTGGAATGTAGGCCTAGTATACTTATTTTTTGGGATGTAGGCCTAGTAGGCCTATTTTTTGGAATGTAGGCCTAGTAGGCCTATTTTTTGGAATGTAGGCCTAGTAGGCCTATTTTTTGGAATGTAGGCCTAGTAGGCCTAGTAGGCCTATTTTTTGGAATGTAGGCCTAGTAGGCCTAGTAGGCCTATTTTTTGGAATGTAGGCCTAGTAGGCCTAGTAGGCCTACACCCAAAAAAATAGGCCTACTAGGCCTATATCTAAAAAATAGGCCTACTAGGCCTACTAGGCCTACATTCCAAAAATAGGCCTAATAGGCCTACTAGGCCTACATTCCAAAAAATAGGCCTACTAGGCCTACATTCCAAAAAAATACGCCTAATAGGCCTACTAGGCCTACATTCCAAAAAATAGGCCTACTAGGCCTACATTCCAAAAAATACGCTTAATTTGGATTGTAGGCCTATTTTTTGGAATCTAGGCCTAATAGGCCTATTTTGGATTGTAGGCCTATTTTTTGAAATGTAGGCCTGGTAGGCCACCGCAACTTATTGCTTACACCTTCCTTTTTATCCCTCTTACACGGAACACTGAAATTTTAATTATTTTTAATTTTCTATCTTTTACTTAAAATCACTCCGTGCCGGGAATCGAACGCTCCACCTTCTCCTCCGAAGCAGGTATCTCTAACCGCTTCGGCCATCACAACTTGGTACTTATATTTTCTTTTTTAGCTCTCTTATACGGAATTCTGGGATTTTAATTATTTTTAACTTTTATATTTTACTTAAAATCATTCCGTGCCGGGAATCGAACGCTCCACCTTCTCCTCCGAAGCAAGTCTCTTTAACCGCTTCGGCCACCACAACTTGTTGCTTGCACCTTCCTTTTTAACATTCTTGTACGGAGCTCTGGGATTTTAATTATTTTTAATTTTAATCTTTTTTACTTAAAATCCTTCCGTCCCGGGGATTGAACCCGGGACCTTCTCTTCCGAAGAACGTCTCTTTAACCGCTTCGGCCACAACAACTTATTGCTTGCACCTTCCATTTTAGCCTTCTTGTATGGAGATCTGGGATTTTAATTATTTTTAATTTTAATCTTTTTTACTTAAAATCCTTCCGTCCCGGGGATCGAACCAGGGACCTTCTATTCCGAAGCACGTCTCTTTAACCGCTTCGGCCACCACAACTTGTTGCTTGCACCTTCCTTTTTAACATTCTTGTACGGAGCTCTGGGATTTTTATTATTTTTAATTTTAATCTTTTTACTTAAAATCCTTCCGTCCCGGGGATTGAACCCGGGACCTTCTCTTCCGAAGCACGTGTCTTTAACCGCTTCGGCCACAACAACTTATTGCTTGCACCTTCCATTTTAGCCTTCTTGTATGGAGATCTGGGATTTTAATTATTTTTGATTTTAATTATTTTTAATTTTAATCTTTTTTACTTAAAATCCTTCCGTACCGGGGATCGAACCAGGGACCTTCTATTCCGAAGCACGTCTCTTTAACCGCTTCGGCCACCACAACTTGTTGCTTGCACCTTCCTTTTTAACATTCTTGTACGGAGCTCTGGGATTTTAATTATTTTTAATTTTAATCTTTTTTACTTAAAATCCTTCCGTCCCGGGGATTGAACCCGGAACCTTCTCTTCCGAAGCACGTCTCTTTAACCGCTTCGGCCACAACAACTTATTGCTTGCACCTTCCATTTTAGCCTTCTTGTATGGAGATCTGGGATTTTAATTATTTTTAATTTTAATCTTTTTTACTTAAAATCCTTCCGTCCCGGGGATCGAACCAGGAACCTTCTATTCCGAAGCACGTCTCTTTAACCGCTTCGGCCACCACAACTTGTTGCTTGCACCTTCCTTTTTAACATTCTTGTACGGAGCTCTGGGATTTTAATTATTTTTAATTTTAATCTTTTTACTTAAAATCCTTCCGTCCCGGGGATTGAACCCGGGACCTTCTCTTCCGAAGCACGTGTCTTTAACCGCTTCGGCCACAACAACTTATTGCTTGCACCTTCCATTTTAGCCTTCTTGTATGGAGATCTGGGATTTTAATTATTTTTAATTTTAATCTTTTTTACTTAAAATCCTTCCGTACCGGGGATCGAACCAGGGACCTTCTATTCCGAAGCACGTCTCTTTAACCGCTTCGGCCACCACAACTTGTTGCTTGCACCTTCCTTTTTAACATTCTTGTACGGAGCTCTGGGATTTTAATTATTTTTAATTTTAATCTTTCTTACTTAAAATCCTTCCGTCCAGGGGATTGAACCCGGAACCTTCTCTTCCGAAGCACGTCTCTTTAACCGCTTCGGCCACAACAACTTATTGCTTTCACCTTCCTTTTTAGCCTTCTTGTATGGAGATCTGGGATTTTAATTATTTTTAATTTTAATCTTTTTTACTTAAAATCCTTCAGTCCCGGGGATCGAACCCGGGACCTTCTCTTCCGAAGCACGCCTCTTTAACCGCTTCGGCCACAACAACTTATTGCTTGCACCTTCCATTTTTGCCTTCTTGTATGGAGATCTGGGATTTTAATTATTTTTAATATTAATCTTTTTTACTTAAAATCCTTCCGTCCCGGGGATCGAACCAGGGAACTTCTATTCCGAACCACGTCTCTTTAACCGCTTCGGCCACCACAACTTGTTGCTTGCACCTTCCTTTTTAACATATCTTGTACGGAGCTCTGGGATTTTAATTATTTTTAATTTTAATCTTTTTTACTTAAAATCCTTCCGTCCCGGGGATTGAACCCGGGACCTTCTCTTCCGAAGCACGTCTCTTTAACCGCTTCGGCCACAACAACTTATTGCTTTCAACTTCCTTTTTAGCCTTCTTGTATGGAGATCTGGGATTTTAATTATTATTAATTTTAATCTTTTTTACTTAAAATCCTTCCGTCCCGGGGATTGAACCCAGGACGTTCTCTTTCGAAGCACGTCTCTTTAACCGCTTCGGCCACAACAACTTGTTGCATGCACCTTCCTTTTTAGCCTTCTTGTATGGAGCTCTGGGATTTTAATTATTTTTAATTTTAATCTTTTTTACTTAAAATCCTTCCGTCCCGGGGATCGAACCCTGGACCTTGTCTTCCGAAGCACGTCTCTTTAACCGCTTCGGCCACAACAACTTATTGCTTTCACCTTCCTTTTTAGCCTTCTTGTATGGAGATCTGGGATTTTAATTATTTTTAATTTTAATCTTTTTTACTTAAAATCCTTCAGTCCCGGGGATCGAACCCGGGACCTTCTCTTCCGAAGCACGCCTCTTTAACCGCTTCGGCCACAACAACTTATTGCTTGCACCTTCCATTTTTGCCTTCTTGTATGGAGATCTGGGATTTTAATTATTTTTAATATTAATCTTTTTTACTTAAAATCCTTCCGTCACTTCAACCACCGGATATTGCTGAAGTTAAATGTTCTTTCAGCTGTCTTATATTCCGCTCTAGTTTTTATAATATTTTAGAGATTTATTGAAAAACTTTCTAACCCCCCTGGGATCGAACCTGGGACCTTTCGCTCAGAAGCATTCTGTATTAACCACCTCAGCCAGCAATGACTGTTGAAATTGTATTTCTTTTTAGTTCTTATATCGCGCTCTGCTTTTTCCAGTATAAATAAATAACTTAAAACTTTGCAGAAGGGAGATTTCAACCAGCATCGTACAGAACACTTACCTGTTGTTTTAACTATTTCACGCAACTGGGCAATTTGGCAGACCACTCAGTTTTACAATACTTCTCGGCATTCTGGGCACACTTTTCGAAATTTTCAAAGGGGTTAGCCTCCTCGGAATTCTGGGCGCATTTTTCGAAATTTTCAAAGGGGTTAGCGTTCTCGGAATTCTGGGCGCATTTTTCGAAATTTTCAAAGGGGTTAGCCTTCTCGGAATTCTGGCCGCATTTTTCGAAATTTTCAAAGGGGTTAGCCTTCTCGTAATGCTGGGCGCATTTTTCGAAATTTTCAAAGGGGTTAGCGTTCTCGGAATCCTGGGCGATTTTTCGAAATTTTCAAAGGGGTTAGCCTTCTCGGAATCCTGGGCGCATTTTTTGAAATTTTCAAAGGGGTTAGCCTTCTACGAATTCTGGGTGCGTTTTTCAAAATTTTCAAAGGGGTTAGCCTTCTACGAATTCTGGGTGCATTTTTCGGAATTTTCAAAGGGGTTAGCTTTCTACGAATTCTGGGTGCATTTTTCGAAATTGTCAAAGGGGTTAGCCTTCTACGAATTCTGGGTGCATTTTTCGAAATTTTCAAAGGGGTTAGCCTTCTTCGAATTCTGGGTGCATTTTTAGAAATTTTCAAAGGGGTTAGCCTTCTTCGAATTCTGGGTGCATTTTTCGAAATTTTCAAAGGGGTTAGCCTTCTACGAATTCCGGGTGGATTTTTCGAAATTTTCAAAGGGGTTAGCCTTCTTCGAATTCCGGGTGCATTTTTCGAAATTTTCAAAGGGGTTAGCCTTCTTCGAATTCTGGGTGCATTTTTCGAAATTTTCAAAGGGGTTAGCCTTCTACGAATTCTGGGTGCATTTTTCGAAATTGTCAAAGGGGTTAGCCTTCTACGAATTCTGGGTGCATTTTTCGAAATTTTCAAAGGGGTTAGCCTTCTTGGAATTCTGGGTGCATTTTTCGAAATTTTCAAAGGGGTTAGCCTTCTTCGAATTCTGGGTGCGTTTATCGAAATTTTCAAAGGGGGTAGACTTCTACGAATTCCGGGTGCATTTTTCGAAATTTTCAAAGGGGTTAGCCTTCTACGAATTCTTCGAATTCCGGGTGCATTTTTCGAAATTTTCAAAGGGGTTAGCCTTCTACGAATTCTGGGTGCATTTTTCGAAATTTTCAAAGGGGTTAGCTTTCTATGAATTCTGAGTGCATTTTTCGAAATTTTCAAAGGGGTTAGCTTTATACGAATTCTGGGTGCATTTTTCGAAATATTCAAAGGGGTTAGCCGTCTACGAATTCTGGGTGCATTTTTCGAAATTTTCAAAGGGGTTAGCCTTCTTCGAATTCTGGGTGCATTTTTCGAAATTTTCAAAGGGGTTAGCCTTCTACGAATTCTGGGTGCATTTTTCGAAATTTTCAAAGGGGTTAGCCTTCTACGAATTCTGGGTTCATTTTTCGAAATTTTCAAAGGGGTTAGCGTTCTTCGAATTCTGGGTGCATTTTTCGAATTTTTCAAAGGGGTTAGCCTTCTACGAATTCTGGGTGCATTTATCGAAATTTTCAAAGGGGTTAGCCTTCTACGAATTCTGGGTGCATTTTTCGAAATTTTCAAAGGGGTTAGCCTTCTACGAATTCTGGGTGCATTTTTCTAAATTTTCAAAGGGGTTAGCCTTCTACGAATTCTGGGTGCTTTTTTCGAAATTTTCAAAGGGGTTAGCCTTCTACGAATTCTGGCTGCATTTTTCGAAATTTTCAAAGGGGTTAGCCTTCTACGAATTCTGGGTGCATTTTTCGAAATTTTCAAAGGGGTTAGCCTTCCAGGAATTCTGGGTGCATTTTTCGAAATTTTCAAAGGGGTTAGCCTTCTACGAATTCTGGAAGCATTTTTCGAAATTTTCAAAGGGGTTAGCCTTCTTCAAATTCTGGGTGCATTTTTCGAAATTTTCAAAGGGGTTAGCCATCTTCGAATTCCGGGTGCATTTTTCGAACTTTTGAAAGGGGTTAGCCTTCTTCGAATTCTGGGTGCACTTTACGAAATTTTCAAACGTGTTAGCCTTCTACGAATTCTGGGTGCATTTTTCAAAATTTTCAAAGGGGTTAGCCTTCTACGAATTCTGGGTGCATTTTTCGAAATTTTCAAAGGGGTTAGCCTTCTACGAATTCTGGGTGCATTCATGTTATTGTTAATGTTTAACTGTTATTGTTAATGTTAATGTTAATATTAATTGTCGAAATTTTCAAAGGGGATAGGCTTCTACGAATTCTGGGTGCATTTATCGAATTTTTCAAAGGGGTTAGCCTGCTACGAATTCCGGGTGGATTTTTCGAAATTTTCAAAAGGGTTAGCCTTCTTCGAATTCCGGGTGCATTTTTCGAAATTTTCAAAGGGGTTAGCCTTCTTCGAATTCTGGGTGCATTTTTCGAAATTTTCAAAGGGGTTAGCCTTCTTTGAATTCTGGGTGCATTTTTCGAAATTTTCAAAGGGGTTAGCCTTCTACGTATTCTGGGTGCATTTTAAGAAATTTTCAAAGGGGTTAGACTTCTACGAATTCTGGGTGCATTTTTCGAAATTTTCAAAGGGGTTAGCCTTCTTCAAATTCTGGGTGCATTTTTCAAAATTTTCAAAGGGGTTAGCCTTCTACGTATTCTGGGTGAATTTTAAGAAATTTTCAAAGGGGTTAGACTTCTACGAATTCTGGGTGCATTTTTCGAATTTTCAAAGGAGTTAGCCTTCTTCGAATTCTGGGTGCATTTTTCGAAATTTTCAAAGGGGTTAGCCTTCTACGAATTCGGGGTGCATTTTTCGAAATTATCAAAGGGGTTGGCCTTCGAATTCTGGGTGCATTTTTCGAAATTTTCAAAGGGGTAAGCCATCTTCGAATTCCGGGTGCATTTTTCGAACTTTTGAAAGGGGTTAGCCTTCTTCGAATTCTGGGTGCACTTTACGAAATTTTCAAACGTGTTAGCCTTCTACGAATTCTGGGTGCATTTTTCAAAATTTTCAAAGGGGTTAGCCTTCTACGAATTCTGGGTGCATTTTTCGAAATTTTCAAAGGGGTTAGCCTTCTACGAATTCTGGGTGCATTCATGTTATTGTTAATGTTTAACTGTTATTGTTAATGTTAATGTTAATATTAATTGTCGAAATTTTCAAAGGGGATAGCCTTCTACGAATTCTGGGTGCATTTATCGAATTTTTCAAAGGGGTTAGCCTGCTACGAATTCCTGGTGGATTTTTCGAAATTTTCAAAAGGGTTAGCCTTCTTCGAATTCCGGGTGCATTTTTCGAAATTTTCAAAGGGGTTAGCCTTCTTCGAATTCTGGGTGCATATTTCGAAATTTTCAAAGGGGTTAGCTTTCTTTGAATTCTGGGTGCATTTTTCGAAATTTTCAAAGGGGTTAGCCTTCTACGTATTCTGGGTGCATTTTAAGAAATTTTCAAAGGGGTTAGACTTCTACGAATTCTGGGTGCATTTTTCGAAATTTTCAAAGGGGTTAGCCTTCTTCAAATTCTGGGTGCATTTTTCAAAATTTTCAAAGGGGTTAGCCTTCTACGTATTCTGGGTGCATTTTAAGAAATTTTCAAAGGGGTTAGACTTCTACGAATTCTGGGTGCATTTTTCGAATTTTCAAAGGAGTTAGCCTTCTTCGAATTCTGGGTGCATTTTTCGAAATTTTCAAAGGGGTTAGCCTTCTACGAATTCGGGGTGCATTTTTCGAAATTATCAAAGGGGTTGGCCTTCGAATTCTGGGTGCATTTTTCGAAATTTTCAAAGGGGTAAGCCTTCTTCGAATTCTGGGTGCATTTATCGAAATTTTCAAAGGGGTTAGTCTTCTACGAATTCTGGGTGCATTTTTCGAAATTTTCAAAGGGGTTAGCATTCTTCGAATTCTGGGTGCATTTTTCGAAATTTTCAAAGGGGTTAGACTTCTTCGAATTCTGGGTGCATTTATCGAAATTTTCAAAGGGGTTAGCCTTCTACGAATTCTGGGTGCATTTTTCGAAATTTTCAAAGGGGTTAGCCTTCTTCGAATTCCGGGTGCATTTTTCAAATTTTTCAAAGGGGTTAGCCTTCTACGAATTCTGGATGCATTTTTCGAAATTTTCAAAGGGGTTAGCCTTCTACGAATTCTGGGTGCATTTTTCGAAATTTTCAAAAGGGTTGGCCTTCGAATTCTGGGTGCATTTTTCGAATTTTTCAAAGGGGTTAGCCTTTTACGAATTCTGGGTGCTTTTTTCGAAATTTTCAAAGTGGTTAGCCTTCTTCGAATTCTGGGTGCATTTATCGAAATTTACAAAGGGGTTAGCCTCCTACAAATTCCGGGTGGATTTTTCGAAATTTTCAAAGGGGTTAGCCTTCTACGAATTCCGGGTGCATTTTTCGAAATATTCAAAGGGGTTAGCCTTCTACGAATTCTGGGTGCATTTTTCGAAATTTTCAAATACCCTTTTTCGAATTCTGGGTGTATTTTTCGAAATTTTCAAAGGGGTTAGCCTTCTACGAATTCTGGGTGCATTTTTCGAAATTTTCAAAGGGGTTAGCCTTCTTCGAATTCCGGGTGCATTTATCGAATTTTTCAAAGGGGTTAGCCTTCTACGAATTCTGGGTGAATTGTTCGAAATTTTCAAAGGGGTTAGCCTTCTACGAATTCTGGGTGAATTTTTCGAAATATTCAAAGGGGTTAGCCTTCTACGAATTCTGGGTGCATTTTTCGAAATTTTCAAATACCCTTTTTCGAATTCTGGGTGTATTTTTCGAAATTTTCAAAGGGGTTAGCATTCTACGAATTCTGGGTGCATTTTTCGAAATTTTCAAAGGGGTTAGCCTTCTTCGAATTCCGGGTGCATTTATCGAATTTTTCAAAGGGGTTAGCCTGCTACGAATTCCAGGTGGATTTTTCGAAATTTTCAAAGGGGTTAGCCTTCTACGAATTCTGGGTGCATTTTTCGAAATTTTCAAAGGGGTTAGCCTTCTTCGAATTCCGGGTGCATTTATCGAATTTTTCAAAGGGGTTAGCCTTCTACGAATTCTGGGTGAATTGTTCGAAATTTTCAAAGGGGTTAGCCTTCTACGAATTCTGGGTGAATTTTTCGAAATATTCAAAGGGGTTAGCCTTCTACGAATTCTGGGTGCATTTTTCGAAATTTTCAAATACCCTTTTTCGAATTCTGGGTGCATTTTTCGAAATTTTCAAATACCCTTTTTCGAATTCTGGGTGCATTTTTCGAAATTTTCAAAGGGGTTAGCCTTCTTCGAATTCCGGGTGCATTTATCGAATTTTTCAAAGGGGTTAGCCTTCTACGAATTCTGGGTGAATTGTTCGAAATTTTCAAAGGGGTTAGCCTTCTACGAATTCTGGGTGAATTTTTCGAAATATTCAAAGGGGTTAGCCTTCTACGAATTCTGGGTGCATTTTTCGAAATTTTCAAATACCCTTTTTCGAATTCTGGGTGTATTTTTCGAAATTTTCAAAGGGGTTAGCATTCTACGAATTCTGGGTGCATTTTTCGAAATTTTCAAAGGGGTTAGCCTTCTTCGAATTCCGGGTGCATTTATCGAATTTTTCAAAGGGGTTAGCCTGCTACGAATTCCAGGTGGATTTTTCGAAATTTTCAAAAGGGTTAGCCTTTTTCGAATTCCTGGTGCATTTTTCGAAATTTTCAAAGGGGTGGGCCTTCTTCGAATTCTGGGTGCATTTTTCGAAAATTTCAAAGGGGTTAGCCTTCTACGAATTCTGGGTGCATTTTCCGAAAATTTCGATAAATGCACCCAGAATTCGAAGAAGGCTAACCCCTTTCAAAATTTCGAAAAAATGCACCCATAATTCGAAGAAGGCTAACCCCTTTGAAAATTTCGAAAAATGTACCCAGAATTCGTAGAAGGCTAACCCCTTTGAAAATTTCGAAAAAAGCACCCAGAATTCGTAGAAGGCTAACCCCTTTGAAAATTTAGAAAAATGCACCCAGAATTCGTAGAAGGCTAACCCCTTTGAAAATTTCGAAAAATGCACCCAGAATTCGTAGAAGGCTAACTCCTTTGAAAATTTCGAAAAATGCACCCAGAATTCGTAGAAGGCTAACCCCTTTGAAAATTTAGAAAAATGCACCCAGAATTCGTAGAAGGCTAACCCCTTTGAAAATTTCGAAAAATTCACCCAGAATTCGTAGAAGGCTAACCCCTTTGAAAATTTCGAAAAATGCACCCAGAATTCGTAGAAGGATAACCCCTTTGAAAATTTCGAAAAATGCACCCAAAATTCGTAGAAGGCTAACCCCTTTGAAAATTTCGAAAAATTCACCCAGAATTCGAAGAAGGCTAACCCCTTTGAAAATTTCGAAAAATGCACCTGGAATTCGAAGAAGGCTAACCCCTTTGAAAATTTCGAAAAATCCACCCGGAATTCGTAGAAGGCTAACCCCTTTGAAAATTTCGAAAAATGCACCCAGAATTCGTAGAAGGCTAACCCCTTTGAAAATTTCGTAAAATGCACCCAGAATATGTAGAAGGCTAACCCCTTTGAAAATTTCGATAAATGCACCCAGAATTCGTAGAAGGCTAACCCCTTTGAAAATTTCGAAAAATGCACCCAGAATTCGTAGAAGGCTAACCCCTTTGAAAATTTCGAAAAATGCACCCAGAATTCGAAGAAGGCTAACCCCTTTGAAAAATTCGAAAAATGCACCCAGAATTCGTAGAAGGCTAACCCCTTTGAAAATTTCGGAAAATGCACCCAGAATTCGTAGAAGGCTAACCCCTTTGAAAATTTCGAAAAATGCACCAGGAATTCGAAAAAGGCTAACCCTTTTGAAAATTTCGAAAAATCCACCCGGAATTCGTAGCAGGCTAACCCCTTTGAAAAATTCGATAAATGCACCCGGAATTCGAAGAAGGCTAACCCCTTTCAAAATTTCGAAAAAATGCACCCATAATTCGAAGAACGCTAACCCCTTTGAAAATTTCGAAAAATGTACCCAGAATTCGTAGAAGGCTAACCCCTTTGAAAATTTCGAAAAAAGCACCCAGAATTCGTAGAAGGCTAACCCCTTTGAAAATTTAGAAAAATGCACCCAGAATTCGTAGAAGGCTAACCCCTTTGAAAATTTCGAAAAATGCACCCAGAATTCGTAGAAGGCTAACTCCTTTGAAAATTTCGAAAAATGCACCCAGAATTCGTAGAAGGCTAACCCCTTTGAAAATTTAGAAAAATGCACCCAGAATTCGTAGAAGGCTAACCCCTTTGAAAATTTCGAAAAATTCACCCAGAATTCGAAGAAGGCTAACCCCTTTGAAAATTTCGAAAAATGCACCCGGAATTCGAAAAAGGCTAACCCTTTTGAAAATTTCGAAAAATCCACCCGGAATTCGTAGCAGGCTAACCAATTTGAAAAATTCGATAAATGCACCCGGAATTCGAAGAAGGCTAACCCCTTTGAAAATTTCGAAAAATGCACCCAGAATTCGTAGAAGGCTAACCCCTTTGAAAATTTCGAAAAATACACCCAGAATTCAAAAAGGGTATTTGAAAATTTCGAAAAATGCACCCGAAATTCGAAGAAGGCTAACCCCTTTGAAAATTTCGAAAAATCCACCCGGAATTTGTAGAAGGCTAACCCCTTTGTAAATTTCGATAAATGCACCCAGAATTCGAAGAAGGCTAACCACTTTGAAAATTTCGAAAAAGCACCCAGAATTCGTAGAAGGCTAACCCCTTTGAAAAATTCGAAAAATGCACCCAGAATTCGTATAAGGCTAACCCCTTTGGAAATTTCGAGAAATGCACACAGAATTCGAAGAAGGCTAACCCCTTTGAAAATTTCGAAAAATGCTCCCAGAATTCGAAGTCCAACCCCTTTGAAAATTTCGAAAAATGCACCTGGAATTCGTAGAAGGCTAACCCCTTTGAAAATTTCGTAAAATGCACCCAGAATATGTAGAAGGCTAACCCCTTTGAAAATTTCGATAAATGCACCCAGAATTCGTAGAAGGCTAACCCCTTTGAAAATTTCGAAAAATGCACCCAGAATTCGTAGAAGGCTAACCCCTTTGAAAATTTCGAAAAATGCACCCAGAATTCGAAGAAGGCTAACCCCTTTGAAAAATTCGAAAAATGCACCCAGAATTCGTAGAAGGCTAACCCCTTTGAAAATTTCGGAAATGCACCCAGAATTCGTAGAAGGCTAACCCCTTTGAAAATTTCGGAAAATGCACCCAGAATTCGTAGAAGGCTAACCCCTTTGAAAATTTCGAAAAATGCACCAGGAATTCGAAAAAGGCTAACCCTTTTGAAAATTTCGAAAAATCCACCCGGAATTCGTAGCAGGCTAACCCCTTTGAAAAATTCGATAAATGCACCCGGAATTCGAAGAAGGCTAACCCCTTTCAAAATTTCGAAAAAATGCACCCATAATTCGAAGAAGGCTAACCCCTTTGAAAATTTCGAAAAATGTACCCAGAATTCGTAGAAGGCTAACCCCTTTGAAAATTTCGAAAAAAGCACCCAGAATTCGTAGAAGGCTAACCCCTTTGAAAATTTAGAAAAATGCACCGAGAATTCGTAGAAGGCTAACCCCTTTGAAAATTTCGAAAAATGCACCCAGAATTCGAAGGCTAACTCCTTTGAAAATTTCGAAAAATGCACCCAGAATTCGTAGAAGGCTAACCCCTTTGAAAATTTAGAAAAATGCACCCAGAATTCGTAGAAGGCTAACCCCTTTGAAAATTTCGAAAAATTCACCCAGAATTCGAAGAAGGCTAACCCCTTTGAAAATTTCGAAAAATGCACCCGGAATTCGAAAAAGGCTAACCCTTTTGAAAATTTCGAAAAATCCACCCGGAATTCGTAGCAGGCTAACCAATTTGAAAAATTCGATAAATGCACCCGGAATTCGAAGAAGGCTAACCCCTTTGAAAATTTCGAAAAATGCACCCAGAATTCGTAGAAGGCTAACCCCTTTGAAAATTTCGAAAAATACACCCAGAATTCAAAAAGGGTATTTGAAAATTTCGAAAAATGCACCCGAAATTCGAAGAAGGCTAACCCCTTTGAAAATTTCGAAAAATCCACCCGGAATTTGTAGAAGGCTAACCCCTTTGTAAATTTCGATAAATGCACCCAGAATTCGAAGAAGGCTAACCACTTTGAAAATTTCGAAAAAGCACCCAGAATTCGTAGAAGGCTAACCCCTTTGAAAAATTCGAAAAATGCACCCAGAATTCGTATAAGGCTAACCCCTTTGGAAATTTCGAGAAATGCACACAGAATTCGAAGAAGGCTAACCCCTTTGAAAATTTCGAAAAATGCACCCAGAATTCGAAGTCCAACCCCTTTGAAAATTTCGAAAAATGCACCCAGAATTCGTAGAAGGCTAACCCTTTGAAAATTTCGAAAAATGCATCCAGAATTCCAAGAAGGCTAACCCCTTTGAAAATTTTGAAAAATGCACCCAGAATTTGAAGAAGGCTAACCCCTTTGAAAATTTCGAAAAATGCACCCAGAATTCGTAGAAGTCTACGAATTCTGGGTGAATTTTTCGAAATTTTCAAAGGGGTTAGCCTTCTACGAATTTTGGGTGCATTTTTCGAAATTTTCAAAGGGGTTAGCCTTCTACGAATTCTGGCTGCATTTTTCGAAATTTTCAAAGGGGTTAGCCTTCTACGAATTCTGGGTGCATTTTTCGAAATTTTCAAAGGGGTTAGCCTTCCAGGAATTCTGGGTGCATTTTTCGAAATTTTCAAAGGGGTTAGCCTTCTACGAATTCTGGAAGCATTTTTCGAAATTTTCAAAGGGGTTAGCCTTCTTCAAATTCTGGGTGCATTTTTCGAAATTTTCAAAGGGGTTAGCCATCTTCGAATTCCGGGTGCATTTTTCGAACTTTTGAAAGGGGTTAGCCTTCTTCGAATTCTGGGTGCACTTTACGAAATTTTCAAACGTGTTAGCCTTCTACGAATTCTGGGTGCATTTTTCAAAATTTTCAAAGGGGTTAGCCTTCTACGAATTCTGGGTGCATTTTTCGAAATTTTCAAAGGGGTTAGCCTTCTACGAATTCTGGGTGCATTCATGTTATTGTTAATGTTTAAATGTTATTGTTAATGTTAATGTTAATATTAATTGTCGAAATTTTCAAAGGGGATAGGCTTCTACGAATTCTGGGTGCATTTATCGAATTTTTCAAAGGGGTTAGCCTGCTACGAATTCCGGGTGGATTTTTCGAAATTTTCAAAAGGGTTAGCCTTCTTCGAATTCCGGGTGCATTTTTCGAAATTTTCAAAGGGGTTAGCCTTCTTCGAATTCTGGGTGCATTTTTCGAAATTTTCAAAGGGGTTAGCCTTCTTTGAATTCTGGGTGCATTTTTCGAAATTTTCAAAGGGGTTAGCCTTCTACGTATTCTGGGTGCATTTTAAGAAATTTTCAAAGGGGTTAGACTTCTACGAATTCTGGGTGCATTTTTCGAAATTTTCAAAGGGGTTAGCCTTCTTCAAATTCTGGGTGCATTTTTCAAAATTTTCAAAGGGGTTAGCCTTCTACGTATTCTGGGTGCATTTTAAGAAATTTTCAAAGGGGTTAGACTTCTACGAATTCTGGGTGCATTTTTCGAATTTTCAAAGGAGTTAGCCTTCTTCGAATTCTGGGTGCATTTTTCGAAATTTTCAAAGGGGTTAGCCTTCTACGAATTCGGGGTGCATTTTTCGAAATTATCAAAGGGGTTGGCCTTCGAATTCTGGGTGCATTTTTCGAAATTTTCAAAGGGGTAAGCCATCTTCGAATTCCGGGTGCATTTTTCGAACTTTTGAAAGGGGTTAGCCTTCTTCGAATTCTGGGTGCACTTTACGAAATTTTCAAACGTGTTAGCCTTCTACGAATTCTGGGTGCATTTTTCAAAATTTTCAAAGGGGTTAGCCTTCTACGAATTCTGGGTGCATTTTTCGAAATTTTCAAAGGGGTTAGCCTTCTACGAATTCTGGGTGCATTCATGTTATTGTTAATGTTTAACTGTTATTGTTAATGTTAATGTTAATATTAATTGTCGAAATTTTCAAAGGGGATAGCCTTCTACGAATTCTGGGTGCATTTAACGAATTTTTCAAAGGGGTTAGCCTGCTACGAATTCCTGGTGGATTTTTCGAAATTTTCAAAAGGGTTAGCCTTCTTCGAATTCCGGGTGCATTTTTCGAAATTTTCAAAGGGGTTAGCCTTCTTCGAATTCTGGGTGCATTTTTCGAAATTTTCAAAGGGGTTAGCCTTCTTTGAATTCTGGGTGCATTTTTCGAAATTTTCAAAGGGGTTAGCCTTCTACGTATTCTGGGTGCATTTTAAGAAATTTTCAAAGGGGTTAGACTTCTACGAATTCTGGGTGCATTTTTCGAAATTTTCAAAGGGGTTAGCCTTCTTCAAATTGTGGGTGCATTTTTCAAAATTTTCAAAGGGGTTAGCCTTCTACGTATTCTGGGTGCATTTTAAGAAATTTTCAAAGGGGTTAGACTTCTACGAATTCTGGGTGCATTTTTCGAATTTTCAAAGGAGTTAGCCTTCTTCGAATTCTGGGTGCATTTTTCGAAATTTTCAAAGGGGTTAGCCTTCTACGAATTCGGGGTGCATTTTTCGAAATTATCAAAGGGGTTGGCCTTCGAATTCTGGGTGCATTTTTCGAAATTTTCAAAGGGGTAAACCTTCTTCGAATTCTGGGTGCATTTATCGAAATTTTCAAAGGGGTTAGCCTTCTACGAATTCTGGGTGCATTTTCCGAATTTTTCAAAGGGGTTAGTCTTCTACGAATTCTGGGTGCATTTTTCGAAATTTTCAAAGGGGTTAGCATTCTTCGAATTCTGGGTGCATTTTTCGAAATTTTCAAAGGGGTTAGACTTCTTCGAATTCTGGGTGCATTTATCGAAATTTTCAAAGGGGTTAGCCTTCTACGAATTCTGGGTGCATTTTTCGAAATTTTCAAAGGGGTTAGCCTTCTTCGAATTCCGGGTGCATTTTTCAAAATTTTCAAAGGGGTTAGCCTTCTACGAATTCTGGATGCATTTTTCGAAATTTTCAAAGGGGTTAGCCTTCTACGAATTCTGGGTGCATTTTTCGAAATTTTCAAAAGGGTTGGCCTTCGAATTCTGGGTGCATTTTTCGAATTTTTCAAAGGGGTTAGCCTTTTACGAATTCTGGGTGCTTTTTTCGAAATTTTCAAAGTGGTTAGCATTCTTCGAATTCTGGGTGCATTTATCGAAATTTACAAAGGGGTTAGCCTCCAACAAATTCCGGGTGGATTTTTCGAAATTTTCAAAGGGGTTAGCCTTCTACGAATTCCGGGTGCATTTTTCGAAATATTCAAAGGGGTTAGCCTTCTACGAATTCTGGGTGCATTTTTCGAAATTTTCAAATACCCTTTTTCGAATTCTGGGTGTATTTTTCGAAATTTTCAAAGGGGTTAGCCTTCTACGAATTCTGGGTGCATTTTTCGAAATTTTCAAATACCCTTTTTCGAATTCTGGGTGCATTTTTCGAAATTTTCAAATACCCTTTTTCGAATTCTGGGTGTATTTTTCGAAATTTTCAAAGGGGTTAGCCTTCTACGAATTCTGGGTGCATTTTTCGAAATTTTCAAAGGGGTTAGCCTTCTTCGAATTCCGGGTGCATTTATCGAATTTTTCAAAGGGGTTAGCCTTCTACGAATTCTGGGTGAATTGTTCGAAATTTTCAAAGGGGTTAGCCTTCTACGAATTCTGGGTGAATTTTTCGAAATATTCAAAGGGGTTAGCCTTCTACGAATTCTGGGTGCATTTTTCGAAATTTTCAAATACCCTTTTTCGAATTCTGGGTGTATTTTTCGAAATTTTCAAAGGGGTTAGCATTCTACGAATTCTGGGTGCATTTTTCGAAATTTTCAAAGGGGTTAGCCTTCTTCGAATTCCGGGTGCATTTATCGAATTTTTCAAAGGGGTTAGCCTGCTACGAATTCCGGGTGGATTTTTCGAAATTTTCAAAAGGGTTAGCCTTTTTCGAATTCCTGGTGCATTTTTCGAAATTTTCAAAGGGGTGGGCCTTCTTCGAATTCTGGGTGCATTTTTCGAAAATTTCAAAGGGGTTAGCCTTCTACGAATTCTGGGTGCATTTTCCGAAAATTTCGATAAATGCACCCAGAATTCGAAGAAGGCTAACCCCTTTCAAAATTTCGAAAAAATGCACCCATAATTCGAAGAAGGCTAACCCCTTTGAAAATTTCGAAAAATGTACCCAGAATTCGTAGAAGGCTAACCCCTTTGAAAATTTCGAAAAATGCACCCAGAATTCGTAGAAGGCTAACTCCTTTGAAAATTTCGAAAAATGCACCCAGAATTCGTAGAAGGCTAACCCCTTTGAAAATTTAGAAAAATGCACCCAGAATTCGTAGAAGGCTAACCCCTTTGAAAATTTCGAAAAATTCACCCAGAATTCGAAGAAGGCTAACCCCTTTGAAAATTTCGAAAAATGCAC
The DNA here is from genome assembly GCA_964059195.1 of Ectobius pallidus. NCBI lineage: Eukaryota > Metazoa > Arthropoda > Insecta > Blattodea > Ectobiidae > Ectobius > Ectobius pallidus. The sequence continues at coordinate 51,102,672 of CAXKWD010000004.1, read as the reverse complement.
CCGGAATTCGAAAAAGGCTAACCCTTTTGAAAATTTCGAAAAATCCACCCGGAATTCGTAGCAGGCTAACCAATTTGAAAAATTCGATAAATGCACCCGGAATTCGAAGAAGGCTAACCCCTTTGAAAATTTCGAAAAATGCACCCAGAATTCGTAGAAGGCTAACCCCTTTGAAAATTTCGAAAAATACACCCAGAATTCAAAAAGGGTATTTGAAAATTTCGAAAAATGCACCCGAAATTCGAAGAAGGCTAACCCCTTTGAAAATTTCGAAAAATCCACCCGGAATTTGTAGAAGGCTAACCCCTTTGTAAATTTCGATAAATGCACCCAGAATTCGAAGAAGGCTAACCACTTTGAAAATTTCGAAAAAGCACCCAGAATTCGTAGAAGGCTAACCCCTTTGAAAAATTCGAAAAATGCACCCAGAATTCGTATAAGGCTAACCCCTTTGGAAATTTCGAGAAATGCACACAGAATTCGAAGAAGGCTAACCCCTTTGAAAATTTCGAAAAATGCACCCAGAATTCGAAGTCCAACCCCTTTGAAAATTTCGAAAAATGCACCCAGAATTCGTAGAAGGCTAACCCTTTGAAAATTTCGAAAAATGCATCCAGAATTCCTAGAAGGCTAACCCCTTTGAAAATTTTGAAAAATGCACCCAGAATTTGAAGAAGGCTAACCCCTTTGAAAATTTCGAAAAATGCACCCAGAATTCGTAGAAGTCTAATCCCTTTGAAAATTTCTTAAAATGCACCCAGAATACGTAGAAGGCTAACCCCTTTGAAAATTTCGAAAAATGCACCCAGAATTCAATGAAGGCTAACCCCTTTGAAAATTTCGAAAAATGCACCCAGAATTCTAAGAAGGCTAACCCCTTTGAAAATTTCGAAAAATGCACCCGGAATTCGAAGAAGGCTAACCCTTTTGAAAATATCGAAAAATCCACCCTGAATTCGTAGCAGGCTAACCCCTTTGAAAAATTCGATAAATGCACCCAGAATTCGTAGAAGGCTATCCCCTTTGAAAATTTCGACAATTAATATTAACATTAACATTAACAATAACAGTTAAACATTAACGATAACATGAATGCACCCAGAATTCGTAGAAGGCTAACCCCTTTGAAAATTCCGAAAAATGCACCCGGAATTCGAAGAAGGCTAACCCCTTTGAAAATTTCGAAAAATGCACCCAGAATTCGTAGAAGGCTAACCCCTTTGAAAATTTCGATAAATGCACCCAGAATTCGAAGAAGTCTAATCCCTTTGAAAATTTCGAAAAATGCACCCAGAATTCGAAGAAGGTCAAGCCCTTTGAAAATTTCGAAAAATGCACCCAGAATTCGTAGAAGGCTAACCCCTTTGAAAATTTCGAAAAATGCACCCAGAATTCGAAGAAGGCTAACCCCTTTGAAAATTTCGAAAAATGCACCCGGAATTCGAAAAAGACTAACCATTTTGAAAATTTCGAAAAATCCACCCGGAATTCGTAGCAGGCTAACCCCTTTGAAAAATTCGATAAATGCACCCGGAATTCGAAGAAGGCTAACCCCTTTGAAAATTTCGAAAAATGCACCCAGAATTCGTAGAAGGCTAACCCCTTTGAAAATTTCGAAAAATACACCCAGAATTCGAAAAAGGGTATTTGAAAATTTCGAAAAATGCACCCAGAATTCGTAGAAGGCTAACCCCTTTGAAAATTTCGAAAAATGCACCCAGAATTCGAAGAAGGTCAACCCCTTTGAAAATTTCGAAAAATGCACCCAGAATTCGTAGAAGGCTAACCCCTTTGAAAATTTCGAAAAATGCACCCAGAATTCGTAGAAGGCTAACCCCTTTGAAAATTTAGAAAAATGCACCCAGAATTCGTAGAAGGCTAACCCCTTTGAAAATTTCGAAAAATTCACCCAGAATTCGTAGAAGGCTAACCCCTTTGAAAATTTCGAAAAATGCACCCAGAATTCGTAGAAGGCTAACCCCTTTGAAAATTTCGAAAAATGCACCCAAAATTCGTAGAAGGCTAACCCCTTTGAAAATTTCGAAAAATTCACCCAGAATTCGAAGAAAATTTTGAAAATTTCGGAAAATGCACCCAGAATTCGTAGAAGGTTAACCCCTTTGAAAATATCGAAAAATGCACCCAGAATTCGAAGAAGGCTAACCCCTTTGAAAATTTCGAAAAATGCACCCGAATTCGAAAAAGGCTAACCCTTTTGAAAATTTCGAAAAATCCACCCGGAATTCGTAGCAGGCTAACCCCTTTGAAAAATTCGATAAATGCACCCGGAATTCGAAGAAGGCTAACCCCTTTGAAAATTTCGAAAAATGCACCCAGAATTCGTAGAAGGCTAACCCCTTTGAAAATTTCGAAAAATACACCCAGACTTCGAAAAAGGGTATTTGAAAATTTCGAAAAATGCACCCGGAATTCGAAGAAGGCTAACCCCTTTGAAAATTTCGAAAAATCCACCCGGAATTTGTAGAAGGCTAACCCCTTTGTAAATTTCGATAAATGCACCCAGAATTGGATGAATGCTAACCACTTTGAAAATTTCGAAAAAAGCACGAAGAATTCGTAGAAGGCTAACCCCTTTGAAAAATTCGAAAAATGCACCCAGAATTCGTATAAGGCTAACCCCTTTGGAAATTTCGAGAAATGCACACAGAATTCGAAGAAGGCTAACCCCTTTGAAAATTTCGAAAAATGCACCCAGAATTCGAAGGCCAACCCCTTTGAAAATTTCGAAAAATGCACCCAGAATTCGTAGAAGGCTAACCCTTTGAAAATTTCGAAAAATGCATCCAGAATTCCTAGAAGGCTAACCCCTTTGAAAAATTCGAAAAATGCACCCAGAATTCGTAGAAGGCTAACCTATTTGAAAATTTCGAAAAATGCACCCAGAATTCGTAGAAGGCTAACCCCTTTGAAAATTTCGAAAAATTCACCCAGAATTCGTAGAAGGCTAACCCCTTTGAAAATTTCGAAACATGCACCCAGAATTCGTAGAAAGCTAACCCCTTTGAAAATTTCGAAAAATGCACCCGGAATTCGAAGAAGGCTAACCCCTTTGTAAATTTCGAAAAATCCACCCGGAATTTGTAGAAGGCTAACCCCTTTGAAAATTTCGAAAAAGCACCCAGAATTCGTAGAAGGCTAACCCCTTTGAAAAATCCGAAAAATGCACCCAGAATTCGTATAAGGCTAACCCCTTTGGAAATTTCGAGAAATGCACACAGAATTCGAAGAAGGCTAACCCCTTTGAAAATTTCGAAAAATGCACCCAGAATTCGAAGTCCAACCCCTTTGAAAATTTCGAAAAATGCACCCAGAATTCGTAGAAGGCTAACCCTTTGAAAATTTCGAAAAATGCATCCAGAATTCCTAGAAGGCTAACCCCTTTGAAAATTTTGAAAAATGCCCCTTTGAAAATTTCGAAAAATGCACCCAGAATTCGTAGAAGTCTAATCCCTTTGAAAATTTCTTAAAATGCACCCAGAATACGTAGAAGGCTAACCCCTTTGAAAATTTCGAAAAATGCACCCAGAATTCAATGAAGGCTAACCCCTTTGAAAATTTCGAAAAATGCACCCAGAATTCTAAGAAGGCTAACCCCTTTGAAAATTTCGAAAAATGCACCCGGAATTCGAAGAAGGCTAACCCTTTTGAAAATTTCGAAAAATCCACCCGGAATTCGTAGCAGGCTAACCCCTTTGAAAAATTCGATAAATGCACCCAGAATTCGTAGAAGGCTATCCCCTTTGAAAATTTCGACAATTAATATTAACATTAACATTAACAATAACAGTTAAACATTAACGATAACATGAATGCACCCAGAATTCGTAGAAGGCTAACCCCTTTGAAAATTCCGAAAAATGCACCCGGAATTCGAAGAAGGCTAACCCCTTTGAAAATTTCGAAAAATGCACCCAGAATTCGTAGAAGGCTAACCCCTTTGAAAATTTCGATAAATGCACCCAGAATTCGAAGAAATCTAATCCCTTTGAAAATTTCGAAAAATGCACCCAGAATTCGAAGAAGGTCAAGCCCTTTGAAAATTTCGAAAAATGCACCCAGAATTCGTAGAAGGCTAACCCCTTTGAAAATTTCGAAAAATGCACCCAGAATTCGAAGAAGGCTAACCCCTTTGAAAATTTCGAAAAATGCACCCGGAATTCGTAGAAGGCTAACCCCTTTGAAAATTTCGAAAAATGCACCCAGAATTCGTAGAAGGCTAACCCCTTTGAAAATTTAGAAAAATGCACCCAGAATTCGTAGAAGGCTAACCCCTTTGAAAATTTCGAAAAATTCACCCAGAATTCGTAGAAGGCTAACCCCTTTGAAAATTTCGAAAAATGCACCCAGAATTCGTAGAAGGCTAACCCCTTTGAAAATTTCGAAAAATGCACCCAAAATTCGTAGAAGGCTAACCCCTTTGAAAATTTCGAAAAATTCACCCAGAATTCGAAGAAAATTTTGAAAATTTCGGAAAATGCACCCAGAATTCGTAGAAGGCTAACCCCTTTGAAAATTTCGAAAAATGCATCCAGAATTCGAGGAAGGCTAACCCCTTTGAAAATTTCGAAAAATGCACCCGAATTCGAAAAAGGCTAACCCTTTTGAAAATTTCGAAAAATCCACCCGGAATTCGTAGCAGGCTAACCCCTTTGAAAAATTCGATAAATGCACCCGGAATTCGAAGAAGGCTAACCCCTTTGAAAATTTCGAAAAATGCACCCAGAATTCGTAGAAGGCTAACCCCTTTGAAAATTTCGAAAAATACACCCAGACTTCGAAAAAGGGTATTTAAAAATTTCGAAAAATGCACCCGGAATTCGAAGAAGGCTAACCCCTTTGAAAATTTCGAAAAATCCACCCGGAATTTGTAGAAGGCTAACCCCTTTGTAAATTTCGATAAATGCACCCAGAATTCGAAGAATGCTAACCACTTTGAAAATTTCGAAAAAAGCACGAAGAATTCGTAGAAGGCTAACCCCTTTGAAAAATTCGAAAAATGCACCCAGAATTCGTATAAGGCTAACCCCTTTGGAAATTTCGAGAAATGCACACAGAATTCGAAGAAGGCTACCCCCTTTGAAAATTTCGAAAAATGCACCCAGAATTCGAAGGCCAACCCCTTTGAAAATTTCGAAAAATGCACCCAGAATTCGTAGAAGGCTAACCCTTTGAAAATTTCGAAAAATGCATCCAGAATTCCTAGAAGGCTAACCCCTTTGAAAAATTCGAAAAATGCACCCAGAATTCGTAGAAGGCTAACCTATTTGAAAATTTCGAAAAATGCACCCAGAATTCGTAGAAGGCTAACCCCTTTGAAAATTTCGAAAAATTCACCCAGAATTCGTAGAAGGCTAACCCCTTTGAAAATTTCGAAACATGCACCCAGAATTCGTAGAAAGCTAACCCCTTTGAAAATTTCGAAAAATGCACCCGGAATTCGAAGAAGGCTAACCCCTTTGTAAATTTCGAAAAATCCACCCGGAATTTGTAGAAGGCTAACCTCTTTGAAAATTTCGAAAAATGCACCCAGAATTCGTAAAAGGCTAACCCCTTTGAAAAATTCGAAAAATGCACCCAGAATACGTAGAAGGCTAACCCCTTTGAAAATTTCGAAAAATGCACCTAGAATTCGTAGAAGGCTAACCCCTTTGAAAATTTCGAAAAATGCACCCAGAATTCGTAGAAGGCTAACCCCTTTGAAAAATTCGAAAAATGCACCCAGAATTCGTAGAAGGCTAACCCCTTTGAAAATTTCGATAAATGCACCCAGAATTCGAAGAAGGCTAACCCCTTTGAAAATTTCGAAAAATGCACCCAGAATTCGAAAGCCAACCCCTTTGATAATTTCGAAAAATGCACCCAGAATTCGTAGAAGGCTAACTTCTTTGAAAATTTCGAAAAATGCATCCAGAATTCGTAGAATGCTAACCCCTTTGAAAATTTCGAAAAATGCACCCGGAATTCGAAGAAGGCTAACCCCTTTGAAAATTTTGAAAAATGCACCCAGAATTCGTAGAAGGCTAACCCCTTTGAAAATTTCGATAAATGCACCCAGAATTCGAAGAAGTCTAACCCCTTTGAAAATTTCGAAAAATGCACCCAGAATTCGTAGAAAGCTAACCCCTTTGAAAATTTCGAAAAATGCACCCGGAATTCGAAGAAGGCTAACCCCTTTGAAAATTTCGAAAAATCCACCCAGAATTCGTAGAAGGCTAACCCCTTTGAAAATTTCGATAAATGCACCCAGAATTCGAAGAAGGCTAACCCCTTTGAAAGTTTCGAAAAATGCACCCAGAATTCGAAGGCCAACCCCTTTGATAATTTCGAAAAATGCACCCAGAATTCGTAGAAGGCTAACCCCTTTGAAAATTTCGAAAAATGCACCCAGAATTCGTAGAAGGCTAACCCCTTTGAAAATTTCGGAAAATGCACCCAGAATTCGAAGAAGGCTAACCCCTTTGAAAATTTCGAAAAATGCACCCGGAATTCGAAAAAGGCTAACCCTTTTGAAAATTTCGAAAAATCCACCCGGAATTCGTAGCAGGCTAACCCCTTTGAAAAATTCGATAAATGCACCCGGAATTCGAAGAAGGCTAACCCCTTTGAAAATTTCGAAAAATGCACCCAGAATTCGTAGAAGGCTAACCCCTTTGAAAATTTCGAAAAATACACCCAGAATTCGAAAAAGGGTATTTGAAAATTTCGAAAAATGCACCCAGAATTCGTAGAAGGCTAACCCCTTTGAAAATTTCGAAAAATGCACCCAGAATTCGAAGAAGGTCAACCCCTTTGAAAATTTCGAAAAATGCACCCAGAATTCGTAGAAGGCTAACCCCTTTGAAAATTTCGAAAAATGCACCCAGAATTCGTAGAAGGCTAACCCCTTTGAAAATTTAGAAAAATGCACCCAGAATTCGTAGAAGGCTAACCCCTTTGAAAATTTCGAAAAATTCACCCAGAATTCGTACAAGGCTAACCCCTTTGAAAATTTCGAAAAATGCACCCAGAATTCGTCGAAGGCTAACCCCTTTGAAAATTTCGAAAAATGCACCCAAAATTCGTAGAAGGCTAACCCCTTTGAAAATTTCGAAAAATTCACCCAGAATTCGAAGAAGGCTAACCCCTTTGAAAATTTCGAAAAATGCACCCGGAATTCGAAAGAGGCTAACCCCTTTGAAAATTTCGAAAAATCCACCCGGAATTCGTAGAAGGCTAACCCCTTTGAAAATTTCGAAAAATGCACCCAGAATTCGTAGAAGGCTAACCCCTTTGAAAATTTCGTAAAATGCACCCAGAATTCGAAGAAGGTCAACCCCTTTGAAAATTTCGAAAAATGCACCCAGAATTCGTAGAAGGCTAACCCCTTTGAAAATTTCGAAAAATGCACCCGGAATTCGTAGAAGGCTAACCCCTTTGAAAATTTAGAAAAATGCACCCAGAATTCGTAGAAGGCTAACCCCTTTGAAAATTTCGAAAAATTCACCCAGAATTCGTAGAAGGCCAACCCCTTTGAAAATTTCGAAAAATGCACCCAGAATTCGTCGAAGGCTAACCCCTTTGAAAATTTCGAAAAATGCACCCAAAATTCGTAGAAGGCTAACCCCTTTGAAAAATTTCGAAAAATTCACCCAGAATTCGAAGAAGGCTAACCCCTTTGAAAATTTCGAAAAATGCACCCGGAATTCGAAGAAGGCTAACCCCTTTGAAAATTTCGAAAAATCCACCCAGAATTCGTAGAAGGCTAACCCCTTTGAAAATTTCGAAAAATGCACCCAGAATTCGTAGAAGGCTAACACCTTTGAAAATTTCGTAAAATGCACCCAGAATATGTAGAAGGCTAACCCCTTTGAAAATTTCGATAAATGCACCCAGAATTCGTAGAAGGCTAACCCCTTTGAAAATTTCGAAAAATGCACCCAGAATTCGTAGAAGGCTAACCCCTTTGAAAATTTAGATAAATGCACCCAGAATTCGAAGAAGGCTAACCCCTTTGAAAATTCCGAAAAATGCACCCAGAATTCGTAGAAGGCTAACCCCTTTGAAAAATTCGAAAAATGCACCCAGAATTCGTAGAAGGCTAACCCCTTTGAAAATTTCGGAAAATGCACCCAGAATTCGTAGAAGGCTAACCCCTTTGAAAATTTCGAAAAATGCACCCAGAATTCGAAGAAGGCTAACCCCTTTGAAAATTTCGAAAAATGCACCCGGAATTCGAAAAAGGCTAACCCTTTTGAAAATTTCGAAAAATCCACCCGGAATTCGTAGCAGGCTAACCCCTTTGAAAATTTCGAAAAATACACCCAGAATTCGAAAAAGGGTATTTGAAAATTTCGAAAAATGCACCCGGAATTCGAAGAAGGCTAACCCCTTTGAAAATTTCGAAAAATCCACCCGGAATTTGTAGAAGGCTAACCCCTTTGTAAATTTTGATAAATGCACCCAGAATTCGAAGAAGGCTAACCACTTTGAAAATTTCGAAAAAAGCACGAAGAATTCGTAGAAGGCTAACCCCTTTGAAAAATTCGAAAAATGCACCCAGAATTCGTATAAGGCTAACCCCTTTGGAAATTTCGAGAAATGCACACAGAATTCGAAGAAGGCTAACCCCTTTGAAAATTTCGAAAAATGCACCCAGAATTCGAAGGCCAACCCCTTTGAAAATTTCGAAAAATGCACCCAGAATTCGTAGAAGGCTAACCCTTTGAAAATTTCGAAAAATGCATCCAGAATTCCTAGAAGGCTAACCCCTTTGAAAATTTCGAAAAATGCACCCAGAATTCGTAGAAGTCTAATCCCTTTGAAAATTTCTTAAAATGCACCCAGAATACGTAGAAGGCTAACCCCTTTGAAAATTTAGAAAAATGCACCCAGAATTCAATGAAGGCTAACCCCTTTGAAAATTTCGAAAAATGCACCCAGAATTCGAAGAAGGCTAACCCCTTTGAAAATTTCGAAAAATGCACCCGGAATTCGAAGGCTAACCCTTTTGAAAATTTCGAAAAATCCACCCGGAATTCGTAGCAGGCTAACCCCTTTGAAAAATTCGATAAATGCACCCAGAATACGTAGAAGGCTATCCCCTTTGAAAATTTCGACAATTAATATTAACATTAACATTAACAATAACAGTTAAACATTAACAATAACATGAATGCACCCAAAATTCGTAGAAGGCTAACCCCTTTGAAAATTCCGAAAAATGCACCCGGAATTCGAAGAAGGCTAACCCCTTTGAAAATTTCGAAAAATGCACCCAGAATTCTTTGAAAATTTCGATAAATGCACCCAGAATTCGAAGAAGTCTAACCCCTTTGAAAATTTCGAAAAATGCACCCAGAATTCGAAGAATGCTAACCCCTTTGAAAATTTAGAAAAATGCACCCAGAATTCGTAGAAGGCTAACCCCTTTCAAAATTTCGAAAAATGCACCCATAATTCGTAGAAGGCTAACCCCTTTGAAAATTTCGAAAAATGCACCCAGAATTCGTAGAATGCTAACCCCTTCGAAAATTTCGAAACATGCACCCAGAATTCGTAGAAGGTTAACACCTTTGAAAATTTCGAAAAATGCACCCAGAATTCGTAGAAGGCTAACCCCTTTGAAAATTTCGAAACATGCACCCAGAATTCGTAGAAAGCTAACCCCTTTGAAAATTTAGAAAAATGCACCCGGAATTCGAAGAAGGCTAACCCCTTTGAAAATTTCGAAAAATCCACCCGGAATTTGTAGAAGGCTAACCCCTTTGAAAATTTCGATAAATGCACCCAGAATTCGAAGAAGGCTAACCCCTTTGAAAATTTCGAAAAATGCACCCAGAATTCGTAGAAGGCTAACCCCTTTGAAAAATTCGAAAAATGCACCCAGAATACGTAGAAGGCTAACCCCTTTGAAAATTTCGAAAAATGCACCCAGAATTCGTAGAAGGCTAACCCCTTTGAAAATTTCGGAAAATGCACCCAGAATTCGTAGAAGTCTAACCCCTTTGAAAATTTCGAAAAATGCACCCAGAATTCGAAGAAGGCTAACCCCTTTGAAAATTTCGAAAAATGCACCCGGAATTCGAAAAAGGCTAACCCTTTTGAAAATTTCGAAAAATCCATCCGGAATTCGTAGCAGGCTAACCCCTTTGAAAAATTCGATAAATGCACCCGGAATTCGAAGAAGGCTAACCCCTTTGAAAATTTCGAAAAATGCACCCAGAATTCGTAGAAGGCTATCCCCTTTGAAAATTTCGAAAAATACACCCAGAATTCGAAAAAGGGTATTTGAAAATTTCGAAAAATGCACCCAGAATTCGTAGAAGGCTAACCCCTTTGAAAATTTCGAAAAATGCACCCGGAATTCGAAGAAGGCTAACCACTTTGAAAATTTCGAAAAATCCACCCGGAATTCGTAGAAGGCTAACCCCTTTGAAAATTTCGAAAAATGCACCCAGAATTCGTAGAAGGCTAACCCCTTTGAAAATTACGTAAAATGCACCCAGAATATGTAGAAGGCTAACCCCTTTGAAAATTTCGAAAAATGCACCCAGAATTCGAAGGCTAACCCCTTTGAAAATTTCGAAAAATGCACCCAGAATTCGTAGAAGGCTAACCCCTTTGAAAAATTCGAAAAATGCACCCAGAATTCGTAGAAGGCTAACCCCTTTGAAAATTTCGGAAAATGCACCCAGAATTCGTAGAAGGCTAACCCCTTTGAAAATTTCGAAAAATGCACCCAGAATTCGAAGAAGGCTAACCCCTTTGAAAATTTCGAAAAATGCACCCGAATTCGAAAAAGGCTAACCCTTTTGAAAATTTCGAAAAATCCACCCGGAATTCGTAGCAGGCTAACCCCTTTGAAAAATTTGATAAATGCACCCGGAATTCGAAGAAGGCTAACCCCTTTGAAAATTTCGAAAAATGCACCCAGAATTCGTAGAAGGCTAACCCCTTTGAAAATTTCGAAAAATACACCCAGACTTCGAAAAAGGGTATTTGAAAATTTCGAAAAATGCACCCGGAATTCGAAGAAGGCTAACCCCTTTGAAAATTTCGAAAAATCCACCCGGAATTTGTAGAAGGCTAACCCCTTTGTAAATTTCGATAAATGCACCCAGAATTCGAAGAAGGCTAACCACTTTGAAAATTTCGAAAAAAGCACGAAGAATTCGTAGAAGGCTAACCCCTTTGAAAAATTCGAAAAATGCACCCAGAATTCGTATAAGGCTAACCCCTTTGGAAATTTCGAGAAATGCACACAGAATTCGAAGAAGGCTAACCCCTTTGAAAATTTCGAAAAATGCACCCAGAATTCGAAGGCCAACCCCTTTGAAAATTTCGAAAAATGCACCCAGAATTCGTAAAAGGCTAACCCTTTGAAAATTTCGAAAAATGCATCCAGAATTCCTAGAAGGCTAACCCCTTTGAAAAATTTGAAAAATGCACCCAGAATTCGTAGAAGGCTAACCCTTTGAAAATTTCGAAAAATGCACCCAGAATTCGTAGAAGGCTAACCCCTTTGAAAATTTCGAAAAATTCACCCAGAATTCGTAGAAGGCTAACCCCTTTGAAAATTTTGAAAAATGCACCCAGAATTTGAAGAAGGCTAACCCCTTTGAAAATTTCGAAAAATGCACCCAGAATTCGTAGAAGTCTAATCGCTTTGAAAATTTCTTAAAATGCACCCAGAATACGTAGAAGGCTAACCCCTTTGAAAAAATCGAAAAATGCACCCAGAATTCAATGAAGGCTAACCCCTTTGAAAATTTCGAAAAATGCACCCAGAATTCGAAGAAGGCTAACCCCTTTGAAAATTTCGAAAAATGCACCCGGAATTCGAAGGCTAACCCTTTTGAAAATTTCGAAAAATCCACCCGGAATTCGTAGCAGGCTAACCCCTTTGAAAAATTCGATAAATGCACCCAGAATTCGTAGAAGGCTATCCCCTTTGAAAATTTCGACAATTAATATTAACATTAACATTAACAATAACAGTTAAACATTAACAATAACATGAATGCACCCAGAATTCGTAGAAGGCTATCCCCTTTGAAAATTCCGAAAAATGCACCCGGAATTCGAAGAAGGCTAACCCCTTTGATAATTTCGAAAAATGCACCCAGAATTCGTAGAAGGCTAACCCCTTTGAAAATTTCGATAAATGCACCCAGAATTCGAAGAAGTCTAACCCCTTTGAAAATTTCGAAAAATGCACCCAGAATTCGAAGAATGCTAACGCCTTTGAAAATTTAGAAAAATGCACCCAGAATTCGTAGAAGGCTAACCCCTTTAAAAATTTCGAAAAATGCACCCATAATTCGTAGAAGGCTAACCCCTTTGAAAATTTCGAAAAATGCACCCAGAATTCGTAGAATGCTAACCCCTTTGAAAATTTCGAAACATGCACCCAGAATTCGTAGAAGGCTAACCCCTTTGAAAATTTCGAAAAATGCACCCAGAATTTAAAGAAGGCTAACCCCTTTGAAAATTTCGAAAAATGCACCCAGAATTCGAAAAAGGATAACCCCTTTTAAAATTTCGAAAAATGCACCCGGAATTCGAAGAAGGCTAACCCTTTTGAAAATTTCGAAAAATCCACCCGGAATTCGTAGCAGGCTAACCCCTTTGAAAAATTCGATAAATGCACCCAGAATTCGTAGAAGGCTATCCCCTTTGAAAATTTCGACAATTAATATTAACATTAACATTAACAATAACAGTAAACATTAACAATAACATGAATGCACCCAGAATTCGTAGAAGGCAAACCCCTTTGAAAATTTCGAAAAATGCACCCGGAATTCGAAGAAGGCTAACCCCTTTGAAAATTTCGAAAAATGCACCCAGAATTCGTAGAAGGCTACCCCTTTGAAAATTTCGATAAATGCACCCAGAATTCGAAGAAGTCTAACCCCTTTGAAAATTTCGAAAAATGCACCCAGAATTCGAAGAATGCTAACCCCTTTGAAAATTTAGAAAAATGCACCCAGAATTCGTAGAAGGCTAACCCCTTTGAAAATTTCGAAAAATGCATCCAGAATTCCTAGAAGGCTAACCCCTTTGAAAATTTCGAAAAATGCACCCGGAATTCGAACAAGGCTAACCCCTTTGAAAATTTCGAAAAATGCACCCAGAATTCGTAGAAGGCTAACCCCTTTGAAAATTTCGATAAATGCACCCAGAATTCGAAGAAGTCTAACCCCTTTGAAAATTTCGAAAAATTCACCCAGAATTCGAAGAATGCTAACCCCTTTGAAAATTTCGAAAAATGCACCCAGAATTCGTAGAAGGCTAACCCCTTTGAAAAATTCGAAAAATGCACCCAGAATTCGTAGAAGGCTAACCCCTTTGAAAATTTCAATAAATGCACCCAGAATTCGAAGAAGGCTAACCCCTTTGAAAATTTCGAAAAATGCACCCAGAATTCGAAGGCCAACCCCTTTGATAATTTCGAAAAATGCACCCCGAATTCGTAGAAGGCTAACCCCTTTGAAAATTTCGAAAAATGCACCCAGAGTTCGAAGAAGGCTAACTCCTTTGAAAATTTCGAAAAATGCACCCAGAATTCGTAGAAGGCTAACCCCTTTGAAAATTTCGAAACATGCACCCAGGATTCGTAAAAGGCTAACACCTTTGAAAATTTCGAAAAATGCACCCAGAATTCGTAGAAGGCTATCCCCTTTGAAAATTTCGAAAATGCACCCAGAATTCGAAGAAGGCTAACCCCTTTGAAAATTTCGAAAAATGCACCCCGAATTCGTAGAAGGCTAACCCCATTGAAAATTTCGAAAAATGCACCCAGAATTCGTAGAAGGCTAACCCCTTTGAAAATTTCGAAAAATTCACCCAGAATTCGTAGAAGGCTAACCCCTTTGAAAATTTTGAAAAATGCACCCAGAATTTGAAGAAGGCTAACCCCTTTGAAAATTTCGAAAAATGCACCCAGAATTCGTAGAAGTCTAACCCCTTTGAAAATTTCTTAAAATGCACCCAGAATACGTAGAAGGCTAACCCCTTTGAAAATTTCGAAAAATGCACCCAGAATTCAAAGAAGGCTAACCCCTTTGAAAATTTCGAAAAATGCACCCAGAATTCGAAAAAGGATAACCCCTTTGAAAATTTCGAAAAATGCACCCAGAATTAATAGAAGGCTAACCCCTTTGAAAAATTCGAAAAATGCACCCAGGATACGTAGAAGGCTAACCCCTTTGAAAATTTCGAAAAATGCACCCAGAATTCGTAGAAGGCTAACCCCTTGGAAAATTTCGAAAAATGCACCCAGAATTCGAAGAAGGCTAACCCCTTTGAAAATTTCGAAAAATGCACCCAGAATTCGTAGAAGGCTAACCCCTTTGAAAAATTCGAAAAATGCACCCAGAATTCGTAGAAGGCTAACCCCTTTGAAAATTTCGGAAAATGCACCCAGAATTCGTAGAAGGCTAACCCCTTTGAAAATTTCGAAAAATGCACCCAGAATTCGAAGAAGGCTAACCCCTTTGAAAATTTCGAAAAATGCACCCGGAATTCGAAAAAGGCTAACCCTTTTGAAAATTTCGAAAAATCCACCCGGAATTCGTAGCAGGCTAACCCCTTTGAAAAATTCGATAAATGCACCCGGAATTCGAAGAAGGCTAACCCCTTTGAAAATTTCGAAAAATGCACCCAGAATTCGTAGAAGGCTAACCCCTTTGAAAATTTCGAAAAATACACCCAGAATTCGAAAAAGGGTATTTGAAAATTTCGAAAAATGCACCCGGAATTCGAAGAAGGCTAACCCCCTTGAAAATTTCGAAAAATGCACCCATAATTCGTAGAAGGCTAACCCCTTTGAAAATTTCGATAAATGCACCCAGAATTCGAAGAAGTCTAACCCCTTTGAAAATTTCGAAAAATGCACCCAGAATTCGAAGAATGCTAACCCCTTTGAAAATTTAGAAAAATGCACCCAGAATTCGTAGAAGGCTAACCCCTTTCAAAATTTCGAAAAATGCACCCATAATTCGTAGAAGGCTAACACCTTCGAAAATTTCGAAAAATGCACTCAGAATTCGTAGAAGGCTAACCCCTTTGAAAATTTCGAAAAATGCACCCAGAATTCGTAGAAGGCTAACCCCTTTGAAAATTTCGAAACATGCACCCAGAATTCGTAGAAAGCTAACCCCTTTGAAAATTTCGAAAAATGCACCCGGAATTCGAAGAAGGCTAACCCCTTTGTAAATTTCGAAAAATCCACCCGGAATTTGTAGAAGGCTAACCCCTTTGAAAATTTCGAAAAATGCACCCAGAATTCGTAAAAGGCTAACCCCTTTGAAAAATTCGAAAAATGCACCCAGAATACGTAGAAGGCTAACCCCTTTGAAAATTTCGAAAAATGCACCCAGAATTCGTAGAAGGCTAACCCCTTTGAAAAATTCGAAAAATGCACCCAGACATCGTAGAAGGCTAACCCCTTTGAAAATTTCGATAAATGCACCCAGAATTCGAAGAAGGCTAACCCCTTTGAAAATTTCGAAAAATGCACCCAGAATTCGAAGGCCAACCCCTTTGATAATTTCGAAAAATGCACCCAGAATTCGTAGAAGGCTAACCCCTTTGAAAATTTCGAAAAATGCATCCAGAATTCGTAGAATGCTAACCCCTTTGAAAATTTCGAAAAATGCACCCGGAATTCGAAGAAGGCTAACCCCTTTGAAAATTTAGAAAAATGCACCCAGAATTCGTAGAAGGCTAACCCCTTTGAAAATTTCGATAAATGCACCCAGAATTCGAAGAAGTCTAACCCCTTTGAAAATTTCGAAAAATGCACCCAGAATTCGTAGAAAGCTAACCCCTTTGAAAATTTCGAAAAATGCACCCGGAATTCGAAGAAGGCTAACCCCTTTGAAAATTTCGAAAAATCCATCAGAATTCGTAGAAGGCTAACCCCTTTGAAAATTTCGATAAATGCACCCAGAATTCGAAGAAGGCTAACCCCTTTGAAAATTTCGAAAAATGCACCCAGAATTCGAAGGCCAACCCCTTTGATAATTTCGAAAAATGCACCCAGAATTCGTAGAAGGCTAACCCCTCTGAAAATTTCGAAAAATGCACCCAGTATTCGTAGAAGGCTAACCCCTTTGAAAATTTCGGAAAATGCACCCAGAATTCGTAGAAGGCTAACCCCTTTGAAAATTTCGAAAAATGCACCCAGAATTCGAAGAAGTCTAACCCCTTTGAAAATTTCGAAAAATGCACCCGGAATTCGAAAAAGGCTAACCCTTTTGAAAATTTCGAAAAATCCACCCGGAATTCGTAGCAGGCTAACCCCTTTGAAAAATTCGATAAATGCACCCGGAATTCGAAGAAGGCTAAACACCCTTTGAAAATTTCGAAAAATGCACCCAGAATTCATAGAAGGCTAACCCCTTTGAAAATTTCGAAAAATACACCCAGAATTCGAAAAAGGGTATTTGAAAATTTCGAAAAATGCACCCAGAATTCGAAGAAGGTCAACCCCCTTGAAAATTTCGAAAAATGCACCCAGAATTCGTAGAAGGCTAACCCCTTTGAAAATTTCGAAAAATGCACCCAGAATTCGTAGAAGGCTAACCCCTTTGAAAATTTAGAAAAATGCACCCAGAATTCGTAGAAGGCTAACCCCTTTGAAAATTTCGAAAAATTCACCCAGAATTCGTAGAAGGCTAACCCCTTTGAAAATTTCGAAAAATTCACCCAGAATTCGAAGAAGGCTAACCCCTTTGAAAATTTCGAAAAATGCACCCAGAATTCGTAGAAGGCTAACCCTTTGAAAATTTCGAAAAATGCATCCAGAATTCCTAGAAGGCTAACCCCTTTGAAAAATTCGAAAAATGCACCCAGAATTCGTAGAAGGAACCCCTTTGAAAATTTCGAAAAATGCACCCAGAATTCGTAGAAGTCTAATCCCTTTAAAAATTTCTAAAAATGCACCCAGAATACGTAGAAGGCTAACCCCTTTGAAAATTTCGAAAAATGCACCCAGAATTCAATGAAGGCTAACCCCTTTGAAAATTTCGAAAAATGCACCCAGAATTCGAAGAAGGCTAACCCCTTTTAAAATTTCGAAAAATGCACCCGGAATTCGAAGAAGGCTAACCCTTTTGAAAATTTCGAAAAATCCACCCGGAATTCGTAGCAGGCTAACCCCTTTGAAAAATTCGATAAATGCACCCAGAATTCGTAGAAGGCTATCCCCTTTGAAAATTTCGACAATTAATATTAACATTAACATTAACAATAACAGTTAAACATTAACAATAACATGAATGCACCCAGAATTCGTAGAAGGCTAACCCCTTTGAAAATTCCGAAAAATGCACCCGGAATTCGAAGAAGGCTAACCCCTTTGAAAATTTCGAAAAATGCACCCAGAATTCGTAGAAGGCTAACCCCTTTGAAAATTTCGATAAATGCACCCAGAATTCGAAGAAGTCTAACCCCTTTGAAAATTTCGAAAAATGCACCCAGAATTCGAAGAATGCTAACCCCTTTGAAAATTTAGAAAAATGCACCCAGAATTCGTAGAAGGCTAACCCCTTTCAAAATTTCGAAAAATGCACCCATAATTCGTAGAAGGCTAACCCCTTTGAAAATTTCGAAAAATGCACCCAGAATTCGTAGAATGCTAACCCCTTTGAAAATTTCGAAACATGCACCCAGAATTCGTAGAAGGCTAACACCTTTGAAAATTTCGAAAAATGCACCCAGAATTCGTAGAAGGCTAACCCCTTTGAAAATTTCGAAACATGACCCAGAATTCGTAGAAAGCTAACCCCTTTGAAAATTTAGAAAAATGCACCCGGAATTCGAAGAAGGCTAACCCCTTTGAAAATTTCGAAAAATCCACCCGGAATTTGTAGAAGGCTAACCCCCTTTGAAAATTTCGATAAATGCACCCAGAATTCGAAGAAGGCTAACTAACCCCTTTGAAAATTTCGAAAAATGCACCCAGAATTCGTAGAAGGCTAACCCCTTTGAAAAATTCGAAAAATGCACCCAGAATACGTAGAAGGCTAACCCCTTTGAAAATTTCGAAAAATGCACCCAGAATTCGTAGAAGGCTAACCCCTTTGAAAATTTCGAAAAATGCACCCGGAATTCGAAAAAGGCTAACCCTTTTGAAAATTTCGAAAAATCCACCCGGAATTCGTAGCAGGCTAACCCCTTTGAAAAATTCGATAAATGCACCCGGAATTCGAAGAAGGCTAACCCCTTTGAAAATTTCGAAAAATGCACCCAGAATTCGTAGAAGGCTAACCCCTTTGAAAATTTCGAAAAATACACCCATAATTCGAAAAAGGGTATTTGAAAATTTCGAAAAATGCACCCAGAATTCGTAGAAGGCTAACCCCTTTGAAAATTTCGAAAAATGCACCCAGAATTCGAAGAAGGTCAACCCCTTTGAAAATTTCGAAAAATGCACCCAGAATTCGTAGAAGGCTAACCCCTTTGAAAATTTCGAAAAATGCACCCAGAATTCGTAGAAGGCTAACCCCTTTGAAAATTTAGAAAAATGCACCCAGAATTCGTAGAAGGCTAACCCCTTTGAAAATTTCGAAAAATTCACCCAGAATTCGTAGAAGGCTAACCCCTTTGAAAATTTCGAAAAATGCACCCAGAATTCGTCGAAGGCTAACCCCTTTGAAAATTTCGAAAAATGCACCCAAAATTCGTAGAAGGCTAACCCCTTTGAAAATTTCGAAAAATTCACCCAGAATTCGAAGAAGGCTAACCCCTTTGAAAATTTCGAAAAATGCACCCGGAATTCGAAGAAGGCTAACCCCTTTGAAAATTTCGAAAAATCCACCCGGAATTCGTAGAAGGCTAACCCCTTTGAAAATTTCGAAAAATGCACCCAGAATTCGTAGAAGGCTAACCCCTTTGAAAATTTCGTAAAATGCACCCAGAATATGTAGAAGGCTAACCCCTTTGAAAATTTCGATAAATGCACCCAGAATTCGTAGAAGGCTAACCCCTTTGAAAATTTCTAAAAATGCACCCAGAATTCGTAGAAGGCTAACCCCTTTGACAATTTCGAAAAATGCACCCAGAATTCGAAGAAGGCTAACCCCTTTGAAAATTTCGAAAAATGCACCCAGAATTCGTAGAAGGCTAACCCTTTGAAAATTTCGAAAAATGCATCCAGAATTCCTAGAAGGCTAACCCCTTTGAAAAATTCGAAAAATGCACCCAGAATTCGTAGAAGGAACCCCTTTGAAAATTTCGAAAAATGCACCCAGAATTCGTAGAAGGCTAACCCCTTTGAAAATTTCGAAAAATTCACCCAGAATTCGTAGAAGGCTAACCCCTTTGATAATTTTGAAAAATGCACCCAGAATTAGAAGAAGGCTAACCCCTTTGAAAATTTCGAAAAATGCACCCAGAATTCGTAGAAGTCTAATCCCTTTGAAAATTTCTAAAAATGCACCCAGAATACGTAGAAGGCTAACCCCTTTGAAAATTTCGAAAAATGCACCCAGAATTCAATGAAGGCTAACCCCTTTGAAAATTTCGAAAAATGCACCCAGAATTCGAAGAAGGCTAACCCCTTTTAAAATTTCGAAAAATGCACCCGGAATTCGAAGAAGGCTAACCCTTTTGAAAATTTCGAAAAATCCACCCGGAATTCGTAGCAGGCTAACCCCTTTGAAAAATTCGATAAATGCACCCAGAATTCGTAGAAGGCTATCCCCTTTGAAAATTTCGACAATTAATATTAACATTAACATTAACAATAACAGTTAAACATTAACAATAACATGAATGCACCCAGAATTCGTAGAAGGCTAACCCCTTTGAAAATTCCGAAAAATGCACCCGGAATTCGAAGAAGGCTAACCCCTTTGAAAATTTCGAAAAATGCACCCAGAATTCGTAGAAGGCTAACCCCTTTGAAAATTTCGATAAATGCACCCAGAATTCGAAGAAGTCTAACCCCTTTGAAAATTTCGAAAAATGCACCCAGAATTCGAAGAATGCTAACCCCTTTGAAAATTTAGAAAAATGCACCCAGAATTCGTAGAAGGCTAACCCCTTTCAAAATTTCGAAAAATGCACCCATAATTCGTAGAAGGCTAACCCCTTTGAAAATTTCGAAAAATGCACCCAGAATTCGTAGAAGGCTAACCCCTTTGAAAATTTCGAAACATGACCCAGAATTCGTAGAAAGCTAACCCCTTTGAAAATTTAGAAAAATGCACCCGGAATTCGAAGAAGGCTAACCCCTTTGAAAATTTCGAAAAATCCACCCGGAATTTGTAGAAGGCTAACCCCTTTGAAAATTTCGATAAATGCACCCAGAATTCGAAGAAGGCTAACTAACCCCTTTGAAAATTTCGAAAAATGCACCCAGAATTCGTAGAAGGCTAACCCCTTTGAAAAATTCGAAAAATGCACCCAGAATACGTAGAAGGCTAACCCCTTTGAAAATTTCGAAAAATGCACCCAGAATTCGTAGAAGGCTAACCCCTTTGAAAATTTCGAAAAATGCACCCGGAATTCGAAAAAGGCTAACCCTTTTGAAAATTTCGAAAAATCCACCCGGAATTCGTAGCAGGCTAACCCCTTTGAAAAATTCGATAAATGCACCCGGAATTCGAAGAAGGCTAACCCCTTTGAAAATTTCGAAAAATGCACCCAGAATTCGTAGAAGGCTATCCCTTTTGAAAATTTCGAAAAATACACCCAGAATTCGAAAAAGGGTATTTGAAAATTTCGAAAAATGCACCCAGAATTCGTAGAAGGCTAACCCCTTTGAAAATTTCGAAAAATGCACCCAGAATTCGTAGAAGGCTAACCCCTTTGAAAATTTCGAAAAATTCACCCAGAATTCGTAGAAGGCTAACCCCTTTGAAAATTTCGAAAAATGCACCCAGAATTCGTCGAAGGCTAGCCCCTTTGAAAATTTCGAAAAATTCACCCAGAATTCGAAGAAGGCTAACCCCTTTGAAAATTTCGAAAAATGCACCCGGAATTCGAAGAAGGCTAACCCCTTTGAAAATTTCGAAAAATCCACCCGGAATTCGTAGAAGGCTAACCCCTTTGAAAATTTCGAAAAATGCACCCAGAATTCGTAGAAGGCTAACCCCTTTGAAAATTACGTAAAATGCACCCAGAATATGTAGAAGGCTAACCCCTTTGAAAATTTCGATAAATGCACCCAGAATTCGTAGAAGGCTAACCCCTTTGAAAATTTCGAAAAATGCACCCAGAATTCGTAGAAGGCTAACCCCTTTGAAAATTTCGAAAAATGCACCCAGAATTCGAAGAAGGCTAACCCCTTTGAAAATTTCGAAAAATGCACCCAGAATTCGTAGAAGGCTAACCCCTTTGAAAAATTCGAAAAATGCACCCAGAATTCGTAGAAGGCTAACCCCTTTGAAAATTTCGGAAAATGCACCCAGAATTCGTAGAAGGCTAACCCCTTTGAAAATTTCGAAAAATGCACCCAGAATTCGAAGAAGGCTAACCCCTTTGAAAATTTCGAAAAATGCACCAGAATTCGAAAAAGGCTAACCCTTTTGAAAATTTCGAAAAATCCACCCGGAATTCGTAGCAGGCTAACCCCTTTGAAAAATTCGATAAATGCACCCGGAATTCGAAGAAGGCTAACCCCTTTGAAAATTTCTAAAAATGAACCCAGAATTCGTAGAAGGCTATCCCCTTTGAAAATTTCGAAAAATACACCCAGAATTCGAAAAAGGGTATTTGAAAATTTCGAAAAATGCACCCAGAATTCGTAGAAGGCTAACCCCTTTGAAAATTTAGAAAAATGCACCCAGAATTCGTAGAAGGCTAACCCCTTTGAAAATTTCGAAAAATTCACCCAGAATTCGTAGAAGGCTAACCCCTTTGAAAATTTCGAAAAATGCACCCAGAATTCGTCGAAGGCTAACCCCTTTGAAAATTTCGAAAAATTCACCCAGAATTCGAAGAAGGCTAACCCCTTTGAAAATTTCGAAAAATGTACCCGGAATTCGAAGAAGGCTAACCCCTTTGAAAATTTCGAAAAATCAACCCGGAATTCGTAGAAGGCTAACCCCTTTGAAAATTTCGAAAAATCAACCCGGAATTCGTAGAAGGCTAACCCCTTTGAAAATTTCGAAAAATACACCCAGAATTCGTAGAAGGCTAACCCCTTTGAAAATTACGTAAAATGCACCCAGAATATGTAGAAGGCTAACCCCTTTGAAAATTTCGATAAATGCACCCAGAATTCGTAGAAGGCTAACCCCTTTGAAAATTTCGAAAAATGCACTCAGAATTCGTAGAAGGCTAACCCCTTTGAAAATTTCGAAAAATGCACCCAGAATTCGAAGAAGGTTAACCCCTTTGAAAATTTCGAAAAATGCACCCAGAATTCGTAGAAGGCTAACCCCTTTGAAAAATTCGAAAAATGCACCCAGAATTCGTAGAAGGCTAACCCCTTTGAAAATTTCGGAAAATGCACCCAGAATTCGTAGAAGGCTAACCCCTTTGAAAATTTCGAAAAATGCACCCAGAATTCGAAGAAGGCTAACCCCTTTGAAAATTTCGAAAAATGCACCCAGAATTCGTAGAAGGCTAACCCCTTTGAAAATTTCGAAAAATGCACCCAGAATTCGTAGAAGGCTAACCCTTTGAAAATTTCGAAAAATGCATCCAGAATTCCTAGAAGGGTAACCCCTTTGAAAAATTCGAAAAATGCACCCAGAATTCGTAGAAGGCTAACCTATTTGAAAATTTCGAAAAATGCACCCAGAATTCGTAGAAGGCTAATCCCTTTGAAAATTTCGAAAAATTCACCCAGAATTCGTAGAAGGCTAACCCCTTTGAAAATTTTGAAAAATGCACCCAGAATTTGAAGAAGGCTAACCCCTTTGAAAATTTCGAAAAATGCACCCAGAATTCGTAGAAGTCTAATCGCTTTGAAAATTTCTTAAAATGCACCCAGAATACGTAGAAGGCTAACCCCTTTGAAAATTTCGAAAAATGCACCCAGAATTCAATGAAGGCTAACCCCTTTGAAAATTTCGAAAAATGCACCCAGAATTCGAAGAAGGCTAACCCCTTTGAAAATTTCGAAAAATGCACCCGGAATTCGAAGAAGGCTAACCCTTTTGAAAATTTCGAAAAATCCACCCGGAATTCGTAGCAGGCTAACCCCTTTGAAAAATTCGATAAATGCACCCAGAATTCGTAGAAGGCTATCCCCTTTGAAAATTTCGACAATTAATATTAACATTAACATTAACAATAACTGTTAAACATTAACAATAACATGAATGCACCCAGAATTCGTAGAAGGCTAACCCCTTTGAAAATTCCGAAAAATGCACCCAGAATTCGTAGAAGGCTAACCCCTTTGAAAATTTCAATAAATGCACCCAGAATTCGAAGAAGTCTAACCCCTTTGAAAATTTCGAAAAATGCACCCAGAATTCGAAGAATGCTAACCCCTTTGAAAATTTAGAAAAATGCACCCAGAATTCGTAGAAGGCTAACCGCTTTCAAAATTTCGAAAAATGCACCCATAATTCGTAGAAGGCTAACCCCTTTGAAAATTTCGAAAAATGAACCCAGAATTCGTAGAATGCTAACCCCTTTGAAAATTTCGAAACATGCACCCAGAATTCGTAGAAGGCTAACCCCTTTGAAAATTTCGAAAAATGCACCCAGAATTCAAAGAAGGCTAACCCCTTTGAAAATTTCGAAAAATGCACCCAGAATTCGAAAAAGGATAACCCCTTTTAAAATTTCGAAAAATGCACCCGGAATTCGAAGAAGGCTAACCCTTTTGAAAATTTTGAAAAATCCACCCGGAATTCGTAGCAGGCTAACCCCTTTGAAAAATTCGATAAATGCACCGAGAATTCGTAGAAGGCTATCCCCTTTGAAAATTTCGACAATTAATATTAACATTAACATTAACAATAACAGTTAAACATTAACAATAACATGAATGCACCCAGAATTCGTAGAAGGCAAACCCCTTTGAAAATTTCGAAAAATGCACCCAGAATTCGTAGAAGGCTACCCCTTTGAAAATTTCGATAAATGCATCCAGAATTCGAAGAAGTCTAACCCCTTTGAAAATTTCGAAAAATGCACCCAGAATTCGAAGAATGCTAACCCCTTTGAAAATTTAGAAAAATGCACCCAGAATTCGTAGAAGGCTAACCCCTTTGAAAATTTCGGAAAATGCATCCAGAATTCCTAGAAGGCTAACCCCTTTGAAAATTTCGAAAAATGCACCCGGAATTCGAAGAAGGCTAACCCCTTTGAAAATTTCGAAAAATGCACCCAGAATTCGTAGAAGGCTAACCCCTTTGAAAATTTCGATAAATGCACCCAGAATTCGAAGAAGTCTAACCCCTTTGAAAATTTCGAAAAATGCACCCAGAATTCGAAGAATGCTAACCCCTTTGAAAATTTCGAAAAATGCACCCAGAATTCGTAGAAGGCTAACCCCTTTGAAAAATTCGAAAAATGCACCCAGAATTCGTAGAAGGCTAACCCCTTTGAAAATTTCAATAAATGCACCCAGAATTCGAAGAAGGCTAACCCCTTTGAAAATTTCGAAAAATGCACCCAGAATTCGAAGGCCAACCCCTTTGATAATTTCGAAAAATGCACCCCGAATTCGTAGAAGGCTAACCCCTTTGAAAATTTCGAAAAATGCACCCAGAGTTCGAAGAAGGCTAACTCCTTTGAAAATTTCGAAAAATGCACCCAGAATTCGTAGAAGGCTAACCCCTTTGAAAATTTCGAAACATGCACCCAGAATTCGTAAAAGGCTAACACCTTTGAAAATTTCGAAAAATGCACCCAGAATTCGTAGAAGGCTATCCCCTTTGAAAATTTCGAAAATGCACCCAGAATTCGAAGAAGGCTAACCCCTTTGAAAATTTCGAAAAATGCACCCCGAATTCGTAGAAGGCTAACCCCATTGAAAATTTCGAAAAATGCACCCAGAATTCGTAGAAGGCTAACCCCTTTGAAAATTTCGAAAAATTCACCCAGAATTCGTAGAAGGCTAACCCCTTTGAAAATTTTGAAAAATGCACCCACAATTTGAAGAAGGCTAACCCCTTTGAAAATTTCGAAAAATGCACCCAGAATTCGTAGAAGTCTAACCCCTTTGAAAATTTCTTAAAATGCACCCAGAATACGTAGAAGGCTAACCCCTTTGAAAATTTCGAAAAATGCACCCAGAATTCAAAGAAGGCTAACCCCTTTGAAAATTTCGAAAAATGCACCCAGAATTCGAAAAAGGATAACCCCTTTTAAAATTTCGAAAAATGCACCCGGAATTCGAAGAAGGCTAACCCTTTTGAAAATTTCGAAAAATCCACCCGGAATTCGTAGCAGGCTAACCCCTTTGAAAAATTCGATAAATGCACCCAGAATTCGTAGAAGGCTATCCCCTTTGAAAATTTCGACAATTAATATTAACATTAACAATAACAGTTAAACATTAACAATAACATGAATGCACCCAGAATTCGTAGAAGGCTAACCCCTTTGAAAATTTCGAAAAATGCACCCGGAATTCGAAGAAGGCTAACCCCTTTGAAAATTTCGAAAAATGCACCCAGAATTCGTAGAAGGCTACCCCTTTGAAAATTTCGATAAACGCACCCAGAATTCGAAGAAGTCTAACCCCTTTGAAAATTTCGAAAAATGCACCCAGAATTCGAAGAATGCTAACCCCTTTGAAAATTTAGAAAAATGCACCCAGAATTCGTAGAAGGCTAACCCCTTTCAAAATTTCGAAAAATGCACCCATAATTCGTAGAAGGCTAACCCCTTTGAAAATTTCGAGAAATGCACCCAGAATTCGTAGAAGGCTAACCCCTTTGAAAATTTCGAAACATGCACCCAGAATTCGTAGAAGGCTAACACCTTTGAAAATTTCGAAAAATGCACCCAGAATTCGTAGAAGGCTAACCCCTTTGAAAATTTCGAAAAATGCACCCAGAATTCGTAGAAGGCTAACCCCTTTGAAAATTTCGAAAAATACACCCAGAATTCGAAAAAGGGTATTTGAAAATTTCGAAAAATGCACCCGGAATTCGAAGAAGGCTAACCCCTTTGAAAATTTCGAAAAATGCACCCATAATTCGTAGAAGGCTAACCCCTTTGAAAATTTCGATAAATGCACCCAGAATTCGAAGAAGTCTAACCAATTTGAAAATTTCGAAAAATGCACCCAGAATTCGAAGAATGCTAACCCCTTTGAAAATTTAGAAAAATGCACCCAGAATTCGTAGAAGGCTAACCCCTTTCAAAATTTCGAAAAATGCACCCATAATTCGTAGAAGGCTAACACCTTTGAAAATTTCGAAAAATTCACCCAGAATTTGTAGAAGGCTAACCCCTTTGAAAATTTCGAAAAATCAACCCGGAATTCGTAGAAGTCTAACCCCTTTGAAAATTTCGAAAAATGCACCCAGAATTCGTAGAAGGCTAACCCCTTTGAAAATTTCGAAAAATGCACCCAGAATTCGAAGAAGGCTAACCCCTTTGAAAATTTCGAAAAATGCACCCAGAATTCGTAGAAGGCTAACCCCTTTGAAAAATTCGAAAAATGCACCCAGAATTCGTAGAAGGCTAACCCCTTTGAAAATTTCGGAAAATGCACCCAGAATTCGTAGAAGGCTAACCCCTTTGAAAATTTCGAAAATTGCACCCAGAATTCGAAGAAGGCTAACCCCTTTGAAAATTTCGAAAAATGCACCCGAATTCGAAAAAGGCTAACCCTTTTGAAAATTTCGAAAAATCCACCCGGAATTCGTAGCAGGCTAACCCCTTTGAAAAATTCGATAAATGCACCCGGAATTCGAAGAAGGCTAACCCCTTTGAAAATTTCGAAAAATGCACCCAGAATTCGTAGAAGGCTAACCCCTTTGAAAATTTCGAAAAATACACCCAGAATTCGAAAAAGGGTATTTGAAAATTTCGAAAAATGCACCCGGAATTCGAAGAAGGCTAACCCCTTTGAAAATTTCGAAAAATCCACCCGGAATTTGTAGAAGGCTAACCCCTTTGTAAATTTCGATAAATGCACCCAGAATTCGAAGAAGGCTAACCACTTTGAAAATTTCGAAAAAAGCACGAAGAATTCGTAGAAGGCTAACCCCTTTGAAAAATTCGAAAAATGCACCCAGAATTCGTATAAGGCTAACCACTTTGGAAATTTCGAGAAATGCACACAGAATTCGAAGAAGGCTAACCCCTTTGAAAATTTCGAAAAATGCACCCAGAATTCGAAGGCCAACCCCTTTGAAAATTTCGAAAAATGCACCCAGAATTCGTAGAAGGCTAACCCTTTGAAAATTTCGAAAAATGCATCCAGAATTCCTAGAAGGCTAACCCCTTTGAAAAATTCGAAAAATGCACCCAGAATTCGTAGAAGGCTAACCTATTTGAAAATTTCGAAAAATGCACCCAGAATTCGTAGAAGGCTAACCCCTTTGAAAATTTCGAAAAATTCACCCAGAATTCGTAGAAGGCTAACCCCTTTGAAAATTTCGAAAAATGCACCCAGAATTCGTAGAAGTCTAATCGCTTTGAAAATTTCTTAAAATGCACCCAGAATACGTAGAAGGCTAACCCCTTTGAAAAATTCGATAAATGCACCCAGAATTCGTAGAAGGCTATCCCCTTTGAAAATTTCGACAATTAATATTAACATTAACATTAACAATAACAGTTAAACATTAACAATAACATGAATGCACCCAGAATTCGTAGAAGGCTAACCCCTTTGAAAATTCCGAAAAATGCACCCGGAATTCGAAGAAGGCTAACCCCTTTGAAAATTTCGAAAAATGCACCCAGAATTCGTAGAAGGCTAACCCCTTTGAAAATTTCAATAAATGCACCCAGAATTCGAAGAAGTCTAACCCCTTTGAAAATTTCGAAAAATGCACCCAGAATTCGAAGAATACTAACCCCTTTGAAAATTTAGAAAAATGCACCCAGAATTCGTAGAAGGCTAACCCCTTTCAAAATTTCGAAAAATGCACCCATAATTCGTAGAAGGCTAACCCCTTTGAAAATTTCGAAAAATGCACCCAGAATTCGTAGAATGCTAACCCCTTTGAAAATTTCGAAACATGCACCCAGAATTCGTAGAAGGCTAACCGCTTTGAAAATTTCGAAAAATGCACCCAGAATTCGTAGAAGGCTAACCCCTTTGAAAATTTCGAAAAATGCACCCGGAATTCGAAGAAGGCTAACCCCTTTGAAAATTTCGAAAAATGCACCCAGAATTCGTAGAAGGCTAACCCCTTTGAAAATTTCGATAAATGCTCCCAGAATTCGAAGAATGCTAACCCCTTTGAAAATTTCGAAAAATGCACCCAGAATTCGTAGAAGGCTAACCCCTTTGAAAATTTCGAAAAATGCACCCAGAATTCGTAGAAGGGTAACCCCTTTGAAAATTTCGAAAAATGCACCCAGAATTCGTAGAAGGCTAACCCCTTTGAAAATTTCGAAAAATGCACCCGGAATTCGAAGAAGGCTAACCCTTTTGAAAATTTCGAAAAATCCACCCGGAATTCGTAGCAGGCTAACCCCTTTGAAAAATTCGATAAATGCACCCAGAATTCGTAGAAGGCTATCCCCTTTGAAAATTTCGACAATTAATATTAACATTAACAGTTAAACATTAACAATAACATGAATGCACCCAGAATTCGCAGAAGGCTAACCCCTTTGAAAATTTCGAAAAATGCACCCAGAATTCGTAGAAGGCTAACCCCTTTGAAAATTTCGATAAATGCACCCAGAATTCGAAGAAGTCTAACCCCTTTGAAAATTTCGAAAAATGCACCCAGAATTCGAAGAATGCTAACCCCTTTGAAAATTTCGAAAAATGCACCCAGAATTCGTAGAAGGCTAACCCCTTTCAAAATTTAGAAAAATGCACCCAGAATTCGAAGAAGGCTAACCCCTTTGAAAATTTCGAAAAATGCACCCAGAATACGTAGAAGGCTAACCCCTTTGAAAAATTCGAAAAATGCACCCAGAATTCGTAGAAGGCTAACCCCTTTGAAAATTTCCATAAATGCACCCAGAATTCGAAGAAGGCTAACCCCTTTGAAAATTTCGAAAAATGCACCCAGAATTCGAAGGCCAACCCCTTTGAAAATTTCGAAAAATGCACCCAGAATTCGAAGAATGCTAACCCCTTTGAAAATTTAGAAAAATGCACCCAGAATTCGTAGAAGGCTAACCCCTTTGAAAATTTCGAAAAATGCATCCAGAATTCCTAGAAGGCTAACCCCTTTGGAAATTTCGAAAAATGCACCCGGAATTCGAAGAAGGCTAACCCCTTTGAAAATTTCGAAAAATGCACCCAGAGTTCGTAGAAGGCTAACCCCTTTGAAAATTTCGATAAATGCACCCAGAATTCGAAGAAGTCTAACCCCTTTGAAAATTTCGAAAAATGCACCCAGAATTCGAAGAATGCTAACCCCTTTGAAAATTTCGAAAAATGCACCCAGAATTCGTAGAAGGCTAACCCCTTTGAAAAATTCGAAAAATGCACCCAGAATTCGTAGAAGGCTAACCCCTTTGAAAATTTCAATAAATGCACCCAGAATTCGAAGAAGGCTAACCCCTTTGAAAATTTCGAAAAATGCACCCAGAATTCGAAGGCCAACCCCTTTGATAATTTCGAAAAATGCACTCCGAATTCGTAGAAGGCTAACCCCTTTGAAAATTTCGAAAAATGCACCCAGAGTTCGAAGAAGGCTAACTCCTTTGAAAATTTCGAAAAATGCACCCAGAATTCGTGGAAGGCTAACCCCTTTGAAAATTTCGAAACATGCACCCAGAATTCGTAAAAGGCTAACACCTTTGAAAATTTCGAAAAATGCACCCAGAATTCGTAGAAGGCTATCCCCTTTGAAAATTTCGAAAATGCACCCAGAATTCGAAGAAGGCTAACCCCTTTGAAAATTTCGAAAAATGCACCCCGAATTCGTAGAAGGCTAACCCCATTGAAAATTTCGAAAAATGCACCCAGAATTCGTAGAAGGCTAACCCCTTTGAAAATTTCGAAAAATTCACCCAGAATTCGTAGAAGGCTAACCCCTTTGAAAATTTTGAAAAATGCACCCAGAATTTGAAGAAGGCTAACCCCTTTGAAAATTTCGAAAAATGCACCCAGAATTCGTAGAAGTCTAACCCCTTTGAAAATTTCTTAAAATGCACCCAGAATACGTAGAAGGCTAACCCCTTTGAAAATTTCGAAAAATGCACCCAGAATTCAAAGAAGGCTAACCCCTTTGAAAATTTCGAAAAATGCACCCAGAATTCGAAAAAGGATAACCCCTTTTAAAATTTCGAAAAATGCACCCGGAATTCGAAGAAGGCTAACCCTTTTGAAAATTTCGAAAAATCCACCCGGAATTCGTAGCAGGCTAACCCCTTTGAAAAATTCGATAAATGCACCCAGAATTCGTAGAAGGCTATCCCCTTTGAAAATTTCGACAATTAATATTAACATTAACAATAACAGTTAAACATTAACAATAACATGAATGCACCCAGAATTCGTAGAAGGCTAACCCCTTTGAAAATTTCGAAAAATGCACCCGGAATTCGAAGAAGGCTAACCCCTTTGAAAATTTCGAAAAATGCACCCAGAATTCGTAGAAGGCTACCCCTTTGAAAATTTCGATAAATGCACCCAGAATTCGAAGAAGTCTAACCCCTTTGAAAATTTCGAAAAATGCACCCAGAATTCGAAGAATGCTAACCCCTTTGAAAATTTAGAAAAATGCACCCAGAATTCGTAGAAGGCTAACCCCTTTCAAAATTTCGAAAAATGCACCCATAATTCGTAGAAGGCTAATCCCTTTGAAAATTTCGAGAAATGCACCCAGAATTCGTAGAAGGCTAACCCCTTTGAAAATTTCGAAACATGCACCCAGAATTCGTAGAAGGCTAACACCTTTGAAAATTTCGAAAAATGCACCCAGAATTCGTAGAAGGCTAACCCCTTTGAAAATTTCGAAAAATGCACCCAGAATTCGTAGAAGGCTAACCCCTTTGAAAATTTCGAAAAATACACCCAGAATTCGAAAAAGGGTATTTGAAAATTTCGAAAAATGCACCCGGAATTCGAAGAAGGCTAACCCCTTTGAAAATTTCGAAAAATGCACCCATAATTCGTAGAAGGCTAACCCCTTTGAAAATTTCGATAAATGCACCCAGAATTCGAAGAAGTCTAACCAATTTGAAAATTTCGAAAAATGCACCCAGAATTCGAAGAATGCTAACCCCTTTGAAAATTTAGAAAAATGCACCCAGAATTCGTAGAAGGCTAACCCCTTTCAAAATTTCGAAAAATGCACCCATAATTCGTAGAAGGCTAACACCTTTGAAAATTTCGAAAAATGCACCCAGAATTCGTAGAAGGCTAACCCCTTTGAAAATTTCGAAAAATGCACCCAAAATTCGTAGAAGGCTAACCCCTTTGAAAATTTCGAAACATGCACCCAGAATTCGTAGAAAGCTAACCCCTTTGAAAATTTCGAAAAATGCACCCGGAATTCGGAGAAGGCTAACCCCTTTGTAAATTTCGAAAAATCCACCCGGAATTTGTAGAAGGCTAACCCCTTTTAAAATTTCGAAAAATGCACCCAGAATTCGTAAAAGGCTAACCCCTTTGAAAAATTCGAAAAATGCACCCAGAATACGTAGAAGGCTAACCCCTTTGAAAATTTCGAAAAATGCACCCAGAATTCGTAGAAGGCTAACCCCTTTGAAAATTTCGAAAAATGCACCCAGAATTCGTAGAAGGCTAACCCCTTTGAAAAATTCGAAAAATGCACCCAGAATTCGTAGAAGGCTAACCCCTTTGAAAATTTCCATAAATGCACCCAGAATTCGAAGAAGGCTAACCCCTTTGAAAATTTCGAAAAATGCACCCAGAATTCGAAGGCCAACCCCTTTGATAATTTCGAAAAATGCACCCAGAATTCGTAGAAGGCTAACCCCTTTGAAAATTTCGAAAAATGCATTCAGAATTCGTAGAATGCTAACCCCTTTGAAAATTTCGAAAAATGCACCCGGAATTCGAAGAAGGCTAACCCCTTTGAAAATTTAGAAAAATGCACCCAGAATTCGTAGAAGTCTAACCCCTTTGAAAATTTCGATAAATGCACCCAGAATTCGAACAAGTCTAACCCCTTTGAAAATTTCGAAAAATGCACCCAGAATTCGTAGAAAGCTAACCCCTTTGAAAATTTCGAAAAATGCACCCGGAATTCGAAGAAGGCTAACCCCTTTGAAAATTTCGAAAAATCCACCCAGAATTCGTAGAAGGCTAACCCCTTTGAAAATTTCGATAAATGCACCCAGAATTCGAAGAAGGCTAACCCCTTTGAAAATTTCGAAAAATGCACCCAGAATTCGAAGGCCAACCCCTTTGATAATTTCGAAAAATGCACCCAGAATTCGTAGAAGGCTAACCCCTTTGAAAATTTCGAAAAATGCATCCAGAATTCGTAGAATGCTAACCCCTTTGAAAATTTCGAAAAATGCACCCGGAATTCGAAGAAGGCTAACCCCTTTGAAAATTTCGAAAAATGCACCCAGAATTCGTAGAAGGCTAACCCCTTTGAAAATTTCGATAAATGCTCCCAGAATTCGAAGAATGCTAACCCCTTTGAAAATTTCGAAAAATGCACCCAGAATTCGTAGAAGGCTAACCCCTTTGAAAATTTCGAAAAATGCACCCAGAATTCGTAGAAGGCTAACCCCTTTGAAAATTTCGAAAAATGCACCCAGAATTCGTAGAAGGCTAACCCCTTTGAAAATTTCGAAAAATGCACCCGGAATTCGAAGAAGGCTAACCCTTTTGAAAATTTCGAAAAATCCACCCGGAATTCGTAGCAGGCTAACCCCTTTGAAAAATTCGATAAATGCACCCAGAATTCGTAGAAGGCTATCCCCTTTGAAAATTTCGACAATTAATATTAACATTAACAGTTAAACATTAACAATAACATGAATGCACCCAGAATTCGCAGAAGGCTAACCCCTTTGAAAATTTCGAAAAATGCACCCAGAATTCGAAGAAGGCTAACCCCTTTGAAAATTTCGATAAATGCACCCAGAATTCGAAGAAGTCTAACCCCTTTGAAAATTTCGAAAAATGCACCCAGAATTCGAAGAATGCTAACCCCTTTGAAAATTTCGAAAAATGCACCCAGAATTCGTAGAAGGCTAACCCCTTTCAAAATTTAGAAAAATGCACCCATAATTCGTAGAAGGCTAACCCCTTTGAAAATTTCGAAAAATGCACCCAGAATTCGTAGAAGGCTAACCCCTTTGAAAATTTCGAAACATGCACCCAGAATTCGTAGAAGGCTAACACCTTTGAAAATTTCGAAAAATGCACCCAGAATTCGTAGAAGGCTAACCCCTTTGAAAATTTCGAAACATGCACCCAGAATTCGTAGAAGGCTAACCCCTTTGGAAATTTTGAAACATGCACCCAGAATTCGTAGAAAGCTAACCCCTTTGAAAATTTCGAAAAATGCACCCGGAATTCGAAGAAGGCTAACCCCTTTGAAAATTTCGAAAAATCCACCCGGAATTTGTAGAAGGCTAACCCCTTTGAAAATTTCGATAAATGCACCCAGAATTCGAAGAAGGCTAACCCCTTTGAAAATTTCGAAAAATGCACCCAGAATACGTAGAAGGCTAACCCCTTTGAAAAATTCGAAAAATGCACCCAGAATTCGTAGAAGGCTAACCCCTTTGAAAATTTCCATAAATGCACCCAGAATTCGAAGAAGGCTAACCCCTTTGAAAATTTCGAAAAATGCACCCAGAATTCGAAGGCCAACCCCTTTGATAATTTCGAAAAATGCACCCAGAATTCGTAGAAGGCTAACCCCTTTGAAAATTTCGAAAAATGCATCCAGAATTCGTAGAATGCTAACCCCTTTGAAAATTTCGAAAAATGCACCCGGAATTCGAGGAAGGCTAACCCCTTTGAAAATTTCGAAAAATGAACCCAGAATTCGTAGAAGGCTAACCCCTTTGAAAATTTCGATAAATGCACCCAGAATTCGAAGAAGTCTAACCCCTTTGAAAATTTCGAAAAATGCACCCAGAATTCGAAGAATGCTAACCCCTTTGAAAATTTCGAAAAATGCACCCAGAATTCGTAGAAGGCTAACCCCTTTGAAAATTTCGAAAAATGCACCCAGAATTCGTAGAAGGCTAACCCCTTTGAAAATTTCGAAAAATGCACCCAGAATTCGTAGAAGGCTAACCCCTTTGAAAATTTCGATAAATGCACCCAGAATTCGAAGAAGGCTAACCCCATTGAAAATTTCGAAAAATGCACCCGGAATTCGAAGTAGGCTATCCCCTTTGAAAATTTCGAAAAATGCACCCAGAATTCGAAGAAGGCTAACTCCTTTGAAAATTTCGAAAAATGCACCCAGAATTCGTAGAAGGCTAACCCCTTTGAAAATTTCGAAAAATGCACCCAGAATTCGTAGAAGGCTAACCCCTTTGAAAATTTCGAAACATGCACCCAGAATTCGTAGAAAGCTAACCCCTTTGAAAATTTCGAAAAATGCACCCGGAATTCGAAGAAGGCTAAACCCTTTGAAAATTTCGAAAAATCCACCCGGAATTTGTAGAAGGCTAACCCCTTTGAAAATTTCGATAAATGCACCCAGAATTCGAAGAAGGCTAACCCCTTTGAAAATTTCGAAAAATGCACCCAGAATTCGTAGAAGGCTAACCCCTTTGAAAAATTCGAAAAATGCACCCAGAATTCGTAGAAGGCTAACCCCTTTGAAAATTTCGATAAATGCACCCAGAATTCGAGGAAGGCTAACCCCTTTGAAAATTTCAAAAAATGCACCCAGAATTCGTAGAAGGCTAACCCCTTTGAAAATTTCGATAAATGCACCCAGAATTCGAAGAAGTCTAACCAATTTGAAAATTTCGAAAAATGCACCCAGAATTCGAAGAATGCTAACCCCTTTGAAAATTTAGAAAAATGCACCCAGAATTCGTAGAAGGCTAACCCCTTTCAAAATTTCGAAAAATGCACCCATAATTCGTAGAAGGCTAACACCTTTGAAAA
This sequence comes from Ectobius pallidus, assembly GCA_964059195.1. Classification (NCBI taxonomy): domain Eukaryota; kingdom Metazoa; phylum Arthropoda; class Insecta; order Blattodea; family Ectobiidae; genus Ectobius; species Ectobius pallidus. The sequence continues at coordinate 51,067,544 of CAXKWD010000004.1, read as the reverse complement.
TTTCGAAAAATGCACCCAGAATTCGTAGAAGGCTAACCCCTTTGAAAATTTCGAAAAATGCACCCAGAATTCGTAGAAGGCTAACCCCTTTGAAAATTTCGAAACATGCACCCAGAATTCGTAGAAAGCTAACCCCTTTGAAAATTTCGAAAAATGCACCCGGAATTCGGAGAAGGCTAACCCCTTTGTAAATTTCGAAAAATCCACCCGGAATTTGTAGAAGGCTAACCCCTTTGAAAATTTCGAAAAATGCACCCAGAATTCGTAAAAGGCTAACCCCTTTGAAAAATTCGAAAAATGCACCCAGAATACGTAGAAGGCTAACCCCTTTGAAAATTTCGAAAAATGCACCCAGAATTCGTAGAAGGCTAACCCCTTTGAAAATTTCGAAAAATGCACCCAGAATTCGTAGAAGGCTAACCCCTTTGAAAAATTCGAAAAATGCACCCAGAATTCGTAGAAGGCTAACCCCTTTGAAAATTTCCATAAATGCACCCAGAATTCGAAGAAGGCTAACCCCTTTGAAAATTTCGAAAAATGCACCCAGAATTCGAAGGCCAACCCCTTTGATAATTTCGAAAAATGCACCCAGAATTCGTAGAAGGCTAACCCCTTTGAAAATTTCGAAAAATGCATCCAGAATTCGTAGAATGCTAACCCCTTTGAAAATTTCGAAAAATGCACCCGGAATTCGAAGAAGGCTAACCCCTTTGAAAATTTCGAAAAATGCACCCAGAATTCGTAGAAGGCTAACCCCTTTGAAAATTTCGATAAATGCTCCCAGAATTCGAAGAATGCTAACCCCTTTGAAAATTTCGAAAAATGCACCCAGAATTCGTAGAAGGCTAACCCCTTTGAAAATTTCGAAAAATGCACCCAGAATTCGTAGAAGGCTAACCCCTTTGAAAATTTCGAAAAATGCACCCAGAATTCGTAGAAGGCTAACCCCTTTGAAAATTTCGAAAAATGCACCCGGAATTCGAAGAAGGCTAACCCTTTTGAAAATTTCGAAAAATCCACCCGGAATTCGTAGCAGGCTAACCCCTTTGAAAAATTCGATAAATGCACCCAGAATTCGTAGAAGGCTATCCCCTTTGAAAATTTCGACAATTAATATTAACATTAACAGTTAAACATTAACAATAACATGAATGCACCCAGAATTCGCAGAAGGCTAACCCCTTTGAAAATTTCGAAAAATGCACCCAGAATTCGAAGAAGGCTAACCCCTTTGAAAATTTCGATAAATGCACCCAGAATTCGAAGAAGTCTAACCCCTTTGAAAATTTCGAAAAATGCACCCAGAATTCGAAGAATGCTAACCCCTTTGAAAATTTCGAAAAATGCACCCAGAATTCGTAGAAGGCTAACCCCTTTCAAAGTTTAGAAAAATGCACCCATAATTCGTAGAAGGCTAACCCCTTTGAAAATTTCGAAAAATGCACCCAGAATTCGTAGAAGGATAACCCCTTTGAAAATTTCGAAACATGCACCCAGAATTCGTAGAAGGCTAACACCTTTGAAAATTTCGAAAAATGCACCCAGAATTCGTAGAAGGCTAACCCCTTTGAAAATTTCGAAAAATGCACCCAGAATTCGTAGAAGGCTAACCCCTTTGGAAATTTTGAAACATGCACCCAGAATTCGTAGAAAGCTAACCCCTTTGAAAATTTCGAAAAATGCACCCGGAATTCGAAGAAGGCTAACCCCTTTGAAAATTTCGAAAAATCCACCCGGAATTTGTAGAAGGCTAACCCCTTTGAAAATTTCGATAAATGCACCCAGAATTCGAAGAAGGCTAACCCCTTTGAAAATTTCGAAAAATGCACCCAGAATACGTAGAAGGCTAACCCCTTTGAAAAATTCGAAAAATGCACCCAGAATTCGTAGAAGGCTAACCCCTTTGAAAATTTCCATAAATGCACCCAGAATTCGAAGAAGGCTAACCCCTTTGAAAATTTCGAAAAATGCACCCAGAATTCGAAGGCCAACCCCTTTGATAATTTCGAAAAATGCACCCAGAATTCGTAGAAGGCTAACCCCTTTGAAAATTTCGAAAAATGCATCCAGAATTCGTAGAATGCTAACCCCTTTGAAAATTTCGAAAAATGCACCCGGAATTCGAGGAAGGCTAACCCCTTTGAAAATTTCGAAAAATGAACCCAGAATTCGTAGAAGGCTAACCCCTTTGAAAATTTCGATAAATGCACCCAGAATTCGAAGAAGTCTAACCCCTTTGAAAATTTCGAAAAATGCACCCAGAATTCGAAGAATGCTAACCCCTTTGAAAATTTCGAAAAATGCACCCAGAATTCGTAGAAGGCTAACCCCTTTGAAAATTTCGAAAAATGCACCCAGAATTCGTAGAAGGCTAACCCCTTTGAAAATTTCGAAAAATGCACCCAGAATTCGTAGAAGGCTAACCCCTTTGAAAATTTCGATAAATGCACCCAGAATTCGAAGAAGGCTAACCCCATTGAAAATTTCGAAAAATGCACCCGGAATTCGAAGTAGGCTATCCCCTTTGAAAATTTCGAAAAATGCACCCAGAATTCGAAGAAGGCTAACTCCTTTGAAAATTTCGAAAAATGCACCCAGAATTCGTAGAAGGCTAACCCCTTTGAAAATTTCGAAAAATGCACCCAGAATTCGTAGAAGGCTAACCCCTTTGAAAATTTCGAAACATGCACCCAGAATTCGTAGAAAGCTAACCCCTTTTAAATTTCGAAAAATGCACCCGGAATTCGAAGAAGGCTAAACCCTTTGAAAATTTCGAAAAATCCACCCGGAATTTGTAGAATGCTAACCCCTTTGAAAATTTCGATAAATGCACCCAGAATTCGAAGAAGGCTAACCCCTTTGAAAATTTCGAAAAATGCACCCAGAATTCGTAGAAGGCTAACCCCTTTGAAAGATTCGAAAAATGCACCCAGAATTCGTAGAAGGCTAACCCCTTTGAAAATTTCGATAAATGCACCCAGAATTCGAGGAAGGCTAACCCCTTTGAAAATTTCAAAAAATGCACCCAGAATTCGTAGAAGGCTAACCCCTTTGAAAATTTCAATAAATGCACCCAGAATTCGAAGAAGTCTAACCAATTTGAAAATTTCGAAAAATGCACCCAGAATTCGAAGAATGCTAACCCCTTTGAAAATTTAGAAAAATGCACCCAGAATTCGTAGAAGGCTAACCCCTTTCAAAATTTCGAAAAATGCACCCATAATTCGTAGAAGGCTAACACCTTTGAAAATTTCGAAAAATGCACCCAGAATTCGTAGAAGGCTAACCCCTTTGAAAATTTCGAAAAATGCACCCAGAATTCGTAGAAGGCTAACCCCTTTGAAAATTTCGAAACATGCACCCAGAATTCGTAGAAAGCTAACCCCTTTGAAAATTTCGAAAAATGCACCCGGAATTCGGAGAAGGCTAACCCCTTTGTAAATTTCGAAAAATCCACCCGGAATTTGTAGAAGGCTAACCCCTTTGAAAATTTCGAAAAATGCACCCAGAATTCGTAAAAGGCTAACCCCTTTGAAAAATTCGAAAAATGCACCCAGAATACGTAGAAGGCTAACCCCTTTGAAAATTTCGAAAAATGCACCCAGAATTCGTAGAAGGCTAACCCCTTTGAAAATTTCGAAAAATGCACCCAGAATTCGTAGAAGGCTAACCCCTTTGAAAAATTCGAAAAATGCACCCAGAATTCGTAGAAGGCTAACCCCTTTGAAAATTTCCATAAATGCACCCAGAATTCGAAGAAGGCTAACCCCTTTGAAAATTTCGAAAAATGCACCCAGAATTCGAAGGCCAACCCCTTTGATAATTTCGAAAAATGCACCCAGAATTCGTAGAAGGCTAACCCCTTTGAAAATTTCGAAAAATGCATTCAGAATTCGTAGAATGCTAACCCCTTTGAAAATTTCGAAAAATGCACCCGGAATTCGAAGAAGGCTAACCCCTTTGAAAATTTAGAAAAATGCACCCAGAATTCGTAGAAGTCTAACCCCTTTGAAAATTTCGATAAATGCACCCAGAATTCGAACAAGTCTAACCCCTTTGAAAATTTCGAAAAATGCACCCAGAATTCGTAGAAAGCTAACCCCTTTGAAAATTTCGAAAAATGCACCCGGAATTCGAAGAAGGCTAACCCCTTTGAAAATTTCGAAAAATCCACCCAGAATTCGTAGAAGGCTAACCCCTTTGAAAATTTCGATAAATGCACCCAGAATTCGAAGAAGGCTAACCCCTTTGAAAATTTCGAAAAATGCACCCAGAATTCGAAGGCCAACCCCTTTGATAATTTCGAAAAATGCACCCAGAATTCGTAGAAGGCTAACCCCTTTGAAAATTTCGAAAAATGCATCCAGAATTCGTAGAATGCTAACCCCTTTGAAAATTTCGAAAAATGCACCCGGAATTCGAAGAAGGCTAACCCCTTTGAAAATTTCGAAAAATGCACCCAGAATTCGTAGAAGGCTAACCCCTTTGAAAATTTCGATAAATGCTCCCAGAATTCGAAGAATGCTAACCCCTTTGAAAATTTCGAAAAATGCACCCAGAATTCGTAGAAGGCTAACCCCTTTGAAAATTTCGAAAAATGCACCCAGAATTCGTAGAAGGCTAACCCCTTTGAAAATTTCGAAAAATGCACCCAGAATTCGTAGAAGGCTAACCCCTTGGAAAATTTCGAAAAATGCACCCGGAATTCGAAGAAGGCTAACCCTTTTGAAAATTTCGAAAAATCCACCCGGAATTCGTAGCAGGCTAACCCCTTTGAAAAATTCGATAAATGCACCCAGAATTCGTAGAAGGCTATCCCCTTTGAAAATTTCGACAATTAATATTAACATTAACAGTTAAACATTAACAATAACATGAATGCACCCAGAATTCGCAGAAGGCTAACCCCTTTGAAAATTTCGAAAAATGCACCCAGAATTCGTAGAAGGCTAACCCCTTTGAAAATTTCGATAAATGCACCCAGAATTCGAAGAAGTCTAACCCCTTTGAAAATTTCGAAAAAAGCACCCAGAATTCGAAGAATGCTAACCCCTTTGAAAATTTCGAAAAATGCACCCAGAATTCGTAGAAGGCTAACCCCTTTCAAAATTTAGAAAAATGCACCCATAATTCGTAGAAGGCTAACCCCTTTGAAAATTTCGAAAAATGCACCCAGAATTCGTAGAAGGCTAACCCCTTTGAAAATTTCGAAACATGCACCCAGAATTCGTAGAAGGCTAACACCTTTGAAAATTTCGAAAAATGCACCCAGAATTCGTAGAAGGCTAACCCCTTTGAAAATTTCGAAAAATGCACCCAGAATTCGTAGAAGGCTAACCCCTTTGGAAATTTTGAAACATGCACCCAGAATTCGTAGAAAGCTAACCCCTTTGAAAATTTCGAAAAATGCACCCGGAATTCGAAGAAGGCTAACCCCTTTGAAAATTTCGAAAAATCCACCCGGAATTTGTAGAAGGCTAACCCCTTTGAAAATTTCGATAAATGCACCCAGAATTCGAAGAAGGCTAACCCCTTTGAAAATTTCGAAAAATGCACCCAGAATACGTAGAAGGCTAACCCCTTTGAAAAATTCGAAAAATGCACCCAGAATTCGTAGAAGGCTAACCCCTTTGAAAATTTCCATAAATGCACCCAGAATTCGAAGAAGGCTAACCCCTTTGAAAATTTCGAAAAATGCACCCAGAATTCGAAGGCCAACCCCTTTGATAATTTCGAAAAATGCACCCAGAATTCGTAGAAGGCTAACCCCTTTGAAAATTTCGAAAAATGCATCCAGAATTCGTAGAATGCTAACCCCTTTGAAAATTTCGAAAAATGCACCCGGAATTCGAGGAAGGCTAACCCCTTTGAAAATTTCGAAAAATGAACCCAGAATTCGTAGAAGGCTAACCCCTTTGAAAATTTCGATAAATGCACCCAGAATTCGAAGAAGTCTAACCCCTTTGAAAATTTCGAAAAATGAACCCAGAATTCGAAGAATGCTAACCCCTTTGAAAATTTCGAAAAATGCACCCAGAATTCGTAGAAGGCTAACCCCTTTGAAAATTTCGAAAAATGCACCCAGAATTCGTAGAAGGCTAACCCCTTTGAAAATTTCGAAAAATGCACCCAGAATTCGTAGAAGGCTAACCCCTTTGAAAATTTCGATAAATGCACCCAGAATTCGAAGAAGGCTAACCCCATTGAAAATTTCGAAAAATGCACCCGGAATTCGAAGTAGGCTATCCCCTTTGAAAATTTCGAAAAATGCACCCAGAATTCGAAGAAGGCTAACTCCTTTGAAAATTTCGAAAAATGCACCCAGAATTCGTAGAAGGCTAACCCCTTTGAAAATTTCGAAAAATGCACCCAGAATTCGTAGAAGGCTAACCCCTTTGAAAATTTCGAAACATGCACCCAGAATTCGTAGAAAGCTAACCCCTTTGAAAATTTCGAAAAATGCACCCGGAATTCGAAGAAGGCTAAACCCTTTGAAAATTTCGAAAAATCCACCCGGAATTTGTAGAAGGCTAACCCCTTTGAAAATTTCGATAAATGCACCCAGAATTCGAAGAAGGCTAACCCCTTTGAAAATTTCGAAAAATGCACCCAGAATTCGTAGAAGGCTAACCCCTTTGAAAAATTCGAAAAATGCACCCAGAATTCGTAGAAGGCTAACCCCTTTGAAAATTTCGATAAATGCACCCAGAATTCGAGGAAGGCTAACCCCTTTGAAAATTTCAAAAAATGCACCCAGAATTCGTAGAAGGCTAACCCCTTTGAAAATTTCGAAAAATGCATCCAGAATTCGTAGAATGCTAACCCCTTTGAAAATTTCGAAAAATGCACCCGGAATTCGAAGAAGGCTAACCCCTTTGAAAATTTCGAAAAATGCACCCAGAATTCGTAGAAGGCTAACCCCTTTGAAAAATTCGAAAAATGCACCCAGAATTCGTAGAAAGCTAACCCCTTTGAAAATTTCGATAAATGCACCCAGAATTCGAAGAAGGCTAACCCCTTTGAAAATTTCGAAAAATGCACCCAGAATTCGAAGGCCAACCCCTTTGATAATTTCGAAAAATGCACCCCGAATTCGTAGAAGGCTAACCCCTTTGAAAATTTCGAAAAATGCACCCAGAATTCGTAGAAGGCTAACCCCTTTGAAAATTTAGAAAAATGCACCCAGAATTCGTAGAAGGCTAACCCCTTTGAAAATTTCGAAAAATTCACCCAGAATTCGTAGAAGGCTAACCCCTTTGAAAATTTCGAAAAATGCACCCAGAATTCGTCGAAGGCTAACCCCTTTGAAAATTTCGAAAAATGCACCCAAAATTCGTAGAAGGCTAACCCCTTTGAAAATTTCGAAAAATTCACCCAGAATTCGAAGAAGGCTAACCCCTTTGAAAATTTCGAAAAATGCACCCAGAATTCGTAGAAGGCTAACCCTTTGAAAATTTCGAAAAATGCATCCAGAATTCCTAGAAGGCTAACCCCTTTGAAAAATTCGAAAAATGCACCCAGAATTCGTAGAAGGAACCCCTTTGAAAATTTCGAAAAATGCACCCAGAATTCGTAGAAGTCTAATCCCTTTAAAAATTTCTAAAAATGCACCCAGAATACGTAGAAGGCTAACCCCTTTGAAAATTTCGAAAAATGCACCCAGAATTCAATGAAGGCTAACCCCTTTGAAAATTTCGAAAAATGCACCCAGAATTCGAAGAAGGCTAACCCCTTTTAAAATTTCGAAAAATGCACCCGGAATTCGAAGAAGGCTAACCCTTTTGAAAATTTCGAAAAATCCACCCGGAATTCGTAGCAGGCTAACCCCTTTGAAAAATTCGATAAATGCACCCAGAATTCGTAGAAGGCTATCCCCTTTGAAAATTTCGACAATTAATATTAACATTAACATTAACAATAACAGTTAAACATTAACAATAACATGAATGCACCCAGAATTCGTAGAAGGCTAACCCCTTTGAAAATTCCGAAAAATGCACCCGGAATTCGAAGAAGGCTAACCCCTTTGAAAATTTCGAAAAATGCACCCAGAATTCGTAGAAGGCTAACCCCTTTGAAAATTTCGATAAATGCACCCAGAATTCGAAGAAGTCTAACCCCTTTGAAAATTTCGAAAAATGCACCCAGAATTCGAAGAATGCTAACCCCTTTGAAAATTTAGAAAAATGCACCCAGAATTCGTAGAAGGCTAACCCCTTTCAAAATTTCGAAAAATGCACCCATAATTCGTAGAAGGCTAACCCCTTTGAAAATTTCGAAAAATGCACCCAGAATTCGTAGAATGCTAACCCCTTTGAAAATTTCGAAACATGCACCCAGAATTCGTAGAAGGCTAACACCTTTGAAAATTTCGAAAAATGCACCCAGAATTCGTAGAAGGCTAACCCCTTTGAAAATTTCGAAACATGACCCAGAATTCGTAGAAAGCTAACCCCTTTGAAAATTTAGAAAAATGCACCCGGAATTCGAAGAAGGCTAACCCCTTTGAAAATTTCGAAAAATCCACCCGGAATTTGTAGAAGGCTAACCCCCTTTGAAAATTTCGATAAATGCACCCAGAATTCGAAGAAGGCTAACTAACCCCTTTGAAAATTTCGAAAAATGCACCCAGAATTCGTAGAAGGCTAACCCCTTTGAAAAATTCGAAAAATGCACCCAGAATACGTAGAAGGCTAACCCCTTTGAAAATTTCGAAAAATGCACCCAGAATTCGTAGAAGGCTAACCCCTTTGAAAATTTCGAAAAATGCACCCGGAATTCGAAAAAGGCTAACCCTTTTGAAAATTTCGAAAAATCCACCCGGAATTCGTAGCAGGCTAACCCCTTTGAAAAATTCGATAAATGCACCCGGAATTCGAAGAAGGCTAACCCCTTTGAAAATTTCGAAAAATGCACCCAGAATTCGTAGAAGGCTAACCCCTTTGAAAATTTCGAAAAATACACCCATAATTCGAAAAAGGGTATTTGAAAATTTCGAAAAATGCACCCAGAATTCGTAGAAGGCTAACCCCTTTGAAAATTTCGAAAAATGCACCCAGAATTCGAAGAAGGTCAACCCCTTTGAAAATTTCGAAAAATGCACCCAGAATTCGTAGAAGGCTAACCCCTTTGAAAATTTCGAAAAATGCACCCAGAATTCGTAGAAGGCTAACCCCTTTGAAAATTTAGAAAAATGCACCCAGAATTCGTAGAAGGCTAACCCCTTTGAAAATTTCGAAAAATTCACCCAGAATTCGTAGAAGGCTAACCCCTTTGAAAATTTCGAAAAATGCACCCAGAATTCGTCGAAGGCTAACCCCTTTGAAAATTTCGAAAAATGCACCCAAAATTCGTAGAAGGCTAACCCCTTTGAAAATTTCGAAAAATTCACCCAGAATTCGAAGAAGGCTAACCCCTTTGAAAATTTCGAAAAATGCACCCGGAATTCGAAGAAGGCTAACCCCTTTGAAAATTTCGAAAAATCCACCCGGAATTCGTAGAAGGCTAACCCCTTTGAAAATTTCGAAAAATGCACCCAGAATTCGTAGAAGGCTAACCCCTTTGAAAATTTCGTAAAATGCACCCAGAATATGTAGAAGGCTAACCCCTTTGAAAATTTCGATAAATGCACCCAGAATTCGTAGAAGGCTAACCCCTTTGAAAATTTCGAAAAATGCACCCAGAATTCGTAGAAGGCTAACCCCTTTGACAATTTCGAAAAATGCACCCAGAATTCGAAGAAGGCTAACCCCTTTGAAAATTTCGAAAAATGCACCCAGAATTCGTAGAAGGCTAACCCTTTGAAAATTTCGAAAAATGCATCCAGAATTCCTAGAAGGCTAACCCCTTTGAAAAATTCGAAAAATGCACCCAGAATTCGTAGAAGGAACCCCTTTGAAAATTTCGAAAAATGCACCCAGAATTCGTAGAAGGCTAACCCCTTTGAAAATTTCGAAAAATTCACCCAGAATTCGTAGAAGGCTAACCCCTTTGATAATTTTGAAAAATGCACCCAGAATTAGAAGGCTAACCCCTTTGAAAATTTCGAAAAATGCACCCAGAATTCGTAGAAGTCTAATCCCTTTGAAAATTTCTAAAAATGCACCCAGAATACGTAGAAGGCTAACCCCTTTGAAAATTTCGAAAAATGCACCCAGAATTCAATGAAGGCTAACCCCTTTGAAAATTTCGAAAAATGCACCCAGAATTCGAAGAAGGCTAACCCCTTTTAAAATTTCGAAAAATGCACCCGGAATTCGAAGAAGGCTAACCCTTTTGAAAATTTCGAAAAATCCACCCGGAATTCGTAGCAGGCTAACCCCTTTGAAAAATTCGATAAATGCACCCAGAATTCGTAGAAGGCTATCCCCTTTGAAAATTTCGACAATTAATATTAACATTAACATTAACAATAACAGTTAAACATTAACAATAACATGAATGCACCCAGAATTCGTAGAAGGCTAACCCCTTTGAAAATTCCGAAAAATGCACCCGGAATTCGAAGAAGGCTAACCCCTTTGAAAATTTCGAAAAATGCACCCAGAATTCGTAGAAGGCTAACCCCTTTGAAAATTTCGATAAATGCACCCAGAATTCGAAGAAGTCTAACCCCTTTGAAAATTTCGAAAAATGCACCCAGAATTCGAAGAATGCTAACCCCTTTGAAAATTTAGAAAAATGCACCCAGAATTCGTAGAAGGCTAACCCCTTTCAAAATTTCGAAAAATGCACCCATAATTCGTAGAAGGCTAACCCCTTTGAAAATTTCGAAAAATGCACCCAGAATTCGTAGAAGGCTAACCCCTTTGAAAATTTCGAAACATGACCCAGAATTCGTAGAAAGCTAACCCCTTTGAAAATTTAGAAAAATGCACCCGGAATTCGAAGAAGGCTAACCCCTTTGAAAATTTCGAAAAATCCACCCGGAATTTGTAGAAGGCTAACCCCTTTGAAAATTTCGATAAATGAACCCAGAATTCGAAGAAGGCTAACTAACCCCTTTGAAAATTTCGAAAAATGCACCCAGAATTCGTAGAAGGCTAACCCCTTTGAAAAATTCGAAAAATGCACCCAGAATACGTAGAAGGCTAACCCCTTTGAAAATTTCTAAACATGCACCCAGAATTCGTAGAAGGCTAACACCTTTGGAAATTTCGAAAAATGCACCCAGAATTCGTAGAAGGCTAACCCCTTTGAAAATTTCGAAAAATGCACCCAGAATTCGTAGAAGGCTAACCCCTTTGGAAATTTTGAAACATGCACCCAGAATTCGTAGAAAGCTAACCCCTTTGAAAATTTCGAAAAATGCACCCGGAATTCGAAGAAGGCTAACCCCTTTGAAAATTTCGAAAAATCCACCCGGAATTTGTAGAAGGCTAACCCCTTTGAAAATTTCGATAAATGCACCCAGAATTCGAAGAAGGCTAACCCCTTTGAAAATTTCGAAAAATGCACCCAGAATACGTAGAAGGCTAACCCCTTTGAAAAATTCGAAAAATGCACCCAGAATTCGTAGAAGGCTAACCCCTTTGAAAATTTCCATAAATGCACCCAGAATTCGAAGAAGGCTAACCCCTTTGAAAATTTCGAAAAATGCACCCAGAATTCGAAGGCCAACCCCTTTGATAATTTCGAAAAATGCACCCAGAATTCGTAGAAGGCTAACCCCTTTGAAAATTTCGAAAAATGCATCCAGAATTCGTAGAATGCTAACCCCTTTGAAAATTTCGAAAAATGCACCCGGAATTCGAGGAAGGCTAACCCCTTTGAAAATTTCGAAAAATGAACCCAGAATTCGTAGAAGGCTAACCCCTTTGAAAATTTCGATAAATGCACCCAGAATTCGAAGAAGTCTAACCCCTTTGAAAATTTCGAAAAATGAACCCAGAATTCGAAGAATGCTAACCCCTTTGAAAATTTCGAAAAATGCACCCAGAATTCGTAGAAGGCTAACCCCTTTGAAAATTTCGAAAAATGCACCCAGAATTCGTAGAAGGCTAACCCCTTTGAAAATTTCGAAAAATGCACCCAGAATTCGTAGAAGGCTAACCCCTTTGAAAATTTCGATAAATGCACCCAGAATTCGAAGAAGGCTAACCCCATTGAAAATTTCGAAAAATGCACCCGGAATTCGAAGTAGGCTATCCCCTTTGAAAATTTCGAAAAATGCACCCAGAATTCGAAGAAGGCTAACTCCTTTGAAAATTTCGAAAAATGCACCCAGAATTCGTAGAAGGCTAACCCCTTTGAAAATTTCGAAAAATGCACCCAGAATTCGTAGAAGGCTAACCCCTTTGAAAATTTCGAAACATGCACCCAGAATTCGTAGAAAGCTAACCCCTTTGAAAATTTCGAAAAATGCACCCGGAATTCGAAGAAGGCTAAACCCTTTGAAAATTTCGAAAAATCCACCCGGAATTTGTAGAAGGCTAACCCCTTTGAAAATTTCGATAAATGCACCCAGAATTCGAAGAAGGCTAACCCCTTTGAAAATTTCGAAAAATGCACCCAGAATTCGTAGAAGGCTAACCCCTTTGAAAAATTCGAAAAATGCACCCAGAATTCGTAGAAGGCTAACCCCTTTGAAAATTTCGATAAATGCACCCAGAATTCGAGGAAGGCTAACCCCTTTGAAAATTTCAAAAAATGCACCCAGAATTCGTAGAAGGCTAACCCCTTTGAAAATTTCGAAAAATGCATCCAGAATTCGTAGAATGCTAACCCCTTTGAAAATTTCGAAAAATGCACCCGGAATTCGAAGAAGGCTAACCCCTTTGAAAATTTCGAAAAATGCACCCAGAATTCGTAGAAGGCTAACCCCTTTGAAAAATTCGAAAAATGCACCCAGAATTCGTAGAAAGCTAACCCCTTTGAAAATTTCGATAAATGCACCCAGAATTCGAAGAAGGCTAACCCCTTTGAAAATTTCGAAAAATGCACCCAGAATTCGAAGGCCATCCCCTTTGATAATTTCGAAAAATGCACCCCGAATTCGTAGAAGGCTAACCCCTTTGAAAATTTCGAAAAATGCACCCAGAATTCGTAGAAGGCTAACCCCTTTGAAAATTTAGAAAAATGCACCCAGAATTCGTAGAAGGCTAACCCCTTTGAAAATTTCGAAAAATTCACCCAGAATTCGTAGAAGGCTAACCCCTTTGAAAATTTCGAAAAATGCACCCAGAATTCGTCGAAGGCTAACCCCTTTGAAAATTTCGAAAAATGCACCCAAAATTCGTAGAAGGCTAACCCCTTAAAAAATTTCGAAAAATTCACCCAGAATTCGAAGAAGGCTAACCCCTTTGAAAATTTCGAAAAATGCACCCAGAATTCGTAGAAGGCTAACCCTTTGAAAATTTCGAAAAATGCATCCAGAATTCCTAGAAGGCTAACCCCTTTGAAAAATTCGAAAAATGCACCCAGAATTCGTAGAAGGAACCCCTTTGAAAATTTCGAAAAATGCACCCAGAATTCGTAGAAGTCTAATCCCTTTAAAAATTTCTAAAAATGCACCCAGAATACGTAGAAGGCTAACCCCTTTGAAAATTTCGAAAAATGCACCCAGAATTCAATGAAGGCTAACCCCTTTGAAAATTTCGAAAAATGCACCCAGAATTCGAAGAAGGCTAACCCCTTTTAAAATTTCGAAAAATGCACCCGGAATTCGAAGAAGGCTAACCCTTTTGAAAATTTCGAAAAATCCACCCGGAATTCGTAGCAGGCTAACCCCTTTGAAAAATTCGATAAATGCACCCAGAATTCGTAGAAGGCTATCCCCTTTGAAAATTTCGACAATTAATATTAACATTAACATTAACAATAACAGTTAAACATTAACAATAACATGAATGCACCCAGAATTCGTAGAAGGCTAACCCCTTTGAAAATTCCGAAAAATGCACCCGGAATTCGAAGAAGGCTAACCCCTTTGAAAATTTCGAAAAATGCACCCAGAATTCGTAGAAGGCTAACCCCTTTGAAAATTTCGATAAATGCACCCAGAATTCGAAGAAGTCTAACCCCTTTGAAAATTTCGAAAAATGCACCCAGAATTCGAAGAATGCTAACCCCTTTGAAAATTTAGAAAAATGCACCCAGAATTCGTAGAAGGCTAACCCCTTTCAAAATTTCGAAAAATGCACCCATAATTCGTAGAAGGCTAACCCCTTTGAAAATTTCGAAAAATGCACCCAGAATTCGTAGAATGCTAACCCCTTTGAAAATTTCGAAACATGCACCCACAATTCGTAGAAGGCTAACACCTTTGAAAATTTCGAAAAATGCACCCAGAATTCGTAGAAGGCTAACCCCTTTGAAAATTTCGAAACATGACCCAGAATTCGTAGAAAGCTAACCCCTTTGAAAATTTAGAAAAATGCACCCGGAATTCGAAGAAGGCTAACCCCTTTGAAAATTTCGAAAAATCCACCCGGAATTTGTAGAAGGCTAACCCCCTTTGAAAATTTCGATAAATGCACCCAGAATTCGAAGAAGGCTAACTAACCCCTTTGAAAATTTCGAAAAATGCACCCAGAATTCGTAGAAGGCTAACCCCTTTGAAAAATTCGAAAAATGCACCCAGAATACGTAGAAGGCTAACCCCTTTGAAAATTTCGAAAAATGCACCCAGAATTCGTAGAAGGCTAACCCCTTTGAAAATTTCGAAAAATGCACCCGGAATTCGAAAAAGGCTAACCCTTTTGAAAATTTCGAAAAATCCACCCGGAATTCGTAGCAGGCTAACCCCTTTGAAAAATTCGATAAATGCACCCGGAATTCGAAGAAGGCTAACCCCTTTGAAAATTTCGAAAAATGCACCCAGAATTCGTAGAAGGCTAACCCCTTTGAAAATTTCGAAAAATACACCCATAATTCGAAAAAGGGTATTTGAAAATTTCGAAAAATGCACCCAGAATTCGTAGAAGGCTAACCCCTTTGAAAATTTCGAAAAATGCACCCAGAATTCGAAGAAGGTCAACCCCTTTGAAAATTTCGAAAAATGCACCCAGAATTCGTAGAAGGCTAACCCATTTGAAAATTTCGAAAAATGCACCCAGAATTCGTAGAAGGCTAACCCCTTTGAAAATTTCGAAAAATTCACCCAGAATTCGTAGAAGGCTAACCCCTTTGAAAATTTCGAAAAATGCACCCAGAATTCGTCGAAGGCTAACCCCTTTGAAAATTTCGAAAAATGCACCCAAAATTCGTAGAAGGCTAACCCCTTTGAAAATTTCGAAAAATTCACCCAGAATTCGAAGAAGGCTAACCCCTTTGAAAATTTCGAAAAATGCACCCGGAATTCGAAGAAGGCTAACCCCTTTGAAAATTTCGAAAAATCCACCCGGAATTCGTAGAAGGCTAACCCCTTTGAAAATTTCGAAAAATGCACCCAGAATTCGTAGAAGGCTAACCCCTTTGAAAATTTCGTAAAATGCACCCAGAATATGTAGAAGGCTAACCCCTTTGAAAATTTCGATAAATGCACCCAGAATTCGTAGAAGGCTAACCCCTTTGAAAATTTCGAAAAATGCACCCAGAATTCGTAGAAGGCTAACCCCTTTGACAATTTCGAAAAATGCACCCAGAATTCGAAGAAGGCTAACCCCTTTGAAAATTTCGAAAAATGCACCCAGAATTCGTAGAAGGCTAACCCTTTGAAAATTTCGAAAAATGCATCCAGAATTCCTAGAAGGCTAACCCCTTTGAAAAATTCGAAAAATGCACCCAGAATTCGTAGAAGGAACCCCTTTGAAAATTTCGAAAAATGCACCCAGAATTCGTAGAAGGCTAACCCCTTTGAAAATTTCGAAAAATTCACCCAGAATTCGTAGAAGGCTAACCCCTTTGATAATTTTGAAAAATGCACCCAGAATTAGAAGAAGGCTAACCCCTTTGAAAATTTCGAAAAATGCACCCAGAATTCGTAGAAGTCTAATCCCTTTGAAAATTTCTAAAAATGCACCCAGAATACGTAGAAGGCTAACCCCTTTGAAAATTTCGAAAAATGCACCCAGAATTCAATGAAGGCTAACCCCTTTGAAAATTTCGAAAAATGCACCCAGAATTCGAAGAAGGCTAACCCCTTTTAAAATTTCGAAAAATGCACCCGGAATTCGAAGAAGGCTAACCCTTTTGAAAATTTCGAAAAATCCACCCGGAATTCGTAGCAGGCTAACCCCTTTGAAAAATTCGATAAATGCACCCAGAATTCGTAGAAGGCTATCCCCTTTGAAAATTTCGACAATTAATATTAACATTAACATTAACAATAACAGTTAAACATTAACAATAACATGAATGCACCCAGAATTCGTAGAAGGCTAACCCCTTTGAAAATTCCGAAAAATGCACCCGGAATTCGAAGAAGGCTAACCCCTTTGAAAATTTCGAAAAATGCACCCAGAATTCGTAGAAGGCTAACCCCTTTGAAAATTTCGATAAATGCACCCAGAATTCGAAGAAGTCTAACCCCTTTGAAAATTTCGAAAAATGCACCCAGAATTCGAAGAATGCTAACCCCTTTGAAAATTTAGAAAAATGCACCCAGAATTCGTAGAAGGCTAACCCCTTTCAAAATTTCGAAAAATGCACCCATAATTCGTAGAAGGCTAACCCCTTTGAAAATTTCGAAAAATGCACCCAGAATTCGTAGAAGGCTAACCCCTTTGAAAATTTCGAAACATGACCCAGAATTCGTAGAAAGCTAACCCCTTTGAAAATTTAGAAAAATGCACCCGGAATTCGAAGAAGGCTAACCCCTTTGAAAATTTCGAAAAATCCACCCGGAATTTGTAGAAGGCTAACCCCTTTGAAAATTTCGATAAATGAACCCAGAATTCGAAGAAGGCTAACTAACCCCTTTGAAAATTTCGAAAAATGCACCCAGAATTCGTAGAAGGCTAACCCCTTTGAAAAATTCGAAAAATGCACCCAGAATACGTAGAAGGCTAACCCCTTTGAAAATTTCGAAAAATGCACCCAGAATTCGTAGAAGGCTAACCCCTTTGAAAATTTCGAAAAATGCACCCGGAATTCGAAAAAGGCTAACCCTTTTGAAAATTTCGAAAAATCCACCCGGAATTCGTAGCAGGCTAACCCCTTTGAAAAATTCGATAAATGCACCCGGAATTCGAAGAAGGCTAACCCCTTTGAAAATTTCGAAAAATGCACCCAGAATTCGTAGAAGGCTATCCCTTTTGAAAATTTCGAAAAATACACCCAGAATTCGAAAAAGGGTATTTGAAAATTTCGAAAAATGCACCCAGAATTCGTAGAAGGCTAACCCCTTTGAAAATTTCGAAAAATGCACCCAGAATTCGTAGAAGGCTAACCCCTTTGAAAATTTCGAAAAATTCACCCAGAATTCGTAGAAGGCTAACCCCTTTGAAAATTTCGAAAAATGCACCCAGAATTCGTCGAAGGCTAGCCCCTTTGAAAATTTCGAAAAATTCACCCAGAATTCGAAGAAGGCTAACCCCTTTGAAAATTTCGAAAAATGCACCCGGAATTCGAAGAAGGCTAACCCCTTTGAAAATTTCGAAAAATCCACCCGGAATTCGTAGAAGGCTAACCCCTTTGAAAATTTCGAAAAATGCACCCAGAATTCGTAGAAGGCTAACCCCTTTGAAAATTACGTAAAATGCACCCAGAATATGTAGAAGGCTAAAACCTTTGAAAATTTCGATAAATGCACCCAGAATTCGTAGAAGGCTAACCCCTTTGAAAATTTCGAAAAATGCACCCAGAATTCGTAGAAGGCTAACCCCTTTGAAAATTTCGAAAAATGCACCCAGAATTCGAAGAAGGCTAACCCCTTTGAAAATTTCGAAAAATGCACCCAGAATTCGTAGAAGGCTAACCCCTTTGAAAAATTCGAAAAATGCACCCAGAATTCGTAGAAGGCTAACCCCTTTGAAAATTTCGGAAAATGCACCCAGAATTCGTAGAAGGCTAACCCCTTTGAAAATTTCGAAAAATGCACCCAGAATTCGAAGAAGGCTAACCCCTTTGAAAATTTCGAAAAATGCACCAGAATTCGAAAAAGGCTAACCCTTTTGAAAATTTCGAAAAATCCACCCGGAATTCGTAGCAGGCTAACCCCTTTGAAAAATTCGATAAATGCACCCGGAATTCGAAGAAGGCTAACCCCTTTGAAAATTTCTAAAAATGAACCCAGAATTCGTAGAAGGCTATCCCCTTTGAAAATTTCGAAAAATACACCCAGAATTCGAAAAAGGGTATTTGAAAATTTCGAAAAATGCACCCAGAATTCGTAGAAGGCTAACCCCTTTGAAAATTTAGAAAAATGCACCCAGAATTCGTAGAAGGCTAACCCCTTTGAAAATTTCGAAAAATTCACCCAGAATTCGTAGAAGGCTAACCCCTTTGAAAATTTCGAAAAATGCACCCAGAATTCGTAGAAGGCTAACCCCTTTGAAAATTACGTAAAATGCACCCAGAATATGTAGAAGGCTAACCCCTTTGAAAATTTCGATAAATGCACCCAGAATTCGTAGAAGGCTAACCCCTTTGAAAATTTCGAAAAATGCACTCAGAATTCGTAGAAGGCTAACCCCTTTGAAAATTTCGAAAAATGCACCCAGAATTCGAAGAAGGTTAACCCCTTTGAAAATTTCGAAAAATGCACCCAGAATTCGTAGAAGGCTAACCCCTTTGAAAAATTCGAAAAATGCACCCAGAATTCGTAGAAGGCTAACCCCTTTGAAAATTTCGGAAAATGCACCCAGAATTCGTAGAAGGCTAACCCCTTTGAAAATTTCGAAAAATGCACCCAGAATTCGAAGAAGGCTAACCCCTTTGAAAATTTCGAAAAATGCACCCAGAATTCGTAGAAGGCTAACCCCTTTGAAAATTTCGAAAAATGCACCCAGAATTCGTAGAAGGCTAACCCTTTGAAAATTTCGAAAAATGCATCCAGAATTCCTAGAAGGGTAACCCCTTTGAAAAATTCGAAAAATGCACCCAGAATTCGTAGAAGGCTAACCTATTTGAAAATTTCGAAAAATGCACCCAGAATTCGTAGAAGGCTAATCCCTTTGAAAATTTCGAAAAATTCACCCAGAATTCGTAGAAGGCTAACCCCTTTGAAAATTTTGAAAAATGCACCCAGAATTTGAAGAAGGCTAACCCCTTTGAAAATTTCGAAAAATGCACCCAGAATTCGTAGAAGTCTAATCGCTTTGAAAATTTCTTAAAATGCACCCAGAATACGTAGAAGGCTAACCCCTTTGAAAATTTCGAAAAATGCACCCAGAATTCAATGAAGGCTAACCCCTTTGAAAATTTCGAAAAATGCACCCAGAATTCGAAGAAGGCTAACCCCTTTGAAAATTTCGAAAAATGCACCCGGAATTCGAAGAAGGCTAACCCTTTTGAAAATTTCGAAAAATCCACCCGGAATTCGTAGCAGGCTAACCCCTTTGAAAAATTCGATAAATGCACCCAGAATTCGTAGAAGGCTATCCCCTTTGAAAATTTCGACAATTAATATTAACATTAACATTAACAATAACTGTTAAACATTAACAATAACATGAATGCACCCAGAATTCGTAGAAGGCTAACCCCTTTGAAAATTCCGAAAAATGCACCCAGAATTCGTAGAAGGCTAACCCCTTTGAAAATTTCAATAAATGCACCCAGAATTCGAAGAAGTCTAACCCCTTTGAAAATTTCGAAAAATGCACCCAGAATTCGAAGAATGCTAACCCCTTTGAAAATTTAGAAAAATGCACCCAGAATTCGTAGAAGGCTAACCCCTTTCAAAATTTCGAAAAATGCACCCATAATTCGTAGAAGGCTAACCCCTTTGAAAATTTCGAAAAATGAACCCAGAATTCGTAGAATGCTAACCCCTTTGAAAATTTCGAAACATGCACCCAGAATTCGTAGAAGGCTAACCCCTTTGAAAATTTCGAAAAATGCACCCAGAATTCAAAGAAGGCTAACCCCTTTGAAAATTTCGAAAAATGCACCCAGAATTCGAAAAAGGATAACCCCTTTTAAAATTTCGAAAAATGCACCCGGAATTCGAAGAAGGCTAACCCTTTTGAAAATTTTGAAAAATCCACCCGGAATTCGTAGCAGGCTAACCCCTTTGAAAAATTCGATAAATGCACCGAGAATTCGTAGAAGGCTATCCCCTTTGAAAATTTCGACAATTAATATTAACATTAACATTAACAATAACAGTTAAACATTAACAATAACATGAATGCACCCAGAATTCGTAGAAGGCAAACCCCTTTGAAAATTTCGAAAAATGCACCCAGAATTCGTAGAAGGCTACCCCTTTGAAAATTTCGATAAATGCATCCAGAATTCGAAGAAGTCTAACCCCTTTGAAAATTTCGAAAAATGCACCCAGAATTCGAAGAATGCTAACCCCTTTGAAAATTTAGAAAAATGCACCCAGAATTCGTAGAAGGCTAACCCCTTTGAAAATTTCGGAAAATGCATCCAGAATTCCTAGAAGGCTAACCCCTTTGAAAATTTCGAAAAATGCACCCGGAATTCGAAGAAGGCTAACCCCTTTGAAAATTTCGAAAAATGCACCCAGAATTCGTAGAAGGCTAACCCCTTTGAAAATTTCGATAAATGCACCCAGAATTCGAAGAAGTCTAACCCCTTTGAAAATTTCGAAAAATGCACCCAGAATTCGAAGAATGCTAACCCCTTTGAAAATTTCGAAAAATGCACCCAGAATTCGTAGAAGGCTAACCCCTTTGAAAAATTCGAAAAATGCACCCAGAATTCGTAGAAGGCTAACCCCTTTGAAAATTTCAATAAATGCACCCAGAATTCGAAGAAGGCTAACCCCTTTGAAAATTTCGAAAAATGCACCCAGAATTCGAAGGCCAACCCCTTTGATAATTTCGAAAAATGCACCCCGAATTCGTAGAAGGCTAACCCCTTTGAAAATTTCGAAAAATGCACCCAGAGTTCGAAGAAGGCTAACTCCTTTGAAAATTTCGAAAAATGCACCCAGAATTCGTAGAAGGCTAACCCCTTTGAAAATTTCGAAACATGCACCCAGAATTCGTAAAAGGCTAACACCTTTGAAAATTTCGAAAAATGCACCCAGAATTCGTAGAAGGCTATCCCCTTTGAAAATTTCGAAAATGCACCCAGAATTCGAAGAAGGCTAACCCCTTTGAAAATTTCGAAAAATGCACCCCGAATTCGTAGAAGGCTAACCCCATTGAAAATTTCGAAAAATGCACCCAGAATTCGTAGAAGGCTAACCCCTTTGAAAATTTCGAAAAATTCACCCAGAATTCGTAGAAGGCTAACCCCTTTGAAAATTTTGAAAAATGCACCCACAATTTGAAGAAGGCTAACCCCTTTGAAAATTTCGAAAAATGCACCCAGAATTCGTAGAAGTCTAACCCCTTTGAAAATTTCTTAAAATGCACCCAGAATACGTAGAAGGCTAACCCCTTTGAAAATTTCGAAAAATGCACCCAGAATTCAAAGAAGGCTAACCCCTTTGAAAATTTCGAAAAATGCACCCAGAATTCGAAAAAGGATAACCCCTTTTAAAATTTCGAAAAATGCACCCGGAATTCGAAGAAGGCTAACCCTTTTGAAAATTTCGAAAAATCCACCCGGAATTCGTAGCAGGCTAACCCCTTTGAAAAATTCGATAAATGCACCCAGAATTCGTAGAAGGCTATCCCCTTTGAAAATTTCGACAATTAATATTAACATTAACAATAACAGTTAAACATTAACAATAACATGAATGCACCCAGAATTCGTAGAAGGCTAACCCCTTTGAAAATTTCGAAAAATGCACCCGGAATTCGAAGAAGGCTAACCACTTTGAAAATTTCGAAAAATGCACCCAGAATTCGTAGAAGGCTACCCCTTTGAAAATTTCGATAAACGCACCCAGAATTCGAAGAAGTCTAACCCCTTTGAAAATTTCGAAAAATGCACCCAGAATTCGAAGAATGCTAACCCCTTTGAAAATTTAGAAAAATGCACCCAGAATTCGTAGAAGGCTAACCCCTTTCAAAATTTCGAAAAATGCACCCATAATTCGTAGAAGGCTAACCCCTTTGAAAATTTCGAGAAATGCACCCAGAATTCGTAGAAGGCTAACCCCTTTGAAAATTTCGAAACATGCACCCAGAATTCGTAGAAGGCTAACACCTTTGAAAATTTCGAAAAATGCACCCAGAATTCGTAGAAGGCTAACCCCTTTGAAAATTTCGAAAAATGCACCCAGAATTCGTAGAAGGCTAACCCCTTTGAAAATTTCGAAAAATACACCCAGAATTCGAAAAAGGGTATTTGAAAATTTCGAAAAATGCACCCGGAATTCGAAGAAGGCTAACCCCTTTGAAAATTTCGAAAAATGCACCCATAATTCGTAGAAGGCTAACCCCTTTGAAAATTTCGATAAATGCACCCAGAATTCGAAGAAGTCTAACCAATTTGAAAATTTCGAAAAATGCACCCAGAATTCGAAGAATGCTAACCCCTTTGAAAATTTAGAAAAATGCACCCAGAATTCGTAGAAGGCTAACCCCTTTCAAAATTTCGAAAAATGCACCCATAATTCGTAGAAGGCTAACACCTTTGAAAATTTCGAAAAATTCACCCAGAATTTGTAGAAGGCTAACCCCTTTGAAAATTTCGAAAAATCAACCCGGAATTCGTAGAAGGCTAACCCCTTTGAAAATTTCGAAAAATCAACCCGGAATTCGTAGAAGGCTAACCCCTTTGAAAATTTCGAAAAATACACCCAGAATTCGTAGAAGGCTAACCCCTTTGAAAATTACGTAAAATGCACCCAGAATATGTAGAAGGCTAACCCCTTTGAAAATTTCGATAAATGCACCCAGAATTCGTAGAAGGCTAACCCCTTTGAAAATTTCGAAAAATGCACCCAGAATTCGTAGAAGGCTAACCCCTTTGAAAATTTCGAAAAATGCACCCAGAATTCGAAGAAGGCTAACCCCTTTGAAAATTTCGAAAAATGCACCCAGAATTCGTAGAAGGCTAACCCCTTTGAAAAATTCGAAAAATGCACCCAGAATTCGTAGAAGGCTAACCCCTTTGAAAATTTCGGAAAATGCACCCAGAATTCGTAGAAGGCTAACCCCTTTGAAAATTTCGAAAATTGCACCCAGAATTCGAAGAAGGCTAACCCCTTTGAAAATTTCGAAAAATGCACCCGAATTCGAAAAAGGCTAACCCTTTTGAAAATTTCGAAAAATCCACCCGGAATTCGTAGCAGGCTAACCCCTTTGAAAAATTCGATAAATGCACCCGGAATTCGAAGAAGGCTAACCCCTTTGAAAATTTCGAAAAATGCACCCAGAATTCGTAGAAGGCTAACCCCTTTGAAAATTTCGAAAAATACACCCAGAATTCGAAAAAGGGTATTTGAAAATTTCGAAAAATGCACCCGGAATTCGAAGAAGGCTAACCCCTTTGAAAATTTCGAAAAATCCACCCGGAATTTGTAGAAGGCTAACCCCTTTGTAAATTTCGATAAATGCACCCAGAATTCGAAGAAGGCTAACCACTTTGAAAATTTCGAAAAAAGCACGAAGAATTCGTAGAAGGCTAACCCCTTTGAAAAATTCGAAAAATGCACCCAGAATTCGTATAAGGCTAACCACTTTGGAAATTTCGAGAAATGCACACAGAATTCGAAGAAGGCTAACCCCTTTGAAAATTTCGAAAAATGCACCCAGAATTCGAAGGCCAACCCCTTTGAAAATTTCGAAAAATGCACCCAGAATTCGTAGAAGGCTAACCCTTTGAAAATTTCGAAAAATGCATCCAGAATTCCTAGAAGGCTAACCCCTTTGAAAAATTCGAAAAATGCACCCAGAATTCGTAGAAGGCTAACCTATTTGAAAATTTCGAAAAATGCACCCAGAATTCGTAGAAGGCTAACCCCTTTGAAAATTTCGAAAAATTCACCCAGAATTCGTAGAAGGCTAACCCCTTTGAAAATTTCGAAAAATGCACCCAGAATTCGTAGAAGTCTAATCGCTTTGAAAATTTCTTAAAATGCACCCAGAATACGTAGAAGGCTAACCCCTTTGAAAAATTCGATAAATGTACCCAGAATTCGTAGAAGGCTATCCCCTTTGAAAATTTCGACAATTAATATTAACATTAACATTAACAATAACAGTTAAACATTAACAATAACATGAATGCACCCAGAATTCGTAGAAGGCTAACCCCTTTGAAAATTCCGAAAAATGCACCCGGAATTCGAAGAAGGCTAACCCCTTTGAAAATTTCGAAAAATGCACCCAGAATTCGTAGAAGGCTAACCCCTTTGAAAATTTCAATAAATGCACCCAGAATTCGAAGAAGTCTAACCCCTTTGAAAATTTCGAAAAATGCACCCAGAATTCGAAGAATACTAACCCCTTTGAAAATTTAGAAAAATGCACCCAGAATTCGTAGAAGGCTAACCCCTTTCAAAATTTCGAAAAATGCACCCATAATTCGTAGAAGGCTAACCCCTTTGAAAATTTCGAAAAATGCACCCAGAATTCGTAGAATGCTAACCCCTTTGAAAATTTCGAAACATGCACCCAGAATTCGTAGAAGGCTAACCGCTTTGAAAATTTCGAAAAATGCACCCAGAATTCAAAGAAGGCTAACCCCTTTGAAAATTTCGAAAAATGCACCCAGAATTCGAAAAAGGATAACCCCTTTTAAAATTTCGAAAAATGCACCCGGAATTCGAAGAAGGCTAACCCTTTTGAAAATTTCGAAAAATCCACCCGGAATTCGTAGCAGGCTAACCCCTTTGAAAAATTCGATAAATGCACCCAGAATTCGTAGAAGGCTATCCCCTTTGAAAATTTCGACAATTAATATTAACATTAACATTAACAATAACAGTTAAACATTAACAATAACATGAATGCACCCAGAATTCGTAGAAGGCAAACCCCTTTGAAAATTTCGATAAATGCATCCAGAATTCGAAGAAGTCTAACCCCTTTGAAAATTTCGAAAAATGCACCCAGAATTCGAAGAATGCTGACCCCTTTGAAAATTTAGAAAAATGCACCCAGAATTCGTAGAAGGCTAACCCCTTTGAAAATTTCGAAAAATGCATCCAGAATTCCTAGAAGGCTAACCCCTTTGGAAATTTCGAAAAATGCACCCGGAATTCGAAGAAGGCTAACCCCTTTGAAAATTTCGAAAAATGCACCCAGAGTTCGTAGAAGGCTAACCCCTTTGAAAATTTCGATAAATGCACCCAGAATTCGAAGAAGTCTAACCCCTTTGAAAATTTCGAAAAATGCACCCAGAATTCGAAGAATGCTAACCCCTTTGAAAATTTCGAAAAATGCACCCAGAATTCGTAGAAGGCTAACCCCTTTGAAAAATTCGAAAAATGCACCCAGAATTCGTAGAAGGCTAACCCCTTTGAAAATTTCAATAAATGCACCCAGAATTCGAAGAAGGCTAACCCCTTTGAAAATTTCGAAAAATGCACCCAGAATTCGAAGGCCAACCCCTTTGATAATTTCGAAAAATGCACCCCGAATTCGTAGAAGGCTAACCCCTTTGAAAATTTCGAAAAATGCACCCAGAGTTCGAAGAAGGCTAACTCCTTTGAAAATTTCGAAAAATGCACCCTGAATTCGTAGAAGGCTAACCCCTTTGAAAATTTCGAAACATGCACCCAGAATTCGTAAAAGGCTAACACCTTTGAAAATTTCGAAAAATGCACCCAGAATTCGTAGAAGGCTATCCCCTTTGAAAATTTCGAAAATGCACCCAGAATTCGAAGAAGGCTAACCCCTTTGAAAATTTCGAAAAATGCACCCCGAATTCGTAGAAGGCTAACCCCATTGAAAATTTCGAAAAATGCACCCAGAATTCGTAGAAGGCTAACCCCTTTGGAAATTTCGAAAAATTCACCCAGAATTCGTAGAAGGCTAACCCCTTTGAAAATTTTGAAAAATGCACCCAGAATTTGAAGAAGGCTAACCCCTTTGAAAATTTCGAAAAATGCACCCAGAATTCGTAGAAGTCTAACCCCTTTGAAAATTTCTTAAAATGCACCCAGAATACGTAGAAGGCTAACCCCTTTGAAAATTTCGAAAAATGCACCCAGAATTCAAAGAAGGCTAACCCCTTTGAAAATTTCGAAAAATGCACCCAGAATTCGAAAAAGGATAACCCCTTTTAAAATTTCGAAAAATGCACCCGGAATTCGAAGAAGGCTAACCCTTTTGAAAATTTCGAAAAATCCACCCGGAATTCGTAGCAGGCTAACCCCTTTGAAAAATTCGATAAATGCACCCAGAATTCGTAGAAGGCTATCCCCTTTGAAAATTTCGACAATTAATATTAACATTAACAATAACAGTTAAACATTAACAATAACATGAATGCACCCAGAATTCGTAGAAGGCTAACCCCTTTGAAAATTTCGAAAAATGCACCCGGAATTCGAAGAAGGCTAACCCCTTTGAAAATTTCGAAAAATGCACCCAGAATTCGTAGAAGGCTACCCCTTTGAAAATTTCGATAAATGCACCCAGAATT
The DNA here is from genome assembly GCA_964059195.1 of Ectobius pallidus. Classification (NCBI taxonomy): domain Eukaryota; kingdom Metazoa; phylum Arthropoda; class Insecta; order Blattodea; family Ectobiidae; genus Ectobius; species Ectobius pallidus. Next base: position 51,040,979 of record CAXKWD010000004.1, on the reverse strand, counting down.
CGAAGAAGTCTAACCCCTTTGAAAATTTCGAAAAATGCACCCAGAATTCGTAGAAGGCTATCCCCTTTGAAAATTTCGACAATTAATATTAACATTAACAATAACAGTTAAACATTAACAATAACATGAATGCACCCAGAATTCGTAGAAGGCTAACCCCTTTGAAAATTTCGAAAAATGCACCCGGAATTCGAAGAAGGCTAACCCCTTTGAAAATTTCGAAAAATGCACCCCGAATTCGTAGAAGGCTAACCCCATTGAAAATTTCGAAAAATGCACCCAGAATTCGTAGAAGGCTAACCCCTTTGAAAATTTCGAAAAATTCACCCAGAATTCGTAGAAGGCTAACCCCTTTGAAAATTTTGAAAAATGCACCCAGAATTTGAAGAAGGCTAACCCCTTTGAAAATTTCGAAAAATGCACCCAGAATTCGTAGAAGTCTAACCCCTTTGAAAATTTCTTAAAATGCACCCAGAATACGTAGAAGGCTAACCCCTTTGAAAATTTCGAAAAATGCACCCAGAATTCAAAGAAGGCTAACCCCTTTGAAAATTTCGAAAAATGCACCCAGAATTCGAAAAAGGATAACCCCTTTTAAAATTTCGAAAAATGCACCCGGAATTCGAAGAAGGCTAACCCTTTTGAAAATTTCGAAAAATCCACCCGGAATTCGTAGCAGGCTAACCCCTTTGAAAAATTCGATAAATGCACCCAGAATTCGTAGAAGGCTATCCCCTTTGAAAATTTCGACAATTAATATTAACATTAACAATAACAGTTAAACATTAACAATAACATGAATGCACCCAGAATTCGTAGAAGGCTAACCCCTTTGAAAATTTCGAAAAATGCACCCGGAATTCGAAGAAGGCTAACCCCTTTGAAAATTTCGAAAAATGCACCCAGAATTCGTAGAAGGCTACCCCTTTGAAAATTTCGATAAATGCACCCAGAATTCGAAGAAGTCTAACCCCTTTGAAAATTTCGAAAAATGCACCCAGAATTCGAAGAATGCTAACCCCTTTGAAAATTTAGAAAAATGCACCCAGAATTCGTAGAAGGCTAACCCCTTTCAAAATTTTGAAAAATGCACCCATAATTCGTAGAAGGCTAATCCCTTTGAAAATTTCGAGAAATGCACCCAGAATTCGTAGAAGGCTAACCCCTTTGAAAATTTCGAAAAATGCACCCAGAATTCGTAGAAGGCTAACCCCTTTGAAAATTTCGAAAAATACACCCAGAATTCGAAAAAGGGTATTTGAAAATTTCGAAAAATGCACCCGGAATTCGAAGAAGGCTAACCCCTTTGAAAATTTCGAAAAATGCACCCATAATTCGTAGAAGGCTAACCCCTTTGAAAATTTCGATAAATGCACCCAGAATTCGAAGAAGTCTAACCAATTTGAAAATTTCGAAAAATGCACCCAGAATTCGAAGAATGCTAACCCCTTTGAAAATTTAGAAAAATGCACCCAGAATTCGTAGAAGGCTAACCCCTTTCAAAATTTCGAAAAATGCACCCATAATTCGTAGAAGGCTAACACCTTTGAAAATTTCGAAAAATGCACCCAGAATTCGTAGAAGGCTAACCCCTTTGAAAATTTCGAAAAATGCACCCAGAATTCGTAGAAGGCTAACCCCTTTGAAAATTTCGAAACATGCACCCAGAATTCGTAGAAAGCTAACCCCTTTGAAAATTTCGAAAAATGCACCCGGAATTCGGAGAAGGCTAACCCCTTTGTAAATTTCGAAAAATCCACCCGGAATTTGTAGAAGGCTAACCCCTTTGAAAATTTCGAAAAATGCACCCAGAATTCGTAAAAGGCTAACCCCTTTGAAAAATTCGAAAAATGCACCCAGAATACGTAGAAGGCTAACCCCTTTGAAAATTTCGAAAAATGCACCCAGAATTCGTAGAAGGCTAACCCCTTTGAAAATTTCGAAAAATGCACCCAGAATTCGTAGAAGGCTAACCCCTTTGAAAATTTCGAAAAATTCACCCAGAATTCGTAGAAGGCTAACCCCTTTGAAAATTTTGAAAAATGCACCCAGAATTTGAAGAAGGCTAACCCCTTTGAAAATTTCGAAAAATGCACCCAGAATTCGTAGAAGTCTAACCCCTTTGAAAATTTCTTAAAATGCACCCAGAATACGTAGAAGGCTAACCCCTTTGAAAATTTCGAAAAATGCACCCAGAATTCAAAGAAGGCTAACCCCTTTGAAAATTTCGAAAAATGCACCCAGAATTCGAAAAAGGATAACCCCTTTTAAAATTTCGAAAAATGCACCCGGAATTCGAAGAAGGCTAACCCTTTTGAAAATTTCGAAAAATCCACCCGGAATTCGTAGCAGGCTAACCCCTTTGAAAAATTCGATAAATGCACCCAGAATTCGTAGAAGGCTATCCCCTTTGAAAATTTCGACAATTAATATTAACATTAACAATAACAGTTAAACATTAACAATAACATGAATGCACCCAGAATTCGTAGAAGGCTAACCCCTTTGAAAATTTCGAAAAATGCACCCGGAATTCGAAGAAGGCTAACCCCTTTGAAAATTTCGAAAAATGCACCCAGAATTCGTAGAAGGCTACCCCTTTGAAAATTTCGATAAATGCACCCAGAATTCGAAGAAGTCTAACCCCTTTGAAAATTTCGAAAAATGCACCCAGAATTCGTAGAAGGCTATCCCCTTTGAAAATTTCGACAATTAATATTAACATTAACAATAACAGTTAAACATTAACAATAACATGAATGCACCCAGAATTCGTAGAAGGCTAACCCCTTTGAAAATTTCGAAAAATGCACCCGGAATTCGAAGAAGGCTAACCCCTTTGAAAATTTCGAAAAATGCACCCCGAATTCGTAGAAGGCTAACCCCATTGAAAATTTCGAAAAATGCACCCAGAATTCGTAGAAGGCTAACCCCTTTGAAAATTTCGAAAAATTCACCCAGAATTCGTAGAAGGCTAACCCCTTTGAAAATTTTGAAAAATGCACCCAGAATTTGAAGAAGGCTAACCCCTTTGAAAATTTCGAAAAATGCACCCAGAATTCGTAGAAGTCTAACCCCTTTGAAAATTTCTTAAAATGCACCCAGAATACGTAGAAGGCTAACCCCTTTGAAAATTTCGAAAAATGCACCCAGAATTCAAAGAAGGCTAACCCCTTTGAAAATTTCGAAAAATGCACCCAGAATTCGAAAAAGGATAACCCCTTTTAAAATTTCGAAAAATGCACCCGGAATTCGAAGAAGGCTAACCCTTTTGAAAATTTCGAAAAATCCACCCGGAATTCGTAGCAGGCTAACCCCTTTGAAAAATTCGATAAATGCACCCAGAATTCGTAGAAGGCTATCCCCTTTGAAAATTTCGACAATTAATATTAACATTAACAATAACAGTTAAACATTAACAATAACATGAATGCACCCAGAATTCGTAGAAGGCTAACCCCTTTGAAAATTTCGAAAAATGCACCCGGAATTCGAAGAAGGCTAACCCCTTTGAAAATTTCGAAAAATGCACCCAGAATTCGTAGAAGGCTACCCCTTTGAAAATTTCGATAAATGCACCCAGAATTCGAAGAAGTCTAACCCCTTTGAAAATTTCGAAAAATGCACCCAGAATTCGAAGAATGCTAACCCCTTTGAAAATTTAGAAAAATGCACCCAGAATTCGTAGAAGGCTAACCCCTTTCAAAATTTTGAAAAATGCACCCATAATTCGTAGAAGGCTAATCCCTTTGAAAATTTCGAGAAATGCACCCAGAATTCGTAGAAGGCTAACCCCTTTGAAAATTTCGAAAAATGCACCCAGAATTCGTAGAAGGCTAACCCCTTTGAAAATTTCGAAAAATACACCCAGAATTCGAAAAAGGGTATTTGAAAATTTCGAAAAATGCACCCGGAATTCGAAGAAGGCTAACCCCTTTGAAAATTTCGAAAAATGCACCCATAATTCGTAGAAGGCTAACCCCTTTGAAAATTTCGATAAATGCACCCAGAATTCGAAGAAGTCTAACCAATTTGAAAATTTCGAAAAATGCACCCAGAATTCGAAGAATGCTAACCCCTTTGAAAATTTAGAAAAATGCACCCAGAATTCGTAGAAGGCTAACCCCTTTCAAAATTTCGAAAAATGCACCCATAATTCGTAGAAGGCTAACACCTTTGAAAATTTCGAAAAATGCACCCAGAATTCGTAGAAGGCTAACCCCTTTGAAAATTTCGAAAAATGCACCCAGAATTCGTAGAAGGCTAACCCCTTTGAAAATTTCGAAACATGCACCCAGAATTCGTAGAAAGCTAACCCCTTTGAAAATTTCGAAAAATGCACCCGGAATTCGGAGAAGGCTAACCCCTTTGTAAATTTCGAAAAATCCACCCGGAATTTGTAGAAGGCTAACCCCTTTGAAAATTTCGAAAAATGCACCCAGAATTCGTAAAAGGCTAACCCCTTTGAAAAATTCGAAAAATGCACCCAGAATACGTAGAAGGCTAACCCCTTTGAAAATTTCGAAAAATGCACCCAGAATTCGTAGAAGGCTAACCCCTTTGAAAATTTCGAAAAATGCACCCAGAATTCGTAGAAGGCTAACCCCTTTGAAAAATTCGAAAAATGCACCCAGAATTCGTAGAAGGCTAACCCCTTTGAAAATTTCCATAAATGCACCCAGAATTCGAAGAAGGCTAACCCCTTTGAAAATTTCGAAAAATGCACCCAGAATTCGAAGGCCAACCCCTTTGATAATTTCGAAAAATGCACCCAGAATTCGTAGAAGGCTAACCTCTTTGAAAATTTCGAAAAATGCATTCAGAATTCGTAGAATGCTAACCCCTTTGAAAATTTCGAAAAATGCACCCGGAATTCGAAGAAGGCTAACCCCTTTGAAAATTTAGAAAAATGCACCCAGAATTCGTAGAAGTCTAACCCCTTTGAAAATTTCGATAAATGCACCCAGAATTCGAACAAGTCTAAACCCTTTGAAAATTTCGAAAAATGCACCCAGAATTCGTAGAAAGCTAACCCCTTTGAAAATTTCGAAAAATGCACCCGGAATTCGAAGAAGGCTAACCCCTTTGAAAATTTCGAAAAATCCACCCAGAATTCGTAGAAGGCTAACCCCTTTGAGAATTTCGATAAATGCACCCAGAATTCGAAGAAGGCTAACCCCTTTGAAAATTTCGAAAAATGCACCCAGAATTCGAAGGCCAACCCCTTTGATAATTTCGAAAAATGCACCCAGAATTCGTAGAAGGCTAACCCCTTTGAAAATTTCGAAAAATGCATCCACAATTCGTAGAATGCTAACCCCTTTGAAAATTTCGAAAAATGCACCCGGAATTCGAAGAAGGCTAACCCCTTTGAAAATTTCGAAAAATGCACCCAGAATTCGTAGAAGGCTAACCCCTTTGAAAATTTCGATAAATGCTCCCAGAATTCGAAGAATGCTAACGCCTTTGAAAATTTCGAAAAATGCACCCAGAATTCGTAGAAGGCTAACCCCTTTGAAAATTTCGAAAAATGCACCCAGAATTCGTAGAAGGGTAACCCCTTTGAAAATTTCGAAAAATGCACCCAGAATTCGTAGAAGGCTAACCCCTTTGAAAATTTCGAAAAATGCACCCGGAATTCGAAGAAGGCTAACCCTTTTGAAAATTTCGAAAAATCCACCCGGAATTCGTAGCAGGCTAACCCCTTTGAAAAATTCGATAAATGCACCCAGAATTCGTAGAAGGCTATCCCCTTTGAAAATTTCGACAATTAATATTAACATTAACAGTTAAACATTAACAATAACATGAATGCACCCAGAATTCGCAGAAGGCTAACCCCTTTGAAAATTTCGAAAAATGCACCCAGAATTCGTAGAAGGCTAACCCCTTTGAAAATTTCGATAAATGCACCCAGAATTCGAAGAAGTCTAACCCCTTTGAAAATTTCGAAAAATGCACCCAGAATTCGAAGAATGCTAACCCCTTTGAAAATTTCGAAAAATGCACCCAGAATTCGTAGAAGGCTAACCCCTTTCAAAATTTAGAAAAATGCACCCATAATTCGTAGAAGGCTAACCCCTTTGAAAATTTCGAAAAATGCACCCAGAATTCGTAGAAGGCTAACCCCTTTGAAAATTTCGAAACATGCACCCAGAATTCGTAGAAGGCTAACACCTTTGAAAATTTCGAAAAATGCACCCAGAATTCGTAGAAGGCTAACCCCTTTGAAAATTTCGAAAAATGCACCCAGAATTCGTAGAAGGCTAACCCCTTTGGAAATTTTGAAACATGCACCCAGAATTCGTAGAAAGCTAACCCCTTTGAAAATTTCGAAAAATGCACCCGGAATTCGAAGAAGGCTAACCCCTTTGAAAATTTCGAAAAATCCACCCGGAATTTGTAGAAGGCTAACCCCTTTGAAAATTTCGATAAATGCACCCAGAATTCGAAGAAGGCTAACCCCTTTGAAAATTTCGAAAAATGCACCCAGAATACGTAGAAGGCTAACCCCTTTGAAAAATTCGAAAAATGCACCCAGAATTCGTAGAAGGCTAACCCCTTTGAAAATTTCCATAAATGCACCCAGAATTCGAAGAAGGCTAACCCCTTTGAAAATTTCGAAAAATGCACCCAGAATTCGAAGGCCAACCCCTTTGAAAATTTCGAAAAATGCACCCAGAATTCGAAGAATGCTAACCCCTTTGAAAATTTAGAAAAATGCACCCGGAATTCGAAGAAGGCTAACCCCTTTGAAAATTTCGAAAAATGCACCCAGAGTTCGTAGAAGGCTAACCCCTTTGAAAATTTCGATAAATGCACCCAGAATTCGAAGAAGTCTAACCCCTTTGAAAATTTCGAAAAATGCACCCAGAATTCGAAGAATGCTAACCCCTTTGAAAATTTCGAAAAATGCACCCAGAATTCGTAGAAGGCTAACCCCTTTGAAAAATTCGAAAAATGCACCCAGAATTCGTAGAAGGCTAACCCCTTTGAAAATTTCAATAAATGCACCCAGAATTCGAAGAAGGCTAACCCCTTTGAAAATTTCGAAAAATGCACCCAGAATTCGAAGGCCAACCCCTTTGATAATTTCGAAAAATGCACTCCGAATTCGTAGAAGGCTAACCCCTTTGAAAATTTCGAAAAATGCACCCAGAGTTCGAAGAAGGCTAACTCCTTTGAAAATTTCGAAAAATGCACCCAGAATTCGTGGAAGGCTAACCCCTTTGAAAATTTCGAAACATGCACCCAGAATTCGTAAAAGGCTAACACCTTTGAAAATTTCGAAAAATGCACCCAGAATTCGTAGAAGGCTATCCCCTTTGAAAATTTCGAAAATGCACCCAGAATTCGAAGAAGGCTAACCCCTTTGAAAATTTCGAAAAATGCACCCCGAATTCGTAGAAGGCTAACCCCATTGAAAATTTCGAAAAATGCACCCAGAATTCGTAGAAGGCTAACCCCTTTGAAAATTTCGAAAAATTCACCCAGAATTCGTAGAAGGCTAACCCCTTTGAAAATTTTGAAAAATGCACCCAGAATTTGAAGAAGGCTAACCCCTTTGAAAATTTCGAAAAATGCACCCAGAATTCGTAGAAGTCTAACCCCTTTGAAAATTTCTTAAAATGCACCCAGAATACGTAGAAGGCTAACCCCTTTGAAAATTTCGAAAAATGCACCCAGAATTCAAAGAAGGCTAACCCCTTTGAAAATTTCGAAAAATGCACCCAGAATTCGAAAAAGGATAACCCCTTTTAAAATTTCGAAAAATGCACCCGGAATTCGAAGAAGGCTAACCCTTTTGAAAATTTCGAAAAATCCACCCGGAATTCGTAGCAGGCTAACCCCTTTGAAAAATTCGATAAATGCACCCAGAATTCGTAGAAGGCTATCCCCTTTGAAAATTTCGACAATTAATATTAACATTAACAATAACAGTTAAACATTAACAATAACATGAATGCACCCAGAATTCGTAGAAGGCTAACCCCTTTGAAAATTTCGAAAAATGCACCCGGAATTCGAAGAAGGCTAACCCCTTTGAAAATTTCGAAAAATGCACCCAGAATTCGTAGAAGGCTACCCCTTTGAAAATTTCGATAAATGCACCCAGAATTCGAAGAAGTCTAACCCCTTTGAAAATTTCGAAAAATGCACCCAGAATTCGAAGAATGCTAACCCCTTTGAAAATTTAGAAAAATGCACCCAGAATTCGTAGAAGGCTAACCCCTTTCAAAATTTCGAAAAATGCACCCATAATTCGTAGAAGGCTAATCCCTTTGAAAATTTCGAGAAATGCACCCAGAATTCGTAGAAGGCTAACCCCTTTGAAAATTTCGAAACATGCACCCAGAATTCGTAGAAGGCTAACACCTTTGAAAATTTCGAAAAATGCACCCAGAATTCGTAGAAGGCTAACCCCTTTGAAAATTTCGAAAAATGCACCCAGAATTCGTAGAAGGCTAACCCCTTTGAAAATTTCGAAAAATACACCCAGAATTCGAAAAAGGGTATTTGAAAATTTCGAAAAATGCACCCGGAATTCGAAGAAGGCTAACCCCTTTGAAAATTTCGAAAAATGCACCCATAATTCGTAGAAGGCTAACCCCTTTGAAAATTTCGATAAATGCACCCAGAATTCGAAGAAGTCTAACCAATTTGAAAATTTCGAAAAATGCACCCAGAATTCGAAGAATGCTAACCCCTTTGAAAATTTAGAAAAATGCACCCAGAATTCGTAGAAGGCTAACCCCTTTCAAAATTTCGAAAAATGCACCCATAATTCGTAGAAGGCTAACACCTTTGAAAATTTCGAAAAATGCACCCAGAATTCGTAGAAGGCTAACCCCTTTGAAAATTTCGAAAAATGCACCCAAAATTCGTAGAAGGCTAACCCCTTTGAAAATTTCGAAACATGCACCCAGAATTCGTAGAAAGCTAACCCCTTTGAAAATTTCGAAAAATGCACCCGGAATTCGGAGAAGGCTAACCCCTTTGTAAATTTCGAAAAATCCACCCGGAATTTGTAGAAGGCTAACCCCTTTTAAAATTTCGAAAAATGCACCCAGAATTCGTAAAAGGCTAACCCCTTTGAAAAATTCGAAAAATGCACCCAGAATACGTAGAAGGCTAACCCCTTTGAAAATTTCGAAAAATGCACCCAGAATTCGTAGAAGGCTAACCCCTTTGAAAATTTCGAAAAATGCACCCAGAATTCGTAGAAGGCTAACCCCTTTGAAAAATTCGAAAAATGCACCCAGAATTCGTAGAAGGCTAACCCCTTTGAAAATTTCCATAAATGCACCCAGAATTCGAAGAAGGCTAACCCCTTTGAAAATTTCGAAAAATGCACCCAGAATTCGAAGGCCAACCCCTTTGATAATTTCGAAAAATGCACCCAGAATTCGTAGAAGGCTAACCCCTTTGAAAATTTCGAAAAATGCATTCAGAATTCGTAGAATGCTAACCCCTTTGAAAATTTCGAAAAATGCACCCGGAATTCGAAGAAGGCTAACCCCTTTGAAAATTTAGAAAAATGCACCCAGAATTCGTAGAAGTCTAACCCCTTTGAAAATTTCGATAAATGCACCCAGAATTCGAACAAGTCTAACCCCTTTGAAAATTTCGAAAAATGCACCCAGAATTCGTAGAAAGCTAACCCCTTTGAAAATTTCGAAAAATGCACCCGGAATTCGAAGAAGGCTAACCCCTTTGAAAATTTCGAAAAATCCACCCAGAATTCGTAGAAGGCTAACCCCTTTGAAAATTTCGATAAATGCACCCAGAATTCGAAGAAGGCTAACCCCTTTGAAAATTTCGAAAAATGCACCCAGAATTCGAAGGCCAACCCCTTTGATAATTTCGAAAAATGCACCCAGAATTCGTAGAAGGCTAACCCCTTTGAAAATTTCGAAAAATGCATCCAGAATTCGTAGAATGCTAACCCCTTTGAAAATTTCGAAAAATGCACCCGGAATTCGAAGAAGGCTAACCCCTTTGAAAATTTCGAAAAATGCACCCAGAATTCGTAGAAGGCTAACCCCTTTGAAAATTTCGATAAATGCTCCCAGAATTCGAAGAATGCTAACCCCTTTGAAAATTTCGAAAAATGCACCCAGAATTCGTAGAAGGCTAACCCCTTTGAAAATTTCGAAAAATGCACCCAGAATTCGTAGAAGGCTAACCCCTTTGAAAATTTCGAAAAATGCACCCAGAATTCGTAGAAGGCTAACCCCTTTGAAAATTTCGAAAAATGCACCCGGAATTCGAAGAAGGCTAACCCTTTTGAAAATTTCGAAAAATCCACCCGGAATTCGTAGCAGGCTAACCCCTTTGAAAAATTCGATAAATGCACCCAGAATTCGTAGAAGGCTATCCCCTTTGAAAATTTCGACAATTAATATTAACATTAACAGTTAAACATTAACAATAACATGAATGCACCCAGAATTCGCAGAAGGCTAACCCCTTTGAAAATTTCGAAAAATGCACCCAGAATTCGAAGAAGGCTAACCCCTTTGAAAATTTCGATAAATGCACCCAGAATTCGAAGAAGTCTAACCCCTTTGAAAATTTCGAAAAATGCACCCAGAATTCGAAGAATGCTAACCCCTTTGAAAATTTCGAAAAATGCACCCAGAATTCGTAGAAGGCTAACCCCTTTCAAAATTTAGTAAAATGCACCCATAATTCGTAGAAGGCTAACCCCTTTGAAAATTTCGAAAAATGCACCCAGAATTCGTAGAAGACTAACCCCTTTGAAAATTTCGAAACATGCACCCAGAATTCGTAGAAGGCTAACACCTTTGAAAATTTCGAAAAATGCACCCAGAATTCGTAGAAGGCTAACCCCTTTGAAAATTTCGAAACATGCACCCAGAATTCGTAGAAGGCTAACCCCTTTGGAAATTTTGAAACATGCACCCAGAATTCGTAGAAAGCTAACCCCTTTGAAAATTTCGAAAAATGCACCCGGAATTCGAAGAAGGCTAACCCCTTTGAAAATTTCGAAAAATCCACCCGGAATTTGTAGAAGGCTAACCCCTTTGAAAATTTCGATAAATGCACCCAGAATTCGAAGAAGGCTAACCCCTTTGAAAATTTCGAAAAATGCACCCAGAATACGTAGAAGGCTAACCCCTTTGAAAAATTCGAAAAATGCACCCAGAATTCGTAGAAGGCTAACCCCTTTGAAAATTTCCATAAATGCACCCAGAATTCGAAGAAGGCTAACCCCTTTGAAAATTTCGAAAAATGCACCCAGAATTCGAAGGCCAACCCCTTTGATAATTTCGAAAAATGCACCCAGAATTCGTAGAAGGCTAACCCCTTTGAAAATTTCGAAAAATGCATCCAGAATTCGTAGAATGCTAACCCCTTTGAAAATTTCGAAAAATGCACCCGGAATTCGAGGAAGGCTAACCCCTTTGAAAATTTCGAAAAATGAACCCAGAATTCGTAGAAGGCTAACCCCTTTGAAAATTTCGATAAATGCACCCAGAATTCGAAGAAGTCTAACCCCTTTGAAAATTTCGAAAAATGCACCCAGAATTCGAAGAATGCTAACCCCTTTGAAAATTTCGAAAAATGCACCCAGAATTCGTAGAAGGCTAACCCCTTTGAAAATTTCGAAAAATGCACCCAGAATTCGTAGAAGGCTAACCCCTTTGAAAATTTCGAAAAATGCACCCAGAATTCGTAGAAGGCTAACCCCTTTGAAAATTTCGATAAATGCACCCAGAATTCGAAGAAGGCTAACCCCATTGAAAATTTCGAAAAATGCACCCGGAATTCGAAGTAGGCTATCCCCTTTGAAAATTTCGAAAAATGCACCCAGAATTCGAAGAAGGCTAACTCCTTTGAAAATTTCGAAAAATGCACCCAGAATTCGTAGAAGGCTAACCCCTTTGAAAATTTCGAAAAATGCACCCAGAATTCGTAGAAGGCTAACCCCTTTGAAAATTTCGAAACATGCACCCAGAATTCGTAGAAAGCTAACCCCTTTGAAAATTTCGAAAAATGCACCCGGAATTCGAAGAAGGCTAAACCCTTTGAAAATTTCGAAAAATCCACCCGGAATTTGTAGAAGGCTAACCCCTTTGAAAATTTCGATAAATGCACCCAGAATTCGAAGAAGGCTAACCCCTTTGAAAATTTCGAAAAATGCACCCAGAATTCGTAGAAGGCTAACCCCTTTGAAAAATTCGAAAAATGCACCCAGAATTCGTAGAAGGCTAACCCCTTTGAAAATTTCGATAAATGCACCCAGAATTCGAGGAAGGCTAACCCCTTTGAAAATTTCAAAAAATGCACCCAGAATTCGTAGAAGGCTAACCCCTTTGAAAATTTCGATAAATGCACCCAGAATTCGAAGAAGTCTAACCAATTTGAAAATTTCGAAAAATGCACCCAGAATTCGAAGAATGCTAACCCCTTTGAAAATTTAGAAAAATGCACCCAGAATTCGTAGAAGGCTAACCCCTTTCAAAATTTCGAAAAATGCACCCATAATTCGTAGAAGGCTAACACCTTTGAAAATTTCGAAAAATGCACCCAGAATTCGTAGAAGGCTAACCCCTTTGAAAATTTCGAAAAATGCACCCAGAATTCGTAGAAGGCTAACCCCTTTGAAAATTTCGAAACATGCACCCAGAATTCGTAGAAAGCTAACCCCTTTGAAAATTTCGAAAAATGCACCCGGAATTCGGAGAAGGCTAACCCCTTTGTAAATTTCGAAAAATCCACCCGGAATTTGTAGAAGGCTAACCCCTTTGAAAATTTCGAAAAATGCACCCAGAATTCGTAAAAGGCTAACCCCTTTGAAAAATTCGAAAAATGCACCCAGAATACGTAGAAGGCTAACCCCTTTGAAAATTTCGAAAAATGCACCCAGAATTCGTAGAAGGCTAACCCCTTTGAAAATTTCGAAAAATGCACCCAGAATTCGTAGAAGGCTAACCCCTTTGAAAAATTCGAAAAATGCACCCAGAATTCGTAGAAGGCTAACCCCTTTGAAAATTTCCATAAATGCACCCAGAATTCGAAGAAGGCTAACCCCTTTGAAAATTTCGAAAAATGCACCCAGAATTCGAAGGCCAACCCCTTTGATAATTTCGAAAAATGCACCCAGAATTCGTAGAAGGCTAACCCCTTTGAAAATTTCGAAAAATGCATCCAGAATTCGTAGAATGCTAACCCCTTTGAAAATTTCGAAAAATGCACCCGGAATTCGAAGAAGGCTAACCCCTTTGAAAATTTCGAAAAATGCACCCAGAATTCGTAGAAGGCTAACCCCTTTGAAAATTTCGATAAATGCTCCCAGAATTCGAAGAATGCTAACCCCTTTGAAAATTTCGAAAAATGCACCCAGAATTCGTAGAAGGCTAACCCCTTTGAAAATTTCGAAAAATGCACCCAGAATTCGTAGAAGGCTAACCCCTTTGAAAATTTCGAAAAATGCACCCAGAATTCGTAGAAGGCTAACCCCTTTGAAAATTTCGAAAAATGCACCCGGAATTCGAAGAAGGCTAACCCTTTTGAAAATTTCGAAAAATCCACCCGGAATTCGTAGCAGGCTAACCCCTTTGAAAAATTCGATAAATGCACCCAGAATTCGTAGAAGGCTATCCCCTTTGAAAATTTCGACAATTAATATTAACATTAACAGTTAAACATTAACAATAACATGAATGCACCCAGAATTCGCAGAAGGCTAACCCCTTTGAAAATTTCGAAAAATGCACCCAGAATTCGAAGAAGGCTAACCCCTTTGAAAATTTCGATAAATGCACCCAGAATTCGAAGAAGTCTAACCCCTTTGAAAATTTCGAAAAATGCACCCAGAATTCGAAGAATGCTAACCCCTTTGAAAATTTCGAAAAATGCACCCAGAATTCGTAGAAGGCTAACCCCTTTCAAAGTTTAGAAAAATGCACCCATAATTCGTAGAAGGCTAACCCCTTTGAAAATTTCGAAAAATGCACCCAGAATTCGTAGAAGGCTAACCCCTTTGAAAATTTCGAAACATGCACCCAGAATTCGTAGAAGGCTAACACCTTTGAAAATTTCGAAAAATGCACCCAGAATTCGTAGAAGGCTAACCCCTTTGAAAATTTCGAAAAATGCACCCAGAATTCGTAGAAGGCTAACCCCTTTGGAAATTTTGAAACATGCACCCAGAATTCGTAGAAAGCTAACCCCTTTGAAAATTTCGAAAAATGCACCCGGAATTCGAAGAAGGCTAACCCCTTTGAAAATTTCGAAAAATCCACCCGGAATTTGTAGAAGGCTAACCCCTTTGAAAATTTCGATAAATGCACCCAGAATTCGAAGAAGGCTAACCCCTTTGAAAATTTCGAAAAATGCACCCAGAATACGTAGAAGGCTAACCCCTTTGAAAAATTCGAAAAATGCACCCAGAATTCGTAGAAGGCTAACCCCTTTGAAAATTTCCATAAATGCACCCAGAATTCGAAGAAGGCTAACCCCTTTGAAAATTTCGAAAAATGCACCCAGAATTCGAAGGCCAACCCCTTTGATAATTTCGAAAAATGCACCCAGAATTCGTAGAAGGCTAACCCCTTTGAAAATTTCGAAAAATGCATCCAGAATTCGTAGAATGCTAACCCCTTTGAAAATTTCGAAAAATGCACCCGGAATTCGAGGAAGGCTAACCCCTTTGAAAATTTCGAAAAATGAACCCAGAATTCGTAGAAGGCTAACCCCTTTGAAAATTTCGATAAATGCACCCAGAATTCGAAGAAGTCTAACCCCTTTGAAAATTTCGAAAAATGCACCCAGAATTCGAAGAATGCTAACCCCTTTGAAAATTTCGAAAAATGCACCCAGAATTCGTAGAAGGCTAACCCCTTTGAAAATTTCGAAAAATGCACCCAGAATTCGTAGAAGGCTAACCCCTTTGAAAATTTCGAAAAATGCACCCAGAATTCGTAGAAGGCTAACCCCTTTGAAAATTTCGATAAATGCACCCAGAATTCGAAGAAGGCTAACCCCATTGAAAATTTCGAAAAATGCACCCGGAATTCGAAGTAGGCTATCCCCTTTGAAAATTTCGAAAAATGCACCCAGAATTCGAAGAAGGCTAACTCCTTTGAAAATTTCGAAAAATGCACCCAGAATTCGTAGAAGGCTAACCCCTTTGAAAATTTCGAAAAATGCACCCAGAATTCGTAGAAGGCTAACCCCTTTGAAAATTTCGAAACATGCACCCAGAATTCGTAGAAAGCTAACCCCTTTTAAATTTCGAAAAATGCACCCGGAATTCGAAGAAGGCTAAACCCTTTGAAAATTTCGAAAAATCCACCCGGAATTTGTAGAATGCTAACCCCTTTGAAAATTTCGATAAATGCACCCAGAATTCGAAGAAGGCTAACCCCTTTGAAAATTTCGAAAAATGCACCCAGAATTCGTAGAAGGCTAACCCCTTTGAAAGATTCGAAAAATGCACCCAGAATTCGTAGAAGGCTAACCCCTTTGAAAATTTCGATAAATGCACCCAGAATTCGAGGAAGGCTAACCCCTTTGAAAATTTCAAAAAATGCACCCAGAATTCGTAGAAGGCTAACCCCTTTGAAAATTTCAATAAATGCACCCAGAATTCGAAGAAGTCTAACCAATTTGAAAATTTCGAAAAATGCACCCAGAATTCGAAGAATGCTAACCCCTTTGAAAATTTAGAAAAATGCACCCAGAATTCGTAGAAGGCTAACCCCTTTCAAAATTTCGAAAAATGCACCCATAATTCGTAGAAGGCTAACACCTTTGAAAATTTCGAAAAATGCACCCAGAATTCGTAGAAGGCTAACCCCTTTGAAAATTTCGAAAAATGCACCCAGAATTCGTAGAAGGCTAACCCCTTTGAAAATTTCGAAACATGCACCCAGAATTCGTAGAAAGCTAACCCCTTTGAAAATTTCGAAAAATGCACCCGGAATTCGGAGAAGGCTAACCCCTTTGTAAATTTCGAAAAATCCACCCGGAATTTGTAGGAGGCTAACCCCTTTGAAAATTTCGAAAAATGCACCCAGAATTCGTAAAAGGCTAACCCCTTTGAAAAATTCGAAAAATGCACCCAGAATACGTAGAAGGCTAACCCCTTTGAAAATTTCGAAAAATGCACCCAGAATTCGTAGAAGGCTAACCCCTTTGAAAATTTCGAAAAATGCACCCAGAATTCGTAGAAGGCTAACCCCTTTGAAAAATTCGAAAAATGCACCCAGAATTCGTAGAAGGCTAACCCCTTTGAAAATTTCCATAAATGCACCCAGAATTCGAAGAAGGCTAACCCCTTTGAAAATTTCGAAAAATGCACCCAGAATTCGAAGGCCAACCCCTTTGATAATTTCGAAAAATGCACCCAGAATTCGTAGAAGGCTAACCCCTTTGAAAATTTCGAAAAATGCATTCAGAATTCGTAGAATGCTAACCCCTTTGAAAATTTCGAAAAATGCACCCGGAATTCGAAGAAGGCTAACCCCTTTGAAAATTTAGAAAAATGCACCCAGAATTCGTAGAAGTCTAACCCCTTTGAAAATTTCGATAAATGCACCCAGAATTCGAACAAGTCTAACCCCTTTGAAAATTTCGAAAAATGCACCCAGAATTCGTAGAAAGCTAACCCCTTTGAAAATTTCGAAAAATGCACCCGGAATTCGAAGAAGGCTAACCCCTTTGAAAATTTCGAAAAATCCACCCAGAATTCGTAGAAGGCTAACCCCTTTGAAAATTTCGATAAATGCACCCAGAATTCGAAGAAGGCTAACCCCTTTGAAAATTTCGAAAAATGCACCCAGAATTCGAAGGCCAACCCCTTTGATAATTTCGAAAAATGCACCCAGAATTCGTAGAAGGCTAACCCCTTTGAAAATTTCGAAAAATGCATCCAGAATTCGTAGAATGCTAACCCCTTTGAAAATTTCGAAAAATGCACCCGGAATTCGAAGAAGGCTAACCCCTTTGAAAATTTCGAAAAATGCACCCAGAATTCGTAGAAGGCTAACCCCTTTGAAAATTTCGATAAATGCTCCCAGAATTCGAAGAATGCTAACCCCTTTGAAAATTTCGAAAAATGCACCCAGAATTCGTAGAAGGCTAACCCCTTTGAAAATTTCGAAAAATGCACCCAGAATTCGTAGAAGGCTAACCCCTTTGAAAATTTCGAAAAATGCACCCAGAATTCGTAGAAGGCTAACCCCTTGGAAAATTTCGAAAAATGCACCCGGAATTCGAAGAAGGCTAACCCTTTTGAAAATTTCGAAAAATCCACCCGGAATTCGTAGCAGGCTAACCCCTTTGAAAAATTCGATAAATGCACCCAGAATACGTAGAAGGCTATCCCCTTTGAAAATTTCGACAATTAATATTAACATTAACAGTTAAACATTAACAATAACATGAATGCACCCAGAATTCGCAGAAGGCTAACCCCTTTGAAAATTTCGAAAAATGCACCCAGAATTCGTAGAAGGCTAACCCCTTTGAAAATTTCGATAAATGCACCCAGAATTCGAAGAAGTCTAACCCCTTTGAAAATTTCGAAAAAAGCACCCAGAATTCGAAGAATGCTAACCCCTTTGAAAATTTCGAAAAATGCACCCAGAATTCGTAGAAGGCTAACCCCTTTCAAAATTTAGAAAAATGCACCCATAATTCGTAGAAGGCTAACCCCTTTGAAAATTTCGAAAAATGCACCCAGAATTCGTAGAAGGCTAACCCCTTTGAAAATTTCGAAACATGCACCCAGAATTCGTAGAAGGCTAACACCTTTGAAAATTTCGAAAAATGCACCCAGAATTCGTAGAAGGCTAACCCCTTTGAAAATTTCGAAAAATGCACCCAGAATTCGTAGAAGGCTAACCCCTTTGGAAATTTTGAAACATGCACCCAGAATTCGTAGAAAGCTAACCCCTTTGAAAATTTCGAAAAATGCACCCGGAATTCGAAGAAGGCTAACCCCTTTGAAAATTTCGAAAAATCCACCCGGAATTTGTAGAAGGCTAACCCCTTTGAAAATTTCGATAAATGCACCCAGAATTCGAAGAAGGCTAACCCCTTTGAAAATTTCGAAAAATGCACCCAGAATACGTAGAAGGCTAACCCCTTTGAAAAATTCGAAAAATGCACCCAGAATTCGTAGAAGGCTAACCCCTTTGAAAATTTCCATAAATGCACCCAGAATTCGAAGAAGGCTAACCCCTTTGAAAATTTCGAAAAATGCACCCAGAATTCGAAGGCCAACCCCTTTGATAATTTCGAAAAATGCACCCAGAATTCGTAGAAGGCTAACCCCTTTGAAAATTTCGAAAAATGCATCCAGAATTCGTAGAATGCTAACCCCTTTGAAAATTTCGAAAAATGCACCCGGAATTCGAGGAAGGCTAACCCCTTTGAAAATTTCGAAAAATGAACCCAGAATTCGTAGAAGGCTAACCCCTTTGAAAATTTCGATAAATGCACCCAGAATTCGAAGAAGTCTAACCCCTTTGAAAATTTCGAAAAATGAACCCAGAATTCGAAGAATGCTAACCCCTTTGAAAATTTCGAAAAATGCACCCAGAATTCGTAGAAGGCTAACCCCTTTGAAAATTTCGAAAAATGCACCCAGAATTCGTAGAAGGCTAACCCCTTTGAAAATTTCGAAAAATGCACCCAGAATTCGTAGAAGGCTAACCCCTTTGAAAATTTCGATAAATGCACCCAGAATTCGAAGAAGGCTAACCCCATTGAAAATTTCGAAAAATGCACCCGGAATTCGAAGTAGGCTATCCCCTTTGAAAATTTCGAAAAATGCACCCAGAATTCGAAGAAGGCTAACTCCTTTGAAAATTTCGAAAAATGCACCCAGAATTCGTAGAAGGCTAACCCCTTTGAAAATTTCGAAAAATGCACCCAGAATTCGTAGAAGGCTAACCCCTTTGAAAATTTCGAAACATGCACCCAGATTTCGTAGAAAGCTAACCCCTTTGAAAATTTCGAAAAATGCACCCGGAATTCGAAGAAGGCTAAACCCTTTGAAAATTTCGAAAAATCCACCCGGAATTTGTAGAAGGCTAACCCCTTTGAAAATTTCGATAAATGCACCCAGAATTCGAAGAAGGCTAACCCCTTTGAAAATTTCGAAAAATGCACCCAGAATTCGTAGAAGGCTAACCCCTTTGAAAAATTCGAAAAATGCACCCAGAATTCGTAGAAGGCTAACCCCTTTGAAAATTTCGATAAATGCACCCAGAATTCGAGGAAGGCTAACCCCTTTGAAAATTTCAAAAAATGCACCCAGAATTCGTAGAAGGCTAACCCCTTTGAAAATTTCGAAAAATGCATCCAGAATTCGTAGAATGCTAACCCCTTTGAAAATTTCGAAAAATGCACCCGGAATTCGAAGAAGGCTAACCCCTTTGAAAATTTCGAAAAATGCACCCAGAATTCGTAGAAGGCTAACCCCTTTGAAAAATTCGAAAAATGCACCCAGAATTCGTAGAAAGCTAACCCCTTTGAAAATTTCGATAAATGCACCCAGAATTCGAAGAAGGCTAACCCCTTTGAAAATTTCGAAAAATGCACCCAGAATTCGAAGGCCAACCCCTTTGATAATTTCGAAAAATGCACCCCGAATTCGTAGAAGGCTAACCCCTTTGAAAATTTCGAAAAATGCACCCAGAATTCGAAGAAGGCTAACTCCTTTGAAAATTTCGAAAAATGCACCCAGAATTCGTAGAAGGCTAACCCCTTTGAAAATTTCGAAAATGCACCCAGAATTCGAAGAAGGCTAACCCCTTTGAAAATTTCGAAAAATGCACCCCAAATTCGTAGAAGGCTAACCCCTTTGAAAATTTCGAAAAATGCACCCAGAATTCGTAGAAGGCTAACCCCTTTGAAAATTTCGAAAAATTCACCCAGAATTCGTAGAAGGCTAACCCCTTTGAAAATTTTGAAAAATGCACCCAGAATTTTTAGAAGGCTAACCCCTTTGAAAATTTCGAAAAAAGCACCCAGAATTCGTAGAAGTCTAACCCCTTTGAAAATTTCTTAAAATGCACCCAGAATACGTAGAAGGCTAACCCCTTTGAAAATTTCGAAAAATGCACCCAGAATTCAAAGAAGGCTAACCCCTTTGAAAATTTCGAAAAATGCACCCAGAATTCGAAGAAGGCTATGTTTTATGTACCTTGTGTATCAGGGTTTATTTAAAAGATATTATTTAAAATAATGTTCTCGATTTTAGGAGAGTTAATGTGTTATTATAGTTATTGTGTTAAAAATATTATTAATAGTATGTTAGTTGTGAAATGTAATTCGTTCTTAAATGTATCTGGTTTTTTAAGAAATAAATTTAATTTACACTATTATTTATAATTAATTATTTTGAAGTGTATTATTTGAATTGTAGTGAATATTGTGAGGGATAAGCTTTGATAATAAATTATTAAAAATTTATTTGTATTAATGGGATTATGGATTTAAAGGTGATTATTAATTAGAGGATGTTAAAATTTTATTTTTGTTGTTATGTAGATTTATATAATGTTTTAATGAGTTATTAAAATGATTGAATTAATATATTTATTTGTTGTAATTATGATGGAATTAGTATATTTTTATTTATATCTTAATTGGATATGGAAATTTATTATGAATTAGGCAAAAATTATGTTCGCTTGTTTAACAAAAACATCTATTCTTGAATAATCTATGAGGTATAGTCTGCCCACTGTAATAATGAAGGGCTGCGGTATTTTGACCGTACAAAGGTAGCATAATCATTAGTCTTTTAATTGGAGGCTGGAATGAAGGGCTGGACGAAATATATTCTGTATTGTAATAATTTTTTGAATTTAATTATTAAGTAAGAAAGCTTAAGTTTTTTTATGGGACGAGAAGACCCTATAGATCTTTATAATAATTGATGTATTGTATGTGGATTATTATATAATATTATTTATTATTTTGTTGGGGCGATGGGAAGATAAGATTAACTTTTTTTATTGGTGTATATTAATTTATATATAGTTGATCCTTTTTTAGTGATTATAAGAATAAGTTACCTTAGGGATAACAGCGTAATCTTTTTTGAGAGTTCATATCGATAAAAAGGTTTGCGACCTCGATGTTGGATTAAGATAAATTATAGGTGAAGAAGTTTATTAAATTAGGTCTGTTCGACCTTTAAAATCTTACATGATCTGAGTTCAAATCGGCGTGAGCCAGGTTGGTTTCTATCTATAATTAGATAAATTATTTTAGTACGAAAGGACCAGATAATATGAATAATTTATGTTAAAAGTTTAATATTAAGTGACTATTTTGGCAGAGAAGTGCAGTGGATTTAGAATCTATTAATGTAGGTTATGTTGTATCTATAAGTAGTACTGTTAATGGAGGTATTAAACTTGTTGGTTGTTGGTATTATTTTATTAATTTGTGTGATAGTAGGGGTGGCTTTTTTAACATTGTTGGAGCGGAAAGTCTTAGGATATGTTCATTTTCGTAAGGGACCAAATAGGGTAGGATTTGTTGGTATTTTTCAGCCTTTTAGTGATGCTATTAAACTATTTACTAAGGAGCAAACGTATCCTTTACTATCAAATTATCTTTCTTATTATTTTTCTCCTGTTTTTAGCTTGTTTTTATCATTAATTATTTGAATAGTAATTCCTTATTTGGAGGGTATAATTTCTTTTCAATTAGGACTATTGTTTTTTTTAAGTTGTGCTAGCTTAGGTGTTTATACAGTTATAATTGCTGGCTGATCATCAAATTCTAATTATTCTTTATTAGGCGGGTTACGTGCTGTAACTCTAACTATCTCTTATGAGGTAAGATTAGCTTTAATTTTACTTTCTTTTGTTTTTTTAATCGGTGGTTATAATCTAATATTATTTTATGATTATCAGAGTGTAATTTGGTTGATTTGAATAGTATTGCCGTTGGCAATAATTTGATTTGTTTCTTGTTTGGCGGAGACAAATCGTACTCCTTTTGATTTTGCTGAGGGTGAGTCTGAATTAGTGTCTGGATTTAACGTGGAATATAGTAGAGGGGGGTTTGCATTAATTTTTTTGGCTGAATATGCTAGAATTTTATTTATGAGAATGTTGGTTGCAGTTATTTTTATGGGTGGTGATGTAAATTCATTATTTTTTTATGTTAAGGTGGTTTTTATTTCATTTGTGTTTATTTGGGTGCGGGGTACTTTACCACGTTTTCGTTATGACAAATTGATAAATTTGTCATGGAGGGGGTTTTTACCTTTATCTTTAAATTATTTATTGTTTTTTTTGGGATTGAAGGTTTTGTTTCTTTCTTTTTTTGTTTAGTGAATTGTAATGAGTATAAGTTAATAGAGGAGTTTAACCTCTTAATTTATATTTTCAAAATATAAGACTTTCAATAAAGTATTTAACTATTTAATTAAGTTGTCTCATAGTTTTGTAATAATTGGTATTATAATATAATATATGAAGTATATAGCAGTTAAAATTTGTCCGGTGATAATGTAAGGATCTTCTACTGGTCGTGCTCCAATTCATGTTAATAAAATAACAATTCTTACTATCATTCAGAGTATAAATTGGTTAAGTGGATAAAATTGTATTCTGCGGAAATTAGACTTGTGTAAAGGTAAAATAAATAGGATGGCGATTGATATAATTAAAGCGATTACTCCACCTAGTTTATTTGGGATAGAGCGTAAGATTGCGTAAGCAAATAAAAAATATCATTCAGGTTG
Source organism: Ectobius pallidus (assembly GCA_964059195.1). NCBI lineage: Eukaryota > Metazoa > Arthropoda > Insecta > Blattodea > Ectobiidae > Ectobius > Ectobius pallidus. Next base: position 51,018,232 of record CAXKWD010000004.1, on the reverse strand, counting down.
AATATGAATTGGGGTTACTAGAGGATTTGCTGGAATGAAATTGTCAGGGTCTCCTAGAATATAAGGTTCTTTTAATGTAAGAATAATTAATAATATAATTAAGATAATAAATCCTATTAAGTCTTTAATTGTAAAATATGGGTGGAATGGAATTTTGTCGATATTTCTATTTAATCCTAATGGGTTATTTGACCCAGTTTTATGTAAGAAGAATAAGTGAATTATTACTATTGCTGTAATAATAAATGGTAGAATAAAATGAAAGGTGAAAAATCGGTTTAAAGTTGCGTTGTCTACTGCAAATCCCCCCCATACTCATTGAACAAGCTCTGTCCCTATGTAGGGAACGGCTGACAATAAATTTGTGATTACTGTGGCTCCTCAAAATGATATTTGTCCTCATGGTAAAACATAACCTATGAAAGCTGCAGCTATAGTAAGAAATAGAATTAGAACGCCTACAAATCATGTATATAAGTATTTATATGACCCATAATATATGCCTCGCCCAATATGTATATAAATACAAATAAAGAATATTGATGCACCGTTGGCATGAAGTGTTCGTAAGAGTCATCCATAATTTACATCACGGCAAATGTGATTAACTCTAGTGAAGGCTAGATCAATATTAGGGCAATAATGTATGGCTAGAAAAATTCCTGATAGAATTTGAATTATTAAGCAAAGGCCTAATAGTGATCCAAAATTTCATCAGGTACTAATATTAGTGGGTGTAGGAAGATCAATTAAAGCATTATTAACGATTTTTAATAAAGGGTGATTTGTTCATAATGATTTATTCATTAGTAGTTTTTTCGTAAAGGACCTTTAAAGATGTTTGTGATTTTTACTACAACAATTAATGTTAGAAATAAGTATGATGCAAGTATAATAGTAATAAAGTTGATTGGCTGATTATATAGTTTAGCTGTTATGTAAGGAGTATTATTATTATTTAGTATAAAGTTGATTGATTCTTGATTATGAATATTGAATTCTAATCAGAAATTTTTTGTTAGGAGTATCAAAATTGGAATAAGAATAATAATAATTATAATTATTTTTGTTGATATAATAAATATTTCATTGGAAGCTAGTCTAATTACATAAATAAATAAAATTAATATTCCACCAAGGAAAATTAAGAAGAGAATGTATGAAAATCAAAAATTTTTTGATAATATTCCTCTAATTAAAGAAATTAAGATTGTTTGAATTAATAATATTAATCCTATAGCGAGTGGATGTTTTATTTTAGTGAATATTAGTCTGGTAATTATACAATGTTCTTATGCTTAAAACTATTAAGATAATCTTTTCATAATAGTAAAACTAGATGATTTTGTTCAGAAAATATTTAGTATTCCTAATAAATGTTCTTAAAAGGGGTCTGCCAGCTGGGTGTGGGTAAGCCCCCATATCTGGCAGAGCTTTATAAATCTAAACCTAAGTCAACTTGTGGTGATGACACGTGCTTGGGCATCATCAAAATCTCACGATGTGGCAGTAAAGATGAGCTGCGACTGAGCGATCCTCCAGCCAGTTGAGTCTCATCAAGTGCGAGTTATATGAGACTGGAGAGATTTTTGAGAATGCTAGTCTCTTCAGGTACTCCTAGCTTGAAGAGCACCCGAGGAGGAAATCAGACATTACATTTCTCAGACACTGCATTCAGTTCAGTGTTAGTTTATTTTAAACTTGTGATTATTTCCGTGTCGCATGTTTTTATTTAACAAGTATGGATAATTCCACGGATAACATCGTTCTAGACTCTATCGTATGAATAAAAAATGTGCTCCCCGTGTTCTATTTTCTTAACCAATATTAGTTTAATTATACACACTTAATTCTGTTTACCACTCAACTTCACTTATATAAGTAATGACTTACACATAATGCATTTCACAGCTTCTTAGCTGCATCATCAGCTGTTGAACCTACAGGATAACTCAATAAAATTCACTGCAGAGGTTGAATCAGAAAACTTCTTACCTTTTTTAGACATCAAAATCATTAGAAACCACAACAGGATTGAGTTTGGCATTTTCAGGAAAGCAACACATGTAGACAACTACATTAAACAAGATGGACACAACCCAAGTTCACACAAACATGCGATCTTTAATAGCCTCGCTTTTAGATTAGTAAACATACCTATGAACAGTTCTGAATACAACAATGAATACCAGCATATCTTGGACACCGCACTCAAAAACGGCTTCAACACAGATTTAGTTAACAGGAGAATCAAAAAGTTTGAAAAACAAAAGCTAATACGAGAAAATAGCACTTTAAGCAACATTAAAGATCACACTTTCAAGAAGTTCACTTTTCACCCTAGACTACACTACAAATTTGAGAAGATTTTCAAAGAAGTGGATATAAGACTGGCCCCCATCAACAGATCCAACATAAAAACACTACTAAAATCTGGACAAATGGATAAGATTCCCCCAAAGAAAAACTCGGGCATTTATGAACTAAAATGCAAAGACTGCAACAAAATGTATATTGGAAAAACCAAGAGAAATTTAAATATAAGGCATAAGGAACACTTAAGAAATATAAAGTACAAACAAACAGAAAAGTCGGCTGTTGCACATCATTTTTGGACCACAGGACATGAATTTGAAGAGGACATTAAATTAGTAAAATCTGTAGCAAAACCGATAGAACTAACGGTATGGGAAAAAATTTTCATTCAAAGGAACAGGAATAACTTGGTTAATTTCGATATCCCAAAGGAAAACGACCTCATCACTACACTGATACGCCCAACAGAGACATCTACCGGTCTTCCAGCAAACTCGGCAGTTGACCTCATCTGATGATGCAGCTAAGAAGCTGTGAAATGCATTATGTGTAAGTCATTACTTATATAAGTGAAGTTGAGTGGTAAACAGAATTAAGTGTGTATATTTGATTACTTCACTGTGAATCCCGGTTACAATTTTTATTTATTAGTTTAATTGTTTTTTTTTTCCTGCACAGTAAAAATTGAGAGTACACTGTATAAGGAAGAATGAACAATGTGCTATAGGAAGACTTGTCAGTGCAGAGAAAAGTTCTCCACATCAGCAGTTCCCTGCAAGACAAGAAGAATAAACATAAGCACATGGAAAAGTAATAGGCAACACTTTATTTCTTTTTGTTACTTTCTTTTAAAAATTGAGTTAAGGTATAAGGAAAGAAGAGATTAGAAGGAGAACAGGAATGAGTGACATTGTTAGCAAGGCAGAACAACTCAGGGTAGGAAGAAGGAATGTTGGAAGGCAAAGAATCAGATGGTCAGACACACTACGAGATAGAGCAGGAGCTCAATGGTCAAGGAGAGCAAGAGATCCCAAAGGATGGAAAGAGCTAGGGAAGCTCCCAGTGAAGTGAAACAAGTGAAGAAAACTGTAGTACAGTGCTCAAGTTCAGTGTTAATCAGTCTAATACAGACAAGAAACGCAGAACAAGGTTAATCAGAGCAAGACAAAGATATAGAAAGAAAAGTGCAGGGTCAGAACAAAGAAAATAACTGCTGTATCATATGACACACCAACAAATCTTGTTTAATTAAATAAATATAAATATATATATATATATATATATATATATATATATATATTTTTAAAAACAAATATAGAATTTTAGGTTTTGACTTTTGGGGGCCCAAACCCCCTGGACCCCCCTTTCCTAATCCACTGTGGATTCTGCTTCTATGTTGTTGATTGGGTAAAACTTCTGCAAACTTTTTATGTCTCAAATGACTTTCAAATAATTGTCTTAAAAGAAAGACACCTGACTATAATTAATATACATTTTTTTCCTTTCCCTGAGAGCTAGGGGGGCCGTGCTCCACCCACCCCCGGGTAGGGGCGCCCATGGCTGTCGAAATTCTTCATCTTTATCTTGAAGGTTCTTGATGGTTTCCATTTATCTTCGCCACTGCTTTTACTTTCAGTAATCTTGTATTTTATATCTGAATTATGTTTCGGTTTATACAGATGTTTCTTTCTGCAGTGATCTTGACATTTGTCATGCCTAATAATGGCATTGCACAGTAATTCTAAACACTTATATTTAAATTGCTGTTATTTTTTCGGCATTTTCGAGATGCCGAGATGGACTGAAACCAGCAGCAGCATTGGTTATAGACATATTTTTTCACACCTTCCCTCCCCTTCTTATAAGGTGGCACGTGCTTTTGAGTGCAGTAAAATCACTTTCGAGAATAATTATTATTCTTGCAGGCGGCATTGTACAAAGACTGCAATAACCCAGTAAGAACCAATCCTCCAATTCTACCTGCATTTGAGGGAGGTGGGGGCTGTGACGGGCCAACAATGGTTAGTTCGCAGTCGCCGCTATCGGCACAGATTGATCGATTTTGTTGGCGTGGCAGTTGTTTGACCATTTTTATTTTTAACACATAAAACGCTAATTTTGCAACACTTTTCAACCACCCTCCCCCCCCAGAAAATTCATAAAACACTAATATTTCCCCCCCCCCCCATGAGCACCCCTGTATGCATGCATGCATACATACATACATGGTTTCCCGGTTTCCCGGTGTGGTCTTGTGGTTAGTGTCGCTGACTACAGATCCATCGGGCCGGGTTCGACCCCCGGTACCTCCTCGCATTTTTCTGAGGTAGGGAGGTCTGGCAGGGGTGCACTCAGCCTCGTGATTCAAATTGAGGAGCTACTTGATAGAGAAGTAGCGGCTCCGGTCATGGAAACCACTTACTCCGAGGTCCAGAGGGCATTTTAGTAGTGGAATTGTTTCTAGCACTGGATCCAAAGAAGTCTTGGACTACGAACATTGGTGCCCCCAGTTTTTCAATCAAGCTATTCTGAATTTTATATACAATGCTTTTCTTTGTGTTGTTGGTTGTAGCACAATATACGTATTAATACAGTAACTCAGTCCATTTTTCTGCCAGACGAACATGCACGCGCATACATCTAGCAATCATTGTGGCCATAAACTAACACTACAGTAACTACTGTGGGACATACGTAAATAAATAGGAGAGTTGTATTTATTAAAACATTGCATGTTTCTGAAGAACCTTATTGTTCTGCTGTAAATTGCAGTAATAATAAAGGAAGAAATCCTGAATTGCATTTCTTCACTTTCCCAGAAGATTCAGAAAGGAAAGAACAAAAATATGCAAAATTTATTGTAGGCCTACTGGCTTACTCTTGACGTGTGTTCCCATGTGTTTATGTTTCAACTTTCTTTAATGTAATATTTTATCTTCCATTCTGTTGTAATGATTTCTGGTCTAAAAAAATGTGTCATTAATGGTCGACGAAGAAACCTACTAACAAAATATGTAAAATATTTGAGTGAAAATTGCATTCTATGCTTGGAACTCATCGAAAACAGCCAGTTTATGAATTCCTATAAGAACTTATTAATTAAAACTGCTGTACCGACTGTGTTCTCAATTCCAAATGCTAGCAAAAAACTACAGAACTACAAAAATACAACTAGTGTGACTAAAAAGCCCAGACTGAAAGGTATGTTCTGTGCTATCAGGCTGCAATACCGTGCACAGAGAATTTGGACTTCCAAATACGAATGTTCAATTTTAAACAAATTTTTTCTCAATTGATGATTATATTATTATGAGTGAAATAATTCTGTAAAATATGTTTTAGCATTGGATGAATCTCACCTGTTCCCTGGTACGTCTCAGACCTTCATTATACTTGGCTTGCATCTGTTCTCGTGCAGCTCGCATCTGTTCTTGGTAATTATGTCTGTCTGCAACAACATGGAAACAGTTTAATAACTGTATTGGGAATATCATAGATAGACAGATTAATTTGGCTGTAAACATGTACATGTATGGCATTGTGGAAGTATTAAAATAAAGTACTATCCAGTAAAACTATAAAATTCATTTATGTTATAAATGGGCTAAACCATCAGTTTGTTTCGGACTGTCCTCCTGAATGTCAGAATAGGAAGATTCCTTTTCTTATTGGGAGACTATTAGTTTCATAGAAATGTAGTGAAAACTGTTTTGGGTCACTGCATATTTACACTTAATCATATGTACAGTCGGTCAAATAAAAAACGTCGGGTGTTATTTCATAAAGTATCACGAACGAGCATATGCGCATGTACAGGAAGACTTAAGGTTAGGTTCACACCTGCCTCTTGTCTATCCATGTATTTTCTTGCTTATTTAGTCAGTTTTGTTCCAAAACAAACATGTGGCTATATGCCTCAAATCCGCCATATTCTTGCATGAAAGTTCTTATAATAATAATGAATAAATTCGCGAGGAATATGTTTATTCAAGGAGCATTTTTTAAAGATTTTATTTTATAATACCGGTACTTGTAGTGCAAAATCAATAACGCTCAACTTCTGCAACAATCTAGCATTGAAATACGCGGCCGGCCAGATCCACATTTCCTATGAAAACTTCTGTCTCATGATAGTGAAGTACCAACATCTGAGCTGCTCTTTAAGAAATATGAAACCTTCTCACTGCTTCTGAGGTTGAAAAATGCAGGATAATTACAGCCCTAACTACATTTTCTCTCAAGCTAGCGTTTGTATGTGGCGCGATGATATAAAGCAAAATGAATTATGACAATACATTAAGTTGAATATCATGTGTTGCGCTTTCCGTGTTGTTCATTTTTTCCCTCCTTTCGCATGGCCTCATATGTTCCGAGAATGACTTGTATTTTATGTATTTTTTGGAAACTTGTGAACTAATGCGTTAAAACTTTAATTTTAACTGCATACGAGTTCCGACGTTTTTTATTTGACTGACTGTATATTAGAATTAGTTCTTACTGAGTAATTATGCACATGAGTACAATTTGTGAAATAATTTAAATTATTTCTGACATAGACGAGACAGGCCAGCACAAACAATGATGGTAGGCTGAAACTTACTGTTTAAATCAGAGGTTCCCAACTAGGGGGTGATGCTCTTCTAAGGGGGGGCATGCAACAATTTGAAAATCATATTTTGATTTAGTGTGGTTGCCTTGTCAGCCGACAAGAATTTTTAATGGGCTAACTTTAACCAAACAAATATACAGACACATACCGTAACTAACAAGAATAACAGAACAGTGCGAATTTACATTTTATAATCTTATAAATATATTAATATAAGATTAATATATCTTAATCTTATTAATAATCTGGAAATCCAAATACGAGATGAGTGATCTGCGTTGTGCTCTGTCAAACATAAAACCTAATTTCTCAGAGCTGGTGAAAGTAAAACAATGCCAATCACCTCACTAATATTCAGTTTTTAACTCTAAATTGGACATTTGTGTTTCTACATTTAAATATATATATACAGTCGAATAAGGTTAATTCGACATTGAATAATTCGAAACATTGTATAATTCGAATAAATACTCATTCCCCTTGAAATTCCTATTTAGATATATGTTAAAAATTGCAATTAATTCGAATTTTTTAAGCTTATTTTGGATAAATTGAAGCCAAAATTTGTCTCAAGTTAATGTTGTAAGGATTCCAAGAGTTCATTGCTTCCAGGAATACCACAAGAATTCTCAATTTCGCTGAAGAATCCTAGTTGGTAGCAGCTAGCAGGTACCGTACTAAAGTTATTTTCAACCACCGTTATCTTCCTCCGGCTGAATAGATGTTTAATGGAATGCGATCACCCCGTCCGCTACAGTCTTGAAGGGATTCAACACTTCTGTGAAAATTTTAGTGTTCATTCTAACCTCAAAGTGTGACTATGTTTGAAAATGTCAAAGCGTAGAGCATACACCAGTTCCTTTATTAAATTTAGGGTTACGGTTTTAGTGTGGAAAAAAATGGTTTCATTTAACATCCTAACAACAGGATGGCAGTCATAGGTAAGATTCACTATACAATAATTATTATTTATTGCAATGAGTTTATTTTTGACATTTTTACGGCATTTTCGTTTAAAAAGTCACAGTTTTGGTTAATTCGAATTTTGGATAGTTAGATTTTTTTCTGATTCCCCTTGGGGTTCGAATTACTAAGAGTCCACTGTATATATTTTTTTAATGAACTATACTGAGACTCAAATAAGATTCACAATAATTAGATATGCATTTTCGTGTTTTATATGTGTGTGTATGTGACAGCAAAAGCATCACAGAATAAATAAGAATAACAAGAGGCGAGCAGTATTAATTTTGTTTTTACAAGTATTATAGGGATCTTTTAAAGTACAAAAGTACTGACAATCACATTTTTAGGCCTTCTTCTCCCCATCACTATCAACGGGGGCATGAGGAATTCATGATATTCGAAGGGGAGCGTCAGATGAAAAAGGTTGGGAACCACTGGTTTAAATATAAAGGGGTTTACAAGACTCTCTTGACTGAGCTCCATATGTAATCCTCAAAGCTCTTTTTTGGCATACAAAGAGTTTATTAAAAGGGACATGGTTTCCGCATAATACTGTTCCATAACTCAAGTGGCTATGTACAAATGAGTAATAAACTGTAATCTAAACTGAATTCTTAGCATGTAGAGGCCTTTGCTTACTTCTTCAGCTAGGCCACTTTCAAGATGAATTCCTAGAAACTTAACGGAGTTATCTGAAGGATTTCCAAATTTTTAAATGTGAATTTAATATCTACAGTTTTTTACCGTTATTGAGGGAAAGAGAATTTACATTACACCAATCTTGAATGTGGTTTGTTATTTCATTAACTTTGATGTGTATATTACGAGGGTTGGTCAATAAGTTAGGTCTCCAACGCTCTAGCCCAAACTCACAACATCGGACGAGAGTTTTGGCGCCACTGCCATGTCCCGCTATCGCTCCTCTTTCAAACGAGCCATTGCTGCAGGCGCTGAACCTTTTAGTGTCCGAGATAGAGCGAGGAGGTAACGGGACATGGCAGTGGTGCCAAATCTCTCGTCCGACGTTGTGAGCTTGGGGCTAGAGTGTTGGAGACCATACTTACTGACCAGCCCTCGTATTATCTTTATGGTTGAAGTTAACAGTTTTCATTAAAAAAACACACAAAAACTGAACTCAAGGATGGCTACCTTAGAACATGTTTCAATTGTTGCTCTCATCCTCACCTGTTTTTGACTGTTGACTGTTTATACTACAAAAAAGAATCTTGACAGAAATGTTTAATCTTGGGCCAAGAGACTCTTCACGAGAAGTTTTCAAAACTCACAATATTTTAACATTAACATGTATTCAAATATAAATAAATAATAATAAAGAATAAAATAAAAAACAAAAGCAGTTTTATAAGCAACTATGAAATTTGTAACCATATTACCAGAGGAAACATCAATATTCATATTTATAAATACCAGGACTTCCAAGTACCTACCTATGCACACAATTATCCTTGGTATTAACAAGTTACCACCAGAAATAGTTAACATAATTGATTAAAACTTTTAAAAGGAAATTGAAACAGTATTTACAATACGACGTATTATTATACCGGTACTTCTAATAATTTTTTGTCATGACCTCAGGATTCCTGTAACTATTTTTTTTATTTATTACTGTTTTTACTATTATTTAAGAGCACTCAAGTACACATTACACATTTATTAAATTACTCATGCTTTCTACATGTACTGTATCGATTGTGAATGTTTTTTGTGTATTTACCACTAGACTCTGTCTACCTATACATTGTATAGCCAAAGACATAACAAAACTATGAACTATGATGCTTTGTAGTTCTTCTGATTAAACAGTCTTCTGCTGATATTTCAAAATTCTTAACTTTTTTTAACAAATACTTTCTCCAGACAATTCTTGTGGGCATTATACTGGTTTTAGTAGCCTGATTTTCTTTTCTTATCTCATACCATTCTTCCCAAACACGTGCTTTTATTGCTGACTTATCTGTTGGTTGGAATTGTATGTTTCTAAAATGTTCAAATATTCAATTATTTTTGTTTCAACGTTCCTTTCTGTCTCTCCAATCTAAATCTTTACATGGTACATGGAGTAATTGGGAGATAATATTCTCCTCAACCAAGGTTTACTGTTTGGGTTTAAATAGTGAGGCTTTTGTTCTTTAAATATAATTTTGGTTTAATATTTGCAATGTGTGTACCTTTGATACACACACTATGCTACTGCACGTTCAGAATAACGTTTTACTAGGGTACAAGTATAATTCAGATATGACCCAATTATATGATGCTAATAGAAATGCAACACCATAAGCAAAAAGCAGGAGAAGATACTTGAGAGGAAGGGAAAAATACAAGATTTACCACCAGACTACCGCAGAGGGTCAGAGAGGTGATGCAGGAGGATTTTAGCAACCCAACTTGAAATCAGCATTTCCTGTAAGTGCAGTTTTTTTTAATATCATCCAGATGAAAATATATCTTATCTCACTGGAATTACTAGAATTAAACTATATACTTCTCCATATTACCACAATTATCTTATAGTTTTTTCTTTAAAGTAACAACAACATTTTTAAAAACTTTTTGGAAAAGTAATATAATCCAGGGATGCTACAAGATATTTTCTTAAAAATAAATTCAAGTATTAGGATAACTATTTCTTTACAAAATAGTGAAAGCTTCATGAAAATATTTTAATTAGGAGTGGAGATATCTTATTTTCCATTATTCTTGATTTTATAAACAAAAGGGAGGTTTATAAACAAATTATAAAATTTAAGTTTTTGTTTCAAGTTTTAGCTCAATTTTTGTTATATGTTACAAGGTATGCAGATACCTAACATTACTTCTCACTCATTACAGAGATTAAGATATTTCATAAGCGCCCTTTACAATGATTAAGTATTTTGAAGTGAAATTTGTATCTTGGCCCTGTTGATTGTAGCAGATAGTAGATTAGTCCTTCCTTTAATGTAATACAGATCACTCTTCTTTAAAATCGGCGAACAGCAACACTAGTTCCAACTGTTGGCCCGGATTTATCAGTACATGAACAGCTGACTTCTCGCCTTTGTGACAGAACTGTGCATCCTTCAAATCCAGATGAATTATATAAACAGCGGCGAATTACAAAGCTGGTATAATATGTGCCATTTATTGTTGCAGCAATTATAAGTGGAAGAAAGATTTTAGATCTTTATTTCATTTTCCTAAAGACAGGGCAGTGTAAGAACACGAAACTAGATAAAATGATCCCGTATTCTTGTTTCTTATTAAATTGTATGCTTTAAGATAAAATCTTGTTGTGGTGTATTTAATTGCAGTTGTCAACAGTGGGTTCTAAAAGTCAAGGGGGCAGATTTAGATGAATTATTTCCAAAAGAGAACCCTGATAAATTGCACAATAGCCACAGAATTTGTGATGCTCAATTCAAAACGGAAGATTTCAGGAATACAAACCTAAGGCAAGGACGAATTAAAGGGGTGTCCGGACCCCTTTCCAAATATGAGGTTTTTAAAGTTTTAGTTACAAAATCCAATGTTTTGTGCCACTTTGGAAGGGAAGATGTCAATAATTTATGGTGAATCAGTTTGAGACCCCCCAGAGACAGATGTTCTGTGTCACTTAGAAAGGGGGTTAATCAGTTTATAGTGATAAATGACTGAATATATAAAAAAAAAATCTAAGTATTTAAATTCGTACAAATATGTAATATCACATACTTAAAATACTTTTTGTGATGATTATGATACATCAAAATGATTTTATATATATTTTTATAAAAACAATTATATATAAAACTATTATGATTAGATATATATAATATAATATAATATATATATAATATAATATCTGTGGTGCTAAGGCAGAACCCGATATGTCCGAAACTGCAATTTTTCAGGAGAGGAATTTTAAAGTTCAATAGATCGCAGAAATTCAGATTTTCTTTATATTGACTTGCCAAGTTTGTGATAGTGTTACCGAGAGAATATTTCTGTCCTTTAAGTCAAACAGTTGTAAAATCTCATCACAAAACGTAAATATTTACATAAGTTAGACATATCGTCCTTTGCCTACTTCAGTTGTCATGAGAAAAGTGATTTATCGCTTGTTTGTTTTGCTCACTAAACGACATATCGGTGTTTACCTTCTTTGAAATATCTTGTTCCCATGAACGTAGAACGGTAGGAAAGCTGGGCTATTGTTATAGGACATGAGATATTTTAGGAATTAAACACTATTTACATAACAAAAAGAATTAATAAGATTTTTTACTAATTTATTAAGGCACCTTACTCGATTTAACTGCTTTCTGGAAGCTCTTTACTCTGTTGCTGCTGTCCAGGTTTTCGTAGAAGGAATGACAGTCAGTGTGTATAAGGAGAAGCAGGCGCAGGAGATCCTTCTTCTTAAGGGGGTTGATGGGCAGTGGACAGTTGTAACATGCTGTCAAGGAAGGAATCGTAGGTCTGCCTCGTTTCGATCGCCACAGGTCAAGTATGCGAAAGTCTTGGTCATCAAAGGAATTTTTTAATTGCATTAAACCGAAAGTTTTCCCATACCTAAGCCAGTTCTCTTTTTTGCCCTCCGTATCCGTTGTCCTTTGAGTCAAATGCTCCTGCACCAGTTTCGAAAATGAGAAGAAGTCCTCTTGTTGCCTCATTTCATTGACCTGGAATAGTTTTTCCCTCTTTACGGTTCGAACGAACTGGAGCCAGTCTCGAGGTACCATGATCGGTATTTCGGTTTTCTTTTTAGCCCTTTCAATACGAGCATGGTCTACGTCACTTTCTAGGTGAGTATGTCCAGGTAACAGAAATTTCTGATCCACACAATCTATGTAGGTGCTCTTACTGACATAAAAGGAAAACGTGGCAGACATGTTAATATTCCGATTTTGACCACCGCATGTGTCTGAGTAAGTCACAACATGGGTTACAACATGACCGAAAGGGCAGAGTTTCAAGCTTTTTGAAAATGCATGAAGCAGTCTCTTCAGATCCTCTCTTTCCGATTGCTTCATGCCACATATAGCAGCTAGTGGTACCTCCATCTGGGGTGCAGTCTAGGATAGTTAGGTTGTAGGCTATGTTGAGAGAAGGCATTTATAAAATGAAACGATTGCAGTCAGAGAAGGGGTATTTAAGACTTGCTGCAAATCAAACACTAAAACCCTTATTTTCGGGTCTTCTTTTGCACTGTTTTTATCAACATCTTTCATTCTGTACCCTAGATCTACTATTTCCTTGTGTTGATTACGACCAATGATCAACTGGCTGTTTTCTTTTGGATCATTACTTTAATTTTTATTATGTAAGAATCGCATGTCTTACATGTATCAACATGTGGCTGCTTAAATGAGTAACCAGTGGACTTAAATACCTCTCTGAATAAATAATAAGATGCAGCATATTCATGCTCACTTTTGTATTCATTGTACAACATCCTTATGTTCAAGTGACTACTTGTTCAAGTGGCTGAAGCCATTTCGACGATCATAGAAGCCCTACTCTTGACGAAAATTTTAATAATAAATTTATAAAATTCACGTAAGCGAAATTGAAGCTGACAAGGCAGACGAACGAGAGACACTACTCATACGCATAGCTCCAGTCACGCAGACTGATGTCACCTGGAAATAGGCAAATGAGAAGGTGCCACTAGCCGATATGTCGGACATATCGGAAATTTTCATCACTAGAATGTTGCAGGAGGATGCCAGAGCCCGATATGTATACCATATTGGTTTCTGCCACCAAACAATTTCTTAGAAATTGACATATCGGAATATTATTTTTCATAATAAACTATTATAGACAAATAAGAAACATACCGGGTTTTGCCATCACATTCTTCATCAAAATCTCTATAGGTTGATACAGAAAACAAAAAATCGAATTTTTCTGACATATCGGGTTCTGCCTTAGCACCACAGATATATATAATATAAAATATATAAAAAGTATTTAAAATTCTTATAAATATGTAAAATATGAGAGCCAGTTGGAGAATTTAATGTTGTACCGGCATGTTGCAATGGTAGCTCAATGATAGAGTGGCGGCACAGAGAGCCAAAGATCCTGATTCAAATCCCAGCTTTGGCATTACATTTTTTCAGTGTGACTCTACCTTTCCACCTTAGCTTACACACGGCCAGTGTGAAAGAATTATTATTGCTATGTCAAATAACTTCGCTAATTTATTAAAAATGTAAACTACAATGGACGTTTATGTTTCCAATAGTGTGAAGGTAAAGGGTAAAATGTGTGATTACCGATTACAAATCCCAGCTCTACTCATCAAGAAGCTTTCAAAATACTTTTGAATGTATCAACTTTTCGGAATCTACATTCCTTTCCCAGTTTCTGCTTTGTCATTAAATATTTATGTATTTGCTGCAACAAGATCCCTTGTTCATTTTCCAGTAAAAACTAATCCTATTAGATTGCAACCAGTGGCATAGCCAGAAAATAATTTCGGGGAGAGTCGAAAGTGCAGGGGGGAAGGGGGGGTTTGGGAGTATGGAATACCCCTTTAAGAAGGGGGGTTTGGGGGCTCACCCCTGTAAAATTGTTAAATACTAGGAGGTGACCGCAGCTTCGCCCACGATAATTAATTGAAAAATTAAAAATTAAGAGTATAATAATTATTAAAGCATTATATTTATTAAAGGAAGGGTAAACTAAAAAAATACCATTTTCTTATTTTAATCTCATCGCACGGAGCTTTGAATTACGAAACGAATGGTGATCTCGTGAACTTCAGGTGCCCAATATTACGCCTTGTACGGGTGAAGTAAAACGCTCCTGTGACGTCACTCCTGACTAACTCGCTGGCAGGACAACAGCTACTGTAATGCTCGCGCCTGTGTTTCTAATACACCACAAAGTCTCATTTGTGTTTGTTGTTGATAGAGATGTCTGCAATGTTACCTTATAAGGACAAATCTCGGTATTCACAAATTAATTTCACACGAAAAGAAAATGACAAGGAATTATTGAAAGAATTGCAAGGAAGAAAAGAAAATACGGAATGTGGGCTGTGTATAGCCTACATATGAAAAAGGGCCATGAGAGTGTGTGTTGTTGGGACTCTTGAAGTAATTTGTGAACAGAAGGGGGTTGTGGACTGTATAACACAACCTGCCTCATTCGATAGCGTTATTATAAATAAAGATACACTAGTTGCCAGGCGTTATCAGTTAATACTTAGAGTAATACAGTTCAAAAACAAAATATTTTTCAAGATACGAACAGAGTCACTTTCAGATTCAGATTCAGAATCATCTTTTGCGGTAGTAGAAATGTCTGAAATGCTAAAAAAGCTATCTAAATCACAATTTCTAGAAGAAACATTCAATGAATCTGAGCAAACATTGACATAAGTTTCATTTCCTAGTTCACACTGAGCGCCTACGCTGTTAGAAACTGAATTTTCGTCATAAATACTAGATTCCACATTCATGATTTGTCCATTCCCGGATACTGATGGATTACTGTTCGAATCTTGCAACAACTCTCTCATTTCCTTCTTCCTCAAGTACGACGATTTTCTTTTCTTCATTGGCGGTGTTTCAGATTTCCCACGCAAAAGAAGTGATGGCACAGCACTTCTTTTTTAAACAGATTGCGGGGTTTCTCCAGTTAACTGTTTTCGTAACTGTACCGAAAGCTCGGTATCATTTCCTTCAAAATGTTGTGAACAAACCGTACTGTATTTACTAGGAACAAATTTTTCTCCTTTTATTTTTATCGGCCATTGCTTATAACTAGGGCCCGGATGTTTATGACCTAAAACTGTTAGAAATATGCAAGCATTTATTACCTAAAAAATGGCGAAATATGACTAATAATATGACCTAGAGACAATTTTTTTTTTCAAAATCTTGTCGGTTTTTGCAATTAAAATAGGGCCTATAGTAATATTAATCTTTATTAATAAATTTCGCTTTCTTTGCATCTGTCCCTTTTTACGCATCTCTCTCTTTCTGATAATTCTCAGAAATATACGTAGGCCAACGTATATTTTGTGAAAGTATTTTTAGAACGAAAATACTGAGAAGTTACAAGAAACAATTCAGGGGTGTTCAAATCCCATCTCTGAGACGGCTGTAAGCAAACAAATGAAAATGGAATAATAAAAAAAAAACAAAAGCATGGGAAAAAATGAAAAATGATTGAAAATATGACCATAATATGAAAAATGACGGAAAAATGACAACAAATACTGAAAAAGCTAAAATATGACATTATATGACCAATGAAAATTGCATAATTCTAATCACATTAGATGATATCATGTTTAAATTATATTTGCTATGGTAACATCACAAAGGGAAAAAATATGACATGTCATAAACATCCGGGCCCTACTTATAACGTTCGGGTGACTTATCTCTGTTGGGAAATTGATGGAAAGATATTTTAAGTGTGTTATCACTCTTCGACGATGAGTATGTACACCCCACAACACAACAATAAACCATTGTTTGAACAGATACTCACTAAAAAACTGTAACAGTACACAGAATACTGTGAACTCTCTTTTACCGGGCGAGACTGAGCCAAGCACTCGTCAGGCGTGACGTCACGCGCCCACCGCGTTACAATAAACATATTCGTTTTGTGATTAAATGTGAAGGTATAAAACATTTCTAACAGTGAATATCATTTAATAAAAACATTTTCTTTCAATCCGTACGAAGAAAGTGACACTGTATTTTTAGTTTACTTTTCCTTTAACACTTGCACGCGAATCATCCATAAACTAAACCATTAGTAATTAATGAAACAGCTAAAATTCCGGCTTCAGAGTACATTCCACGATTAGAAAGCACCCCTGAAAAAAACGATCTCAGATTCGATTATGCAGTTCCAAAGGAACCTGTGAACACATAATACGTATTGTTTCTCAACTGTTTGTTGACAGATGAATATGATGTGAAATTTATTTGATAAATTAAGTGTAATTTTCAGGCATTATATATTTTTTTCAAGGGAAGGAATGGTTTGTTTGGATTTTTATTGTCCGCGATACTTCCTTAGTTAAACTATCAATATTTTACAGCTGGTACCGTGGTTTTGCCCGCCATTATTAATTGACTCCAGGATTTTTTAGAAATTCGCACTGGCAGCTTATTAAAAATGTTTGTGGTTCAGAGCTATGAAAATTGTAAGTCAAAATAAAATTAGAATATTTGTTCATTGTGTTCATTTCACTTAGGCCTTACATAATAAAGAAACGGTTTTCCTAATTTTGTACTTTTCGTGAAAGTTTAGACAGAGAGACGAACATTGCTGAGTATGCTCGATGTTTCACGAAGCGGGTGAGCGAGTGAGCACGCTATTTAGGGCCGTTGAATTGTATAAGAGTAGATTTAACTAATGAAAATAGCATTTTATGCTATTTTAGCACCTGGTTATAACACTTATTGCTATTTAGAAGAAAAGTTAAATACAATGGAAAGGCCTACATTTACAAATTCAATATTTTATTATTTAAAAAAAAAAGATTAAATATTTGACAAAATAGAGCTTAAATAACTTGAATAGAAGTTTAGGTTCTGATTTCGGGGGAGGTCCAGACCCCTGGACCCCCCTCCCTTCTCTACACCACTGATTGCAGCAATCTTTAGTTCTTTAACATGGGACTTTCACATAACATTTTTCGTTTACAATAGTTCTGAAGGCTTAAAATAACCCAAACGAGTCACAGGCCTATGTAGAAATTCGCCATGTGAAAAACCCGTGGAAATACTTGTGTTCTACATGAGCATAATGTTTTTAGGCTTATATAAATATTAATTTGATGTTTGATATTTCATACTACACACATAATCGCTCAATCCAGCAGATGGCAGTATTGTCGCTATTTGCATTTCTTCTTTTGTTAAAAGAGGGGAGTGATCGGTATTACTAATAAAGGTATTTGATATAATGTCTATGTTCCCAGTCACATGCTGTTATCTGTGGAGTGTGGACCTGTAAGCTGCCTTTAGAAACCAGTCAGAATAGGGTGGAAAACAAGGTCGCTGACCAAGGTAATTAACTTGCCTTACTGTATTTGCAAAAAAAAAAATTACAGCCATTTCAATTGCTAGTTCAACATACAAAGAATGCACAATTAAAGAATGATGCTGAACAAATGGCTTCAGTTTTGACTAAGTGATATGGTAACTGTGTTCTGTTTCTTTCTTAGCTTTCTTTAATCCTCCTTTTCACTCTTTATGAACTTAACTTTCTATGAACTACTATAAGTGGTGCTACACTGCTAACCAGGAACTAGACATCAAAACTAACTTAGAATATTAAGTTTTAAAAGTTTTGAATGAACTTCTCATGATCTTCCAGTGAACATGAGTAGTGACTACAGTTTTCTATAAGCCATTTCTCTGTGCATTTACCTGGGTTAGCACCTTGCTGTGGGACATGTGGTCCTTCATATTGAGATTGATCTATCTCGCCTGCTCGCTGCTGTCTGCCTTGCACTAATGTCTCATAGTGATGCTCCATCCAGTTTGGACCTGGACCAGTTCCAGCAACAACTTCCTGGTGTTCCACGAGGTCTCTTCGCAAGTTGCTGCTCCCCAGAACATGTCCAGGTTTCACAAATGCCTCCATGCGTCGCAGTCTCTCTTCCTGCTTTTTCTTTTCTTTCTGAAAGTCAGAGAAAACATATCTTTATAAAATTTCCAATTACAATAATCTCATTAATTCAAGGTGAACGCAAACAAGACTACTTCAAATTATAAGAAAACTCAGACTTATAAAATTACAAAAAAATCCCTGTGTAAAAGAAAAAAAGGGTTTTATATAGGTGATAATATGGGTGCGATATTTTGTTTTTTGGAAACAAGAACAGCAGCCAAATATGTTACAAGGGTCGTCCAGAAAGTAAAGAAAAATTTGGCATAACTAATAATAACGCAAGATTTTAGCACAAAACTTTATCTACAAAGATACAGTACCCGGTACCATAATGAATAGAGGAGAAAGTGTGATGACTGAGGTACTCTGCTTGAGATTCGCGAGAGCAAGATTACTACGGGCGGTATAGGAAAAATTGCAAACATTCTTAAACAAAATAATACATTAATCTATTTCAAAATGACTCACCTTATCTAAATTGAATTGTTAGATACTTCTGACAATTTTCGAGCTGCTTTACACGTCTTGGAAGATCTCATCTCCATAAATAAACATGGCCGTGTGTAACAGTAATTTCTCAGATTGCAAGAAGCTTGACCGTAACATTTCGTTCCACATCTTTCAAAAAATCGAAGAAACAGCTAAGGGATGATTTGATCTAATATTTTGTTGCCTAGAAAATAGGGTAGAGGGTATGTTAGTATAATTTGATGAGAATTTGTTAAAGAATGTACATTTGTATAGAAATAACAACGTATAATTAGGGTAGAAAACAGCTAAGGGATATTTTATAAATTAATATTAATATTACATTGTATAGAATATTACTGAGTATTAATTTGTATTAATATTGTATTAATAGTAATATTATTTATAATAATATTAATTTTTTCCTGGCTGTATGGGGTAAGTTATGTAGGTGAAACACGGTCAAAAGTGTAGATCTGTGTATAAATTAAGTGAACAGAGATAATATAAACTAAGGGATGGTTTGTGAATTGCAGGGCACGGAAAATGTCATAAGCAGCACTACAAAAATAGGGTGCATGATCTTTAAAATTGGCGTCTCAACATCCGCTAAAGACAAAAATTGTTTTGCAACGCATTCTACATATATCACACAATATTTCAAAGCATTTTCCCTGATTTTTTCATAAAAAAATTAAATCCTCTTGCCTTAACTACAGCCCGCTATTTGCTCAAACCCTCGACCATTCGCCGTTCGCTATAACTGATGTACGTGTTATGTTGTTAAATTATATTATTAAAAAAAGGAACAAGATATTAAACTAATAAGATATTTGCTATGACAATTATACATAAAAATTACTAACATAAGTGAACAGAAAATATAATAAATAATCGAATAAATGCATAAATGAAAGTAGTGCAGATTTACTAAGTTAGAAAAAAGTTTCATTCGCTCCTTTTCCCCAGCGGGTCAATCTTGCAGTATGGGTACAAGTAGTCAGTTAATATAGTATTACTATTGAGTCCACAAATAAATTATGTAAAAAATTTTACGTTTTTGCTGGTATTTTATGGAAAAGATGCCTGCTAATACCTCAATACCATTCTGATAGCTTTTGCTTTAGAGTAATTACTATTACACGTTAACCATTGGTACTCAATTTAATATAAGATCCAAATATTTCACTAAACCTTACACCCTTAATCTCTTTCTAGACACAAAAATAAAATAATAAATGTCGCATAGTCAAATTTGCTTCACCCTCAACATTTCACGATCGTCCCACATCATTCAGAGAGCTGTAGCGCCCGGAATAATTACCACTCAATTACTCGTAAACCATTCAAGATATAAAGGTGGTACTGAATTTAAAATAAAGTTGAAATATTTCCCTAAAACTTTCTCGCTTGAAGTTTTTACGGGACACAAAAATGAAAAAAATTGTCGCATAGTCAAATTCCGTTTCACCCTCCATGAATTTTGTGTAATTGGTGATGTTTATATAATGAAATAAAAACATTTGTCCGCATTTTTTAAGTCTCTGTTTTAACCATCAAAAGTACTGTGTTTTGCAGATTATTTCTGCACAAATTTCACAGAAATAGGACCAAGGGTTAATTAAAGATTGCGAGTTTAATCATATGATGCCAGACTATCATGACGCAGCATTGAGAAGTTGAAACGCAAACGAAGGTGTTGCCAGTGTTTCGGTGGACCGCCGCTCTCCCTATACCCACCATTGTATTAGAGGCCGAGTCATCACACTTTCTCATTCTATTCATTATGCCGGTACCTTACTCTATTTCTCAACATAATCACCACTGTTGTCAAGGCATTTATTGTAACATGGTACCAGTTTTTTAATGCCAATGTTATACTCTTCTACTGTCAAAGAGCTGAGCTTGGAGTTTCTGCCAAGAAGACAAGGAAATGCAGAGGCCTATTGTGCAACTCTTCAACAACTATGATGCACTATCCAAAACAAGAGACATGGAAATATATGTAAAATCGCTATTAAACTGGCACAATGAAGTGATGCATTGACAAAGGTAAAACTGCCTGCAGAGAACAACCAACAAAATCAACGAGGAAATAAGATTAAGAAAAAAGTGATTGTGATGGGTGATTCGCTTCTCAAGTTTTCAGGAGAAAAGTGCAAAACTGCTGGTCATGATGTCTACTGCTTTCCAGGAATACGCACAATGGAGGTCCGCCACAAGATTGAAAGCATGCCCCTAGAAACTATAAAACCAGATGTTATGGCAGTCCATGTGGGAACAAATGACATACATAAAGGTGTACAAGCGGAAGAAATAATGGGGGACCTAATGGATCTTGTCGACCACATACAGCGAAGAACACCTGCCACGAAAATTGCAATAAGTGGTGTATTAAACAGAAGGGATGTAACGGAGCGGCGCATTGACAGAATCAACTCAGAAATAGACTGGCTATGAGCCACTCGCAAGTGCCTACTGATTAACGGGAACTGTTGGATTAAAGATGACGACAAAGCAAGAGATGGGGTCCACTTGAATCGCAAAGGTGCTCTCAAATTCGGGGAATTATTGTATAATGCCATATCCAGCTGTGCTCAGGGAAACTTGTGAAAAATCCGGTGGATGCAGACAATAAAGACAACAGCAATAATTTGAACGAAATGTATGAAACTAATAATACAGGTAACAGTATAATGCATAAGGGAAGGGATAACCCTCAATCAGCTAAAAATATAAAAACAACTCCCCAAGTACTGCGAGGTCAGTCTCTCAATTTCTATCATCAAAATGTTCAAAGCTTAAGAAATAAAATGTTAGACATTGAGGTTATGCTGCAGGAAAATAAATTTGATATCCTATGCTTCACAGAACATTGGTTAACTGAAACAGAACTAAAATCACTACACATACCCAATTATTCTCTAGGCACATATTTCACTAGATCAACGATGAAAAATGGCGGCTCCTGTATATTTATCAGAGATAGTAATTGTATCAAAATAAAAGACAATACCAAATACCATCATATCAGTATGGAAAAGCATTTTGAGGCATGCATAATGGAACTGTCCGAGTTAAACATAGTAGTTATATGTATTTATAGAACTCCTGATGCAAATATAGATATACTCATAACGAAAATGGTACAATTATTAGAAGGTATACCAAATGGCAAACATGTTCTAATAATAGGAGACTTGAATCTAGATTTTACCCCAGACAAAATAGATAAGAAATTCTCAGAGTTCATGGTGGTACATAACCTAACACCAGTCATACATGAGCCCACACGCATAACAGCCAATTCAGAAACAATAATTGATCAAGTATTAGTAAGGCAACCACTTCCTGAAATTAATAATGTAAGAGTATTTGATTCCGGTTTCTCAGACCACTATGCTCAACAATTTACAATAAACAGTAAACTACTGGGTAAAAAAAACAAGCACTTAGAGATTGAATACAAGGTAGGTAGGTCTTTCAGCAATGAAAGAATAGAAGCCCTTAATAGACAGTTAAAAGACGAATCATGGCAAAATATCTATAATGAGAATGATGCAAATGCAGCTTGTGAATCATTCACACAAAAAATACAGTTCTACTTGAATATGACCATACCAATTCAGAGAATAAAAATTAAAAAGTATAATGGGAAATCATGGATAACTCAAGGCATAAAAAATTCCTCAAAAAGGCTTAAGTTTCTTAGTAAATTAAATAAGACAAATAACAGCAATAATTTCAAAACCTATTTCAAGAATTATAAAAAAATATACAAAAAAGTCCTAATTGCAGCAAAGAAGTAATACAACGATATTATTATTGACAAATCAGATAATAAATCGAAAGCTATGTGGAGGATAGCCAAAAAAGAAATGGGATACACGAACACAAAAGAAACATATCACCTAAAATGTGAATCGGGAAAAATGCTTACTAATCCCACAGAAATAACACACAAATTTATTGAATATTTTAGTACTGTATCTGATAGAATAAAACAACAAAATCATGGGTTGTGGACACCTGCTGGCATACCCCAAGGCTTGTAAACTACAGAGGTAGCGTATTCCGGCGAGTTTATTGGACAGGGGGTTGCGGTGAGCAGGCGAGTGTGTGACGTCACAAGATTCCAGATCTCGCAATTTTCAGTTTTTACTCAGTCTAGAAAATCTTACACCGCGTGATTAAACTCGTAACCTTTAATTAACCCGTGGTCGGATTCCTGTGAAATTTATACAGAAATAATCTACACACATCAGCCCTACTGATGGTTAAAACAGAGCCTTAAAAAAGCGGACACAAATGTTTTTATTTCATTTTATAAACATCACCCGTTACACAAAATTCATGGAGGGAGAAGCAAATTTCACTATGCGACAATTTTTTGTATTTTTGTGTCCCGAAAAAACTTCAAGCGAGAAAGTTTTAGTGAAATAATTGAATTTTAATACAAATGAAGTTCCAGCCCCATATCTCGAATGGTTTACGAGTAATTGAGTGGTAATTATTCCGGGCGCTTCAAGGTGTCAGAATGATTTGGCGCTTCAAGCACGACAGTAGAGAGCATGGTGCCGCTGACAAAGCTTCTACCTACTGATCTCGGCCGCTTGACCGCAGTCTTTTAGGATAGATATTACCAGTACATACTGTTTTTAATAATACAAATGGAAGGTGCTTTAGAAAGTGCAATTAACTGAACCATTATGACGGGCCAGATATGTGCTGTGGCAGTGTGTAACAGTAATTTTGTAGATTGTAGAAAACAGCTAAGATGTGAACTGTTCTGTTATTCAAGTTACTTAAAATGTTCTTCTGATTCTACAGCATTTGTCTTTAAAATCTTGTAAAAATCTCCCAAAGGATCTAGATTTGAATAGAAATTATATAATACAGGTAGGCCTATATAACAGCTAAAGGGTGATTTGTTCTAATATTTTGTTGCCTAGAAAATATTCCTCATTCTAGAGGTTATGTTAGTATAATTTGATGAAAATTTGTTAAAGAATGTATCCTATATTTGTATAGAAATTGTACCTTATAATAAGGGTAGAAAACAACTACGGGAATTTTTATGTATCAATATTAACATGTACAGTACTAATGTTATTATTACATTGCGTAGACTATTGTAGAGTATTAATTTGTGTTAATATTGTAATCAAAGCAATACATTTATATTAATAATAATTTTCTCCTGGTTATATGGGGTAAGTTATGTAGGTAAAGATTGGTGAAACACGGCCAAAAGTGTACATCTGTATACAAATTATGTGACGACAGAGATAATATAGACCTAATAAACTAAGGGATGGTTTGTGAATTGCAGGGCAGGGAAACTTTCATGAGCAGCACAACGAAAAGAGGCGCAGGATCTTTAAAATCGACGTCTCAACATAACAAAAAGGACACAAATTGCTTCGCAATGCATTCTACATAAATCACACAATATTTCAAAGGATTTTTCCATGAATTTTTCATTAAAAAGTACCATCGTCTTGCCCTAACCATAACCCGATAGCATGCTCTTAAAGCCTCGGCAATTCAATTTTAACTGTAATACGTTTTCATGTTGATAAATTATATTAAAATATGAAAAGGGCGTAACAAGGTATTAAACTAATAAGGCATTTGATAAGGTAATTAGAAATAAAAGTTACTAGCACAAAGGATCAAAAAATAAAATAAATAATTCAACAAATATCTAAATAACAGGGAGATTTACAAGATTAGGAAAAAGTTTAATTCATTCTTTTTCCCCAGCGGGTCAATCTTTCAGTATGGGTACAAGTAGCCAGTTAATATCCTTTATTATTGAGTCCACGATTAAAATATTTAAGGATTTTTACGTAATTGCTAGTAGGCCTATTTTATAGAATAAAAAAGACCTCTGTACCGTTCCGATAGCTTTATCGCCTTGAGTAATTACCACTCTATTACTCGTAAACCATTCAAAATATAAACGTGGTACTTGATGTATAATAAAATTCAAATATTTCCCTAAAGCTCACATGCTTGAATCATTTTCTGGTCACAGAAATAAAATAAGCTCACATGCTTGAATCATTTTCTGGTCACAGAAATAAAAAAATTGTCGCATAGTCAAATATGCTTCTTCCTGAACATTTCACGGTCGTCACAAATCACTCCGACACTGAAGCGCATGGAATAATTACCACTTAATTACTCGTAAACCATTCGAGATATGGGGCTGGAACTTCATTTGTATTAAAATTAAATTATTTCACTAAAACTTTCTCGCTTGAAGTTTTTTCGGGACACAAAAATACAAAAAATTGTCGCATAGTGAAATTTGCTTCTCCCTCCATGAATTTTGTGTAACGGGTGATGTTTATAAAATGAAATAAAAACATTTGTATCCGCTTTTTTAAGGCTCTGTTTTAACCATCAGTAGGGCTGATGTGTGTAGATTATTTCTGTATAAATTTCACAGGAATCCGACCACGGGCTAATTAAAGGTTACGAGTTTAATCACGCGGTGTAAGATTTTCTAGACTGAGTAAAATCTGAAAATTGCGAGATCTGGAATCTTGTGACGTGCTGCGATTGGTCTATCCCGGAATACGCAACCTGTATAGTTTACTGATCTTGGGCATACCCAACCTAAACAGTTCAATGTTCATATACCCCAATGACATAAGAGAGGTAAAAACAATTATAAACAGTTTAAAACCTAAATATTCATCTGGTCCAGATGACATACCAGATATCATATGGAAAAAATGTTGTGAAAACATTATAAATCCCTTATGTTACATCATCAATCTCTCAATTACTTCTGGAGTCTTCCCTGAGTGCCTAAAAATAGCAAAAATAACACCAATATATAAGAAAGAAGAACACACTAAAGTAGACAATTATAGGCCCATATCATTATTATGCTCTTTCTAAAAAAATTTTGAAAAAGCAATGACTACTCGACTGGAAACATATCTTAAAAAACATCAAATTTTGAATTCGGCACAACATGGTTTTATAAAGGGGAAGTCTACTGAGTCAGCAATTAATGCATTTTTAAATAACATATATAATTCATTGGACAAAAGAGAACATAATATAGGCCTATTTATGGATCTGTCAAAGGCCTTTGATTTAGTTGATCATAAAATATTAATACAAAAACTGGAGTGCTATGGTGTAAGGGGACTAGCTAATGATTGGTTTCAATCATATCTCAGTAAGAGAAAACAATATGTAGAAATAGTTAGTAAAAACGAAGTAACAAATACATATGAAAAACACAGTTCCACAATGCAAGGTATCAAAATAGGTGTTCCTCAAGGCTCAGTCCTCGGTCCAATACTTTTTTTAATTTACATAAATGACTTACCAAATCATGTAAAACAGAGCCAAATAACATTATTTGCAGATGATACAAGCTTAACCATTAAGGGAGATAAAAATCAAGTATCTACTACAATTAGGGAGACTGAGAGTCAATTACAAAATTGGTTCAATAAAAATAAGTTAATAATAAACAAGGATAAAACACAAGCAATAACTTTTAGACATCAAAGGAATAGTCATCCATTTCTACCCCCTATAGAACTTGAAAACAAATCCATTAACTATGCTAACAATGTAAAATTCCTTGGGATATGGATAAATGAAAATCTACAATGGACCACCCACATTGAGAAACTGGCCTCAAAGCTGAGTCAATTGTGTTTTGTCCTGTAGAAAACTTTCTACAAGAAAAATGTTTTTATGGTGTAAATGAATTTTTAGAAGATTAAGAAATATAGTAAATTTAGAATATTTAGTAAATTACCACTTTCCCAGACTATCATTCCATCTAAGCTTGACAATATTGTAAATTCTATTTTTATTTAATTTTACCATGCCTTATTTTAATTTGTATTTTACTTTTTAACCATGCATGTGGATACCTCAGAATAACCCGATAAATCTAGTAAATTTTGTACATACTAATCATCTAGAAATAATATTATTGTACAGTTGGTATGTTAGTGAATTTTTATAGTATCTTATAATGTATTATTGTATCTTATAATCTATCTAATTTGTTATAAATGTATTAATGTATGTTATGCTTTAATGTATGTTAATGCTTAATGTCCCATAGCATGTATTTGCTCAGAGGACTAAACAATAAACAATAAACAATATTCATGAGAATTGTCTGCTTAGCTGCAGGAAGGGAAGGAGTTAGGTCACGTGTTGCAGAAACCAGTGCCTTAAACTTTGGCGGTCTATGGTGGTCAACACTAATATCGTTGTTCCTAATCTAACTGCCACCAACCAAACTGCGACATCAGCTGACATGAGCGGAAGTCGAATGCATTTTATTTTTTAAAGAAGACCACAGTCAGAGCAATTTATATGGGGAGATTTAATTAGATTTCTGTATGGTTTTAATTCATTTCAAGAAGTGTTAACAAATTTTAATTACTGTTCTCATCCTATAAACTTTATTTATTAGCCCTTTCTTTGGAAAGAAGATTGTGTTTTCCACGGTATAAAACTAAGCTCAAACTAACCTCAACTACAAAGTTAATTACCGAGCAATAGAGCCTCTGCTGGAAATCTTGCTTCTGCCATTGAAAATTTATGTATGCTGTATGAGAACGAGCGATTTGCAACAAGATGACACTGACATAATAAAGTCTGGTATTCAACTTTTTCTAATTCTAATCTTATATAATCTACTGTGAACAAATTCCGCAACATGATGTGATACTGAAAACTCCTGCCATGTGTCGCAAGATTCTCATTATTGTAAATGCCAATTCGTTTTGCTGTATGAATTGTCATGGCCTTTTTTTTTAACCTTTGTTTGCTGCAGCAAACTGAAGCACTTTACAGGTTGGGTTTAAAAAGGAACACACGGAAAGTATCACGTGCAGGGCAGGATATGGTCCTGCAAAAATGGCATTGGAATAACTTTGTATATAGGCCTATTCATTATGTGATGTTGAAAGATATGCATAATATTACAAGTCATGGAAAAATTAATAAATAAATATCTATTTGTTTCCATTTAAAACTGTTTTCAATTAAATAATTTATTTAGTATACTTTGAAACTTGCTTCTCATTTTCGTTTGCTATAGGCTATCGTCATTATTAGTGTTTTTGCAACTAATATCCAGATTAGAGGTAATATTAACAAAAAGTTACTCATTGTGTCTGGAATATTGGTACTGTTGTTTTTTTATTTTATTTGTTCATTAATAATATGACAGTTGGTAACATCCAAAGCAGCTTTACCACTGAATGGCCAGATGGTTTCTGCCCTTGTGCCCCCCCCCCAAAAGAAAAGAAAGAAAGGAAAAAAGAAGGAATTTTTAGGTACCATTTTGTAAAGTAATTATAATTTTATTGATTACTTTTTGAAAAAGTAATTCATAGTTATAATTAAGTAATATGTCTCTCCAAAGGTAATTGTAATTCAGCCTGATTACTTTTCTTTGTTGTTGTAATTTTCCAATCACTGAAAGGGAATTATAAATTTCACAAAAAGAGAACAAAACGATGTAGGCCTACACTTAAAGGAATAATAAAAATAGGCCTATGTCTGTTTACTATTTATTATTAAATATAATGCAGAATAAGTATAGCTATATGATATATACTTTCTTTGCTCACTGGGGGCCCTGCCTGACCAGACCTCTCCGTTTAATTGTTCCACTTTCCGATTTTCTATTGCCTAGTATTTCCTGTCTCTCTTATACAACACAGATATTTTCGAAAGTCTTGCTTACTTCTCCCAGAAGATGGTGGCAGACATACTGTAGCTGCCAAAAGCTTGGAATCAATCCTCCTATTGCCTGGCTGGAAGCCTGAGAAATTGTTAAACATTCTCAACACTGGGAAAGGTAAGGAAACTGTAACGGTTTTCCTGTATGCCCAGTAATATTCCTATTTCAATGTATCGTAATAAATAAAGCCCGGATTTTCATGCACTATCGAACTTAAAAACATGCATGCATTCATGCACTATCATATCTCCAAATATGCACAATGAAGGGCGAAACATGCACTATCAAAAATCAGCACTGTACTGCAATATATTTCAATTTCTCTTAAAAAATATACAGCGAATTTTTCCAAATTCTCCTCACTCGTGCGCTTATCAGTTAGGACATTCTTGAACGCAGAACAGTATCTTTCTACTTCACAAGAAGTAAAAGGGGCATACTTATGGGAAGAAATTTCACTGAGGGTGAGATCAAATTCCATGTCTCTTACATTTTTTCCACATAATACGTCTTTCACTGTTTTAAGAAGTTTAAGATCAGGATTTGAACCAAGTACCTTCTTAAGTTTTTCCCTAACTGTCACACCCATTTCTCCACAACACGATTCCAAAGGTAATTCAATGTCTTCAATGGAAGGTGGTGGGGGTCGGCGAGTCGGCATTTTCTTTTGTAGCCTGGAGATTCATATTACTGTTTATTTAGAGTAAACAGTAGTTTGTAGGCCTACTCTCAGATTGATGCAGGTGGCAGACTCTGTTGCCAAGTCAATCAAATAACAATGGTAATACAATACAACATTTTTACGTTTCTTTGAAAAGCCGAGATTTTAGGGAGGCACATTCATAATGTGCACAGTTATGCATGGTAACTTGGTATTATGCACTAAAACCAGAAAATGGGGGTTTATATGCATTAAAAAGTCTGAATATGCTGTATTAATCCAACAAAATCCAAAACATGCATTATGCATGAATTTTGCCATAAAAAGGCCGAAATATGCAAACATGCACGGAAAAAATATGGTTATTTGGAATCCAAAACTCACGTAATGAGTAGCTACGAAGTTTGATAATTGTAACCAAAGTATATAAAAACATGCATTTGCATGGAAATCCGGGTTCTAGTAATAAATTACATAATATTTTAGGATTGGAGTAACTGCATTTATGAGCTGTATATAGCCCTATGTTCTTTTAAAATGATGTATATAACACGAATGCAATGCATATGACAGAGAAAATACAAACTTACATAAGCAAAAATACTACTAATGAAATAGCAATTTATAACTTAATCATATCTGTACAGATTTAAAATTATAGACGATCCAATGTGTCCCTGCAACTCAGGTGAGCAAACATCAGAACACTTAATTATGAGTGCCCATTGTTAACAAGCCAAAGAAATATCCTGAAGCATCAAGTAACAATAAGAGGATCATGGCCTACGAATAATAGAAATGCATAGAAATGCATTCGTGAAATTCATTAAAAATATAGATTTTAACAAACTTCAGTAGATATATCAAAGACCTGGATGATTGTATATATTAGAGATGAGTCGATACCAGATTTTCTCGATGCTCGACACCGATACATGATTTTTTTCTTCGGTACTCGATACCGTCAACATATCCAGTTTCAATAAATAGGTACATTAAAAATTAAAAGTTGAGAGAACTGTGTGAAACAAACTAAATTAATTAAGTGTGCATATTTAATGAGACAAAATTTAATATCATCAGTAGCCTATAATTATTTTTAAACTCGACATTAAAACGAAAATTAGTTTTTGAAACAGTCAACTTACAAGTTTTTGTTTAAAAATTACAATGGGGTTTGGACAATCAGCTTGCTTGTTGGTTGTTATTGAAACGTTTGACAGGAAACGAAACAATTAAGAATCTCTTCTGTTTGGATTTTAAAAGTCAGAAAGTCTTTATTTATGACTAGCTTAAAAGACCCGGCGTCGCCCGGGTTTTGTATTTTGTAATTGGAAATTAGCTTATGAAGGATCTTCACTTTTAAATTCTAGGTCCTTATATAGGCATTTATAATTTGAAATAGGAAGAACGACTTATTACACTCAAACTATTCCCTCAGAAAACGCTTGATATAGTTTTTTATGGCTCATAGAGGATCTAGAATTTTGCATCACATCGCTTGTACAGTGCACAGCAAGCCTGGTAGAGGTTTAAATAAGAAGAAACAGAAATTCCTGTAACATAAAATTGTAATATCGAGGCGGGAAATTTCCCACTCTTATGTTACCATAAAGCATTATCACTTTCATACTTTTCTCTCCAAAAACCTGCGATATAATATAATAATATACACATTACCATACCTCGTTTTGTTTTCTCTATGTCCAGGGTAGAGAAAGTTATGTGATTCCATTATTTTAGTGGATTTCATTCTGTAATATTTATTTATAACATGAATTATTTTGATAACTTCTCTTATTTGTCAAAAGTGCATTTCATTTGTTTTTTCCAAGCCCACCTGATACCATTTGGCAACAATATATTCTGTGATTTGGAATTTATAATTCTATGTAAAAAGGGATTAAGTATTTTCAAAAACATTTAATTTTTGGCATTTAGAATCAGAATTTTTCAAAATCCTTTCTTAGTGAGCACCTACATTATGAAACGAAGGTACTGTCAAAATTCCAAGTCTCTACCTGTTATAGTTTAGGCTGTACGTTGATTCCTGTCATTCAGTCAATCAGTCATTCATTCAGTCAGTCAGGACAAAGCCTTTTATATAAATAGAGACTAGACAAAAGTCACAGAGTGGTTTTCTCCATTTCAAGAATAGAAGTATTTACTATATTTAATAGACTACTAAAATCAGAAAGAGATACCACATTTCCTTAAATTGCAGGATTCCCAAAGCATTGAGAAAGTACCGAACGAGTTTTCTGAAGTATTGCTCGATGCCGATACCATGCAAGTATCAAGAGTATCGAGGACCCATCCCTAGCATATATCTAGCCTATATTAGTTATATAGTATATCAAAAATTAATTTGGCATTGTAATAAATTATTGCCCAAATTCACAAAACTGTGACTAAAATAATGTTGTTAAAGCAAATAAATAATGTAGTATTACTTTGTAATGGAGCATGAGATTTATGAATAAAATAAAAAAAAAATAATAATAATAATAATAATAATAATAATAAATAAAATAAAATAAAAAATAAGTACATAGAAAAATGACAGAGAAAATGTTCCGACACATTTTCACATTTGTTCCACACTACTACTTACTCAATGGCAATAGACAATTCCTCAGCAAGTTAAAGGAATCTACTTTATGGAACCCAAAGGCTCATTGCCACGTTTACATGAGCCTGCCATTCACCCTTATTCTGTGCTAACTCCATCCCATCATCCCTCGCAAATCCTACTTCCCTTAAATCTATCCTAATATTGTCCTCCCACCTATGTCTAGATCTTCCAAGTGCTCTTTTCCCTTCGGGTCTCCCAGTCAATACTTTTTGAGATATGTCTTTCCTCCCCCATGCGCGCAACTTGTCCTGCCCATTTCATTCTCCGTGATTTAATTACCCTTACTACATCCGGTGAAGAGTACAGGTCATGAGGCTCTTGTTATGCAGTTTTCTCCAGTCCCCATTTTCATCTCTTTTAGGCCCCAATATTTTCCTAAGCACCCTGTTTTTGAACACACTCAGATTATTTGTCCCACACTATAAAAACTAAAATACAAATTTGCCTACTTAAAATTAATTTCAAATATCTCGACAATGCAAGGAATTGAGTAGGCCTACACAACAAATAACAAGGGTCCAGTGTTTTCTCTTTCACTGACAGATGAGAAACAGATGATTTTCTGAAATACTTAAAGAAATGTATTTAGAGGACAGGAAACAGCAGTTAGAAGAAATGTTCTTGTACACAAATATAGTGAAAGTTGACCTGCTTGGTTTTGACCACGGCATGACCACTTAAGGGTTATTCTGAGCCACAAGTATCAGTGCTTATATTTATTGCAGTTTTACCAACCTCCTTCCTCTTGCGTTCAGCTTCTGCGGCTTCCTGCTCGTACTTCCTCTGCAGCACCCTTCGAGAATTTTCCACTTGTGCCTGCATGTTGACTGGTCGATCTGTCAACAACACAGATTACTTATTTAAAGTATTCTGTAATACTAGCAAATTAAATATGAAATATGGCATTTGAATCCTGGGTACCAGCTTTTGTGTTTTCCTGGAGAGTGAGCAGAGGGAACATTCTGTTGGGTAATAAACAATAACAAAGCTGTAAGTTAGTAGTAACTGCATTACATAGAAGACAATAAAAGTACACACATGATCATAAAGCATCTAACTTTCAGAAGTTGCATTTTTCCAACAAGATTCTGCTATAGCTTATACTGCAGATCTCTTGTTAGATTTAATTAAAGAAGTGTTTGAAGATAGGGTAATTAGTAAGGGGTTATAGCCAGCAATCCCGATCTTACGGTAGGTGATTTTCACTTTTTGGGAAACTTAAAAAATAAAGTGTACAAGAATAACCTCATACTGTACAACTGGAAAACTGAAAGAGAACATAAGAAGAGAAATTGCAGCAATTTCACAAGAAGAATTAATGCAAACTTTCTTAAAAGTTGTCAGAAACGTGTGGCGGTAGATGGAGATCATTTTCAACATTTTCTATGATAAAGGTAGGGGATTATTCAACTGTACATAGACCAAATTCAGAAATCCTTGCACTTGAATTGAGGGGTCATGTAGGCTTACATGAGCCTTCAACGGCCGCTGTGAGGAACTTGTGCTCTCGGCACATCGCAAGTATAATCTCTCTAAAGAATACAAACAGAATAACGTCTTGTTCTGCGACCAGAGTTTTTGCCACCATAATTTAATGCAGTAACGCCTACCGTACCACTGTACCAGTATTAAATACAAGAGAGAAAATGAAGAAACCTCTTCAGATTGCTGTATTTGGAGTGTTTGCTGATGGTTTATAGCCAGATGAGAAACTGAATCATTTTAACAGAAGAATAAATACTCAGCAACAATGCCTGACAAATTAAAGTCTGGATTTAAACTAGTTAACTGCTGAGGAATGCAGACTCTATTACCGTAAACTGGGGTAACATTGGCCACTGGTGTAACTTTGGCCACTAATTGCATTTGGCGATCTGAATTTCCCTCCTCCTTAGAGATATTGATAGTTTGGTAAACTATTGTTATACTGGTATTGTTGGAGAACCTGCTGAAGTTTTAGAGGGAAAACATTGTTTGCAAGCTGCTGCTATTTCTTCTACAATTAATTTTTAAAGAGTGTGAAAGTGTGAGGGGAAAAAGGTTGTTATTTATAATTTTGCACCCCGAGAAGGTTTTTGACTATAATTTCATGATGAACTGTGTGTTATTTCTTTGAACCATGAACAATTTGATTATGTATCTACCAAATTATTTTGACAAAGTCTGCACATAGAGCTGTTTAATTTTTTACCTGAAGGGAATTCTGGGGTAACTTTGGCCATGCCTCATAATCCAAAAGGAAAACAGGAGAAGGGAGATATTCAGATTATGACCCAGAAAATCTAAAGAAAGCTTAAAGAGATAAAAACAACAATGTGTTGAGTGAAGGAGCTGCCAGTATTAAGTACAATATATCAAGAAGAACTCTCCAAAATAAACATACTGGTAAACACAATAAGGAAATTGGGGATGACGACATAAGTCTTCATGACAACTCTGAATTATCATCTCTTGAAAATGAACAACCTGAAGCAATGCCTGTTCTGAGTATACAGCAACTTGCGTACTCGGAAAATTTGTAATTGTTAAATTCCCAGGCAAAAAGCGATTTGTGAAGTTTGTGTGTATAATTCAAAGCACGAAGATTAATGAAATTGAAGTAATGGGTCTAAGTGATGTTAATGGAGACTGAAAACAATTTGTGGCAAAACCAGATGTTGTTTCACTTATTAATGTCAGTCAGATAGTAAAAAAAGTTGAAAGGGTCAGGGGAAAGGTTAATGTATAAGTTTTCACAGTCTGTAGACCTGAAGTAAATTAATTTCTGCCTGTCACTGAACTCAGCATGAAACCTGTTTATGTGTGTAATTCCGCATGCATTTTTCTGTGTTTATTTGTATTTTTAAATGTGTCAGTTGTATAATTAAAGTCATACATGCCATATTAGATGTCTCAGAATTCAAATATGTTGAAAAAAATAGGCGGCCAATGTTTCCCCAGTTTGCTGGGTAACATTGGTCACCAGTTAATTTGCTATAATTAATATTTTATTATAAACTAAGTAAGCCAAACTTGGTGTTAGAAGAGTACAATTATACACACAAATTTTAAGCCCAATAACAACACTCTGGAAAATACATGCTCTATTTCACAGCATTTTCATTTTCAAAAGTGGCCAATGTTACCCCAGTTTACGGTACTTCTGGATTGAGAAAATGAATATGTGAGGTCAGTGGCGGACGCAGGGGGGGGATAGGGGGGTTAAATCCCCCCCCGAAATTTGAAAAAATGCAATGTAAGTGGCAGTTTTATAAACTAATTATATATGTAAGTTAGTTGTTTTTTTTAGTATTCTTTCTACCTATTCAAATCCCCCCCCCCCCGAAAAAATTTTCTGCGTCCGCCACTGTGTGAGGTAGCAGATCCATTAGGCCTACAAAATACACTATCAGATTTACAAGAGAATGGTGAATTTCTATTAAGGTACCTGTAAACCTGAAAATGAAAACCAAGTTTACATTATTTTATCATGCTTGGTTAGGCTGTAGTAAGTTGAAGTTATGTTTTACAGTTATTGGTAGGCCTACCGGTACCTAGTACATATTTGAAGGGTTCGGCTGTAAAACATGGTAAACCACAAATTTTAAAAAAATTGAGATAATCACATAGGAAGTTTAGGCTATCTGTTGTGAAACTACTGAACTGTTCAGTTAGTTGAATATGTTCATCATGGATGGAGAATGCAGTAAAATATATTACTGTAACCCACATCCATTTCATGTAAAACATGGTAACCTTCAAAAGATGGCTGCTCAGTGAGTAAGGAGGGAACTTTTCTCTATGGAAAATAATAGTTTTTCCAGTGGACGTGAAGAAGAGGAAAGCAATGACAGTGGCACTGGATACCAAG
Source organism: Ectobius pallidus (assembly GCA_964059195.1). NCBI lineage: Eukaryota > Metazoa > Arthropoda > Insecta > Blattodea > Ectobiidae > Ectobius > Ectobius pallidus. Next base: position 50,982,341 of record CAXKWD010000004.1, on the reverse strand, counting down.
TTTCCCACTCTACATCTTGTAGGGAAGATATAGATGATCCAGATGAAATTAAGTAAAAAAAGATTAGTAAAATGTACAGTGAGGGTTACCATATTTTACGTGAAATGATAATAGCTCCTGATGGCTTTTAAAGTTGTTTTTACATGGTATTACGATACGTGGTGGGGAAAAGCATAATACAGCTGGTAAAACACAAGAAAGTGAAAATATTCCTATTGAATGGCCAAACAAGAAGAGAAAGAGGAGAATATCCAGGCAACCAGTAGTGAAGAAGAAACAAAGACTCTGCTCTGGTGTTTTGTATAAAAAATATAGGGGTAAAGGAGATGAGGTTCCAGGTAGAGAACTTGGACCAATTGTCCATTAAAATGTTTTGATAAAATAGTGATGAAACACGTACAGTAATCTTGCCAAGTTCTGGAAAGTAAGTTTGAATAACCTACAAAATGCATATTTATTTGTGTGTATGAAAGCTAATCCTGTTGCACGTAAATACACCAAGAACATTAAGAGCAGAAGATCACAAACTGTGATGTATTTTGTTCCACATGAAGGGCAGAGTTTGTAAGAAAGCATTTTTGTCAATTCGCAGGCTGAAAAATAGTAGAGGAAAACCAATTGTAAAAAAAAAATTGGATGACGTCATTGCTTGTTTGGAGTGGATACCTTCTTACTATGCATCATTATACACAAATTTAGTGGTTCAGGACAATGAAGAACAAAGTAATGGAGAATCTGAATAGAGCATTGGTTAAGTACATTGCGGTAATATAACATGTTGACACGTTTAGTCACTTCAAGTAAAACATGTTAAACCACATAAATTAGATTACATACGCTTACTTTTAATTTTTTTAAGTTCTCTCTCTGCCCAATACATTTAACTTAAATATACCATTACATTCAGAAAACATTGTTTTCTTATGATGTGTGTTCATATTTGGAAGAAAACTTACTAATAAATTAGAATTTTGATTTAAAAACCTATGATATCATTATCTCAGAAGTTGTTCTGTGTGGGTTACCATGTTTTACAGCCGAACCCTTCATTTTACAAAATTAATTGTGGGAGCATGTTATGGATTATTCTCATCGTATAATATTTATCCTTATCACCCAAACAACAAAAAACATAACAGATTGAGATTTGTGGTATATCAAAATGAAGATAGGCTACTTCTGCATTTTTAGTATTCGTGTCTTGTTACCATAAAGATTCACACTAACCTTTCAAATATAGCATGTCACTTTATAAGATCTAGGGTTACAGGAAACTGACGCATGCACAGAGCATCAGTCACATGATGTTACTTTCTACTTTAACAACGTGCTATCCAAAGTTGCTGAAAAATTTGACTGATGTACTGTATAACTTATCTAACATACAGATCCAGAAGAGGATAGAAATGTGAATTTGACTTGAAAAATGCTAGAATTGAATTCTACTCTTTGTACCAGGGAAGTAACTTATTGGATGTAATTAAGTTTGTGAAGTCAGCAATTTCCAAAATGTGTTTTTCCATAACAATCAACTCCCTACATGGTTTTGACAACAATAAATTGTGATCCTGATCTAATAGATCATACCTCCACAACTAACCGTCAAATTGGCTTTGAATTTGCTATGGTAAGTGATAATAATGCTAGGCAAAGTCACAATGTAGGGGGACCTTTCTCATGATGTGCACAGGTTTCCATGGATGGGAGATGTTTTTTGTTTTTCAGCAAAGTAGGTTGATCAACATTGTCTCTTGTACATTGCTTATCAGATATCAATATAATGTAGGCTATATTAGTGAGAGGTTCTGTTAGGTTATTAATTTAGTAGGGCATTTTGAATTCTCCCGAAATTCTAGTTTAGTGGCAGTTAGGTTAGGAACGGACATATAGCCCAGTCAAATTAGATAAAAAAAGATGGTTTTGCTGCAAAAAATCATGTAGTTCCAAATGTTTCAGGAATGTGTAGTGGGAGGTCCCCTGAACAACGCCTAATGTTTTCCCGCCAATTTCAGGTGCCGCGGGGGGTGGGGGGGAGGCTCAAAGGTTCCTTTTTTCAGTTTTTGGCGCAAATCTCGAAAACAGTGCATCGTACAGAAAATGTTATGGTATTCAAAATTAAAGCTTATTAAATTCCCGACAAAACGGTATATTAATATTTATCTTTATATGTTACCATCTCCGAGAATGGGCCGGCGAAAATGGAAAAACTGCAGAAAAATTTGTAGCGCCTCACGTTTTTCGTCGAACTCGCCCTTCCAATTCTTTAGTTTTCCATTTTACAAGAAACATGTAAGAAAAGAGGTTATAGCGAATTACATGTTCTTCAAGAATATACATACATTTGATAATTTATCTTCACGTAGTCAAAAGTTAGACCGTTTTTAAATTTGGGGGTCGATTTCAAGATTCAGCTAGTAAACTGCCCATCATTTTATTTCCATTTTCAAGTGCTTTAACTCTCTTTATCACTTTATGTATTGTTTATGTAAACGTAAATGGTATTTATTACCCATATAACTAATATACATATATATATATATATATATATATGCATGTGAGCCTTTATACCAGTATGTATAAAATGTGAACTTTTATGTACGTTATTTATTGTTTACATAATCGACGTAGTATACATAGTTAGTTAGTCCATTCTGTGAGTGGAGAACAGCATGTCGACTTTTGAGCATCAGGTTGTTAGCAGAAATGACCAAGAAAGAAGGAATCTTGCTCAGTGGTTGGCTGATCACCCGCCATTTTCTGTACGCGATTCTTTGATGTCCCTTTCAACCGGAGTAATAGGAACCAATAACATCAACCAAGGAATGGAATGGAATGGAAATCGGAACCCGTACAATGGAAACTTTTGTTGGAATGAACTTCGCAGAAATGAAGCAGTGTAAGAACGCAGTAGTCCCATTGGTTGCTATGAGCAACACTGTCAAACTGGACAACGGAGTGGTGGTGATCGAGCCTTTAATGATTTTCCAGAGGACCATAATTACCCAGAAAACTAAAGAGGATGTAGAGGAGCTGTTGAAGTGTGAGTTAGCCCCATACCCCATGAGTCTTTTCGACGAAGGGATCATGAGGAAAACGAAAAAGTCAGCTCTCTACGATGCCTTCCTACGAAGCAATAAAATGGTCAACTTGAAGAAGAGTTTCACGGTAATCTATGGCGGCTTCCTCCTTCATAGAGTAAAGTGGAGCAACAACACCAAGTTCGCCTCCATCTGCGATCAATATGTGTCTTACATGATCAACCGTTACGGCTACAACTCTGCTGTGGTTTTTGACGGTTACGAAGACACGAATTCCACGAAAAGAGTCGAACAACATCGAAGGGCATCAAGTAAAACATCAGTGGATATAGACTTTGATGAGAACATGGTGGCTACTGTTCAGCAGGAAAACTTCCTTTCCAACGAAAGGAATAAAACCAAGCTGATATGTATGTTAGCGCAGGCCTTGGGCGCAAAAGGTGTACAAGTCATCATAGACAAAGGAGACGCTGACTGCAGCATTGTTAGGTGTGGACTGGAAAATACCTCTCATTCAACTGTGGTGGTAGTTGGCGAAGACATAGATCTGCTTGTCTTACTCGTGGCACTCACACCACGAGACACGAATGTGTTTTTTATGAAGCCTGGACGAGGTAACACAGAAGACAGCCATTCAGCCCATACACTCTGTTTATCCATTGCTTCACTGGATGCGATACCACTTCTGCGATTTATGGAAAAAGTAAAGCAGCCATACTTAAATGTTTCCAGCGGTTTCCTAACGAAACCAAAAACATCGCTGAAGTGTTTTACGACTCCACATCTACGCCAGGAGATATTGCTGAAGCTGGGGAACAAATGTTCCTACTGATGTATCAGGCCCCACCCAACGAGCATGACCTCAATCATCACAGATACATTTCATTTTGTATTGCATGTACTAACTTCATTGAATCATGCTGTTTGATAAATAAATATTCTATTCTATTCTTTTGAGTTTTATCCACAGGTACATGTGCTTCATCAAATCTTCAGCCAAGATGAAAGCGAACTTGTCTTCATTGCCACCTACAAAAGATGCTGCTCTACATCACTCGTGCAGAGGGTTTCTATAGGTCCAGCAATGGTTTGGAAATGAATCTCTCGAACCTGAACGTTGGGGTTGGACAAGAGAAGATGGGGGATATCTGACTCCTATTAAGACCAAGGCCCCTATTGCACCTGACAGCGTGCTCAACTCCATATTTTGACATTGTGCCACAGGCTGCGGTATGAGATGTGGATGCCGGAAAGCCAGCATCCACTGCTCACTTGTCTGTGGCAATTGCCAAGGTGCTTGCACTAACAATGCTCCCGTTCAAGAGGACTTGGAAGAGTTGTACGATGAGGAATATGAGTATGAACAGCTTTAAATGTGTGACAGGATGGAAGGGTGAGCGGAAATTAGGTTGTGTAAGCCTCTTTTATTACTTTTGCATCATTAGCTATTATATATATATGTTAGTTATATGGATAATAAATAACATTTATGTTCATATAAACAATAAATAACGTGATACAGAGAATTAAAGCACTTGAAAACGGAAATAAAATGATGAGCAGTTTACTAGCGGAATCTCGAAATCGACCTCGAATTTAAAAACGGTCTAACTTTTGACTACGTGAAGATAAATTATCAAATGTGTGTATATTCTTGAAGAACATGTAATTCTCTACAACTTCTTTTCTTACAAGTTTCTTGTAAAATGGAAAACTAAAGAATTGGAAGGGCGAGTTCGACGAAAAACGTGAGGCGCTACAAATTTTTCTGCGGTTTTTCCATTTTCGCCGGCTCATTCTTGGAGACGGTAACATATAAAGACAAATGTGAATATACCGTTTTGTCGGGAATTTAATAAGCTTTAATTTTGAATACCATAACATTTTTTTTACGATGCACTGTTTTCGTGATTTGCGCCAAAAACTTAAAAAAGGGACCTTTGAGCCTCCCCCCCACCCCCCGCGGCACCTGAAATTGGCGGGAAAACATTAGGCGTTGTTCAGGGGACCTCCCACTACACATTCCTGAAACATTTGGAACTACATGATTTAATGCAGCAAAAAATCTAATTTGACTGGGCTAATATTAGTAGGCCTATTAGAGACAGGTTCTCTTAAGTTATGAACAGTGATATTAATTTAGTAGGGCACTCTGAATTCTCCAGTTTTGTAAATGTGCCATATTGTATCTCTCCCGCGAGGTTGGTTGTGTTTGTGAACCTGTTTCCCAGAATTCTACATGTTCTGCTGGTGTGATGTCAAACATCTAATGTCCACGTAAGACTTGAGGCTTTCTCGGCGTTGATTACTAATGATGGGTTCACGGGCTATAAGCCGAGTAAAAGGATATATTACATCCAAGCTTTCGGTCGCGGAATCTCTGCAGCCTTCCTCAGGGAAATGAGTGTAGAAAAGTGGGTGGAGAGAGCTTATATATATATTTGGAGTGAAAAAAGAAATTCTGTGATTGGAGGAATAGGGTTGGCGAGTACCGGCCAATCAGAATGCGGGAATCTAATGTCTAATCACGAGTTTCTTCATCATACAGGGATAAAAAATACAGCAGAATTGACACTACTTTTCGCTAGATCATGTTATAAAAGAAAGCGTATTGTTTAGGGCGGGTGGGTCAGACCAAATCATTCATTGAAACATCTCTCCACCTCTATAACAAAATATGTGTGACATTAGGTGTTTTATGAAAAGAAAGTTGGTTTTAAAAGTGGGTCGCCTTCAGAGGTGTACAAATCTCGATTTTAGCTTGCCCAAACCCGCTTGAACGCCAGGCAAGCAAGTTGCCAGCGTCATAGCTAGGAAGCAGGCAGGTTTCTTTAAGCCTGATGGGTCAGGTCAAACCCAGCCTAGGCAAGTCAGAATAAGCTTGCGACATTCCTATCAGCTAAACAACTGTAGTTGCTGAGTGTAGGTAATACTTTCTTGCTTTTCTACATGCTGGTAGAAGAAATTCACCATGCATATAAATAAAAGGTGGATAAAGTATTAAAAATGGTTTTAGCGTCTTAACACAATTGTTATTTTTATTATTAGGTAGATTTCGAAGAAAAATCTACCCAATGACTTTAAAAAAATTCGTTCATATCGTTACGTTTCATGCCTCCCTAAGTACGAAACCACCGCCTGTTAAAAAAATTGTGATATTTATATTTATATACAGTATATGTATATTTATATATATGCATATATATCTTTACACGCTAGCGGCCGTAATTTTCAAGATATTTGAATCAAATTTTATTATGTTATTTCTAGGCCCAATAGTTCAGACAAGTTCGTTAATGAGCAAAATTGGCCTAAGGGGGTGGTCGGGGGAGGGGGTTGAAATTTTAAAACATTTATATCTCGGCCCCTATGAAGTATAGAGGGAAACTTTGATTGAATAAATTAGAGTAGGCCTACTCCTTATGGAGTTCACAGTGACACCAACGATTCGGGGGTTTTGGGAGTACGAGTGGGGGTGGGGGTATGGGGATGGAAATTCGAAATTTTCGAAACTAAGTCTTGTGGGGTGTCGTTGAAAAGCTCTTGATGAGTAATCCACAAATCAATAACTAGTTTCTTGATAGTTCTCATATAAGGCGAGATTTGAATGTTTTAATAAGTTCTCTTTCCTCTTTTTTTGCAGTTATTATTGCGGGTTTGTCATGCCAAGGCTAAAGAAGAAGAGTGCTACGCAGCGACAATAAATTAAAACAAAAGCCCTTCGAAATCTACCTCAGCTTGTAGGCTTGCCTAAAGGGATTTTTGTTATTTTTATTAATGATTTTATGATGTTTTCTCAAAAATGTTTGAAAATTTTTCCCATGCCGGACTAGTACCTTTGTTCATTGATAATTAATTCAAACTGTCCACATTTTAGTTTCTCCTCGGCTTCCTTCAGGGTAAAATTCTCTAAATACATCTGAAGTTCCTCAACTACGTAACTGCACGACTTACCAGTGCACTGCTATACCCAGTTTCATATTCTTTCCGCCAGGCCTTGCAGTTTCCTTAGGTCCTGTGCAACCCACCAAGTTATGAAGAGCTTGTGACTCATAGCGACAGTATTTCTTATCATCCTTGTAATCTGGCTTGCTTTCAAGTCAAGCAAGTTAAAAGCTGTGACTGGTTGCAGAATTTCAAAGGGGCAGGCAAGCTAAAATCAGAATATGTACACCTCTAGTCGCCTTACATTGTGATTTTACCTAATGCTAATCTCTTAGCAGCTTTCAGATTTGGCCTTATCTGCAATGTGAATTCAGTGGTTGGTAGTTGGTTAGCTAGTGAGGCTGTCCGCTTGGGAGAAGCACTCGAGCTGTCCATAACATGCAGCTGATACCGAGGTTAGGGAAACATACAATTGCAAAAATTTGAAACTGATTTATAATGCCTATGGTAATAATCAGGGCTCGAATTCTAATGACCTAAAACTGTTTGCAAAATAACCTATAAAATGACCCTAAATTTTAAAGAAAATGACTTGATAATTATAAAAAATTACCTAAAACTGATATTTTATTAATAAAAAATTATTATTCACACAAAAAGTATTAGACTAATTTCTGTAAATAACTGTAATGGTGTGAATGTTCTTTTCTCACGGAAATTTATACTGGCACTGAGGATTCAAACTTCGGCATTTCCTTTTGTGGTCTGCCAGATTATATTATTGTTTATTGAGGGTAAACAATAGTTTGCACTCTCAAATCCAAGCAGGTGACAAGCCAATGATAATAACAATAGTAATAGGCCTATAATATTTTGGCGTTTCTTTGATTCTCATTTCCGACTGAGACATGACAACATTTTTCCTTCTTGCATTAAACAAGCAACACTTCGACGAAAAAAAAAAGTTAATACACTCAATGTAAATGCATGAAATTGACTAAATAAGGAAGCAAATGACACAAAAATGACAAAATAATGACGTAAAATTGAAATAAATGCCCTTAAAATATGAAATTGCATAAAATGACAAAAAATGACCAAATAAAACGTAACTTATTTCTGTAATCTAGAGGCCAAGATTAGGACTTATCTACAAGTTGGAAATGTCTATGCAGCATCAATAAAAAGTTGACATGTCATTAGAATCCGGGCCCTGGTAATAATAAACATGGGATTTAGTTTCCTTCATTATGCACTCTGCATACGAGGGTAGTTTGAAAAGTTCTCGGAATCACCACCAGAGGTCAGCGCAACCTCATTGAAACTATTTTAATTTTTCAATGTAGTCTCCCTGTAGACTAATGCATTTGGTCCAGCGATGTTCCAATGGTTTGATCCCTTCTCGAAAATGAGATTCCTCGAGGCCTGCAAAATACTCTTCAACTCCGGCTATCAGTTCTTCATTTGAAGAGAATCTCCGTCCACCAAGAAACATTTTCAGTTTAGGGAAGAGATGGAAGTCTGATGGAGCCATATCAGGCGAATAAGGCGGGTGCGGTAACAATTCGTACCTCAGTTCATTAATTTTTGCCATTGCAATGACACATGTGTGCGGGCATGCATTGTCTTGATGAAACAAGACTTTCTTCTTTGCTAATCATGGCCTTTTTTCGCGTATCTTTTGCTGTAGTTGGTCCAGAAGGTTAGCGTAGTATTGTCCATTAATTATTTGACCAGTTGGAAGATAATCTATCAGCAGAATCCCTTTCGCATCCCAAAAAACTGATGCCATGACCTTTCCAGACGTCCGTACTGCCTTTGCTTTCTTTGGTGGTGGAGAATCAACATGTTTCCAAGTTGCTTTGACTGTTGTTTTGTCTCTGGGGTATAAGTTAGTAGTGGACCCATATTTCATCTATGGTCACAAACCGGCGCAAGAAATCTTGTTGGTTTCTCTGAAATCGGGTCAAACATTGTTCAGAAACATCCACTCTGATGCGTCTTCGATCCTGCGTCAACATCGCGGCACCCATCTCGCAGATAATTTTTTCATACCCAATTCCTCAGTTAAAATGTTATATGCCCGTTCAGATGACATCCCTACAGCATTAGCAATTTCTCGCACTTTCAGTCGGCGATCCTCCAAGACCATTTTGTGCTCTTTTGCAATAACTTCTGGGGTAGTGACAAATCTTGGCCGACCACTACGCGGATCATCTTCTAAGCTCTCCCGACCAAATTTAAACTCGTTTGTCCACTTGGCAATATGGAAGGAGCAGAGTCCCCCCGTGTGTTCTGAAACACTGCATGAATTTCATTTGCTTTCATACCCTTTTTTACGAAGTACTTTATCACTGCTCGAATCTCGGTTTTTTCCATCTTCACAAATCACTACACGGGAACAACAATAGCGAGGCATCCACACATCACCTCTCAACCCAGAGCACTGACGTGTCACGTGATTACTCATAAAGGATGACTCGTTATTAATGCGGGAACCTGGTTGCGCTAGCGCTGACCTCTGGTGGTGATTCCGAGAACTTTTCAAACCACCCTCGTATTTTTGCCCCTGATTCCAGGTAAATGGCAGTTAGGTTAGGAATAGTGATATTAGTGATGATGACATATAGAGCTAAGTATGCACAGTTAGGTCAGGAATATTGATATTACTGTTGGTGACATGTAGAGCTAGGTCGGTGACAGTTGGGTTAGGAACAGTGTTTTAGTGTTGATCACCATTAAGTTTACAATCCTAGCCTTGTTTCTGGACCATGTGACCCAAGTGCATTTCTACAAGGTTGTTCACTTTAAATTTCTGACTAATTAGTAATTTCATGTATATAGGCCTATCAATGTATTGTGTTTTGTACTTAATTCTGTTAATTCTGTTAAATTCTTTATACTTTCATTCAGTCCAATATCATCTTGCATGATTGATGGACTTAAATAAATAAATAAAAAAACTCACTACCAGTCGTAATTCTCACCTTCCAACAGCCATTTATAGGTTAGAAAAGTGGCATCTTCATTCTCATTTTACCAGTGTTTTGGACACTTGCCTGAAAAACTAAATTACTGTAGGGTTTCTATGGTTTATAACAAACACAAGCTAAAAATCACTAATAATGAACTTTTTTCTGTGAATAAACATAGTGCATAATCATGGAACCCATCCCCTAAACATGTCTTGGGTTTCCGAGTAAGCTAATCTATTTAGTGCACTAGTAAATTATATTCAACCTTGCAAATATGTAGCCTAACCCGCATTGTCTGTAGTATGTAGTCAAAGATGAATTGTATGCCGATTAATTTTCCAACCACTGAATGCCAGTTGCAGACTTCAACTGCAAGTTGTGAATGTCATCCAAAACTGACCATATGTTAAATTTAGATTACAGACTGCACACTGAGCTTTGACTACTCCATAACTACATTTTAGGTTAAGATACGATACGATACCTGGACATTTCTAGGAATCAACCGAGTTCATATGAATTCTATAGGCTTTGAAGAATATTAAAACTTAAAATTTTGCTGTTTTTGATATTCCTAAAAAAGTAATCCCAGTTGCCTGCTATAATGTACCACAATTCCGAAAGTGTCTTCATATTATATTATGAAGAACAAAACGGTCATCTAAACTGTGGGAGTTTTTCGACTGCCCTTTCTCCTATCAACAAACGCAGACAGAGGCGTAACGAGGGGCGGTTTTGGGGGTTTGAATCCCCCCCCCTTGATTAAAAAAGGAAAATGTTACAATTTTTTAAAGTCTGCTTATAAATTACTTAATACGAGTATAAAGCGTGGAGAGCTTAAAACTCATTACTGTGCACCTTAATTTTTTTAATTTTCCGGGGGAGGACCCCCGAGCCCCCCTGGATATTATAATCCCCCTCATATGGTCGGCCTGGTTACGCCTATGAACGCAGATAGTAGTCGTCCAGAATAACGTCCCCATGTCTTTACCGTCAACCCTAACCTCCTGCCAGAATAATAAAGGATTTAGCCTATTTAAAACAGCACCTGGTGCCCAACATCCCATCCTACCGAGACAGTTGATTCACATCCATCACTACTTTTAACATCTAAAGGACCTGAACATTTTACATACTAAAATATTTGGTACCTGATAGTCTGTACCCGTTGGCATTGTGATCCACGGGGAACGTTCGATGCTGTGGCTGAAGAGTTGCAGGTCTAACTTGCTGCAGTCTCATATTTGGAACATGTGACTGGAGAGTTGGTCTAACTTGCTGTCGTCTCATATTTGGAACTTATGTTAACCCTCACAACCTCCACAAATAATCTTATAATAATTACAATTATGTAACAACGTTCCTCACTTTTCGCTGCACCACCACCAAATTTCAACAGGGGAAGCCCCGAATGCGGCAGATGGCAGCAGTGGCGCCTGCTCAGCGGGGCCGATTACATCTATGACGTCACGCTGTAGAGCTGTCATCATGGCGACTAAATTGCTCGGGGCCAGATATTTTCATAATCGGTGCTTACATGGTTTAAAAACATGTTTAACATATTAACCTAAAACCTAAATTCTCCACACACAAGCGTCACAATCGATTTTTAATGTACAGTACCGATATTGCTTCCAGCCAAGAGTTGCCTAAACAAGGAATACCATAAAATATTAAATTTGATAAGATGTTAATATATTACATTAATATTAAATATAGTATCTCAAGTGATTGGATGTCCCGATTTGGACAGTAGAGTTTTGGAATAAAGTTTCCTTATCCCCATCAGATTCTGCTGGGACACCTTAATGTTCCGGTTTTTAGAAATGAAATAAAATTTCCAGCCATTTCCTTCCAACTTCTATTTTTCTAGCAATGCCAGTTATACATTCAGTTCTACAATAAAATGCGTTCACATGCCTACTTCCTGACGTGAGATGTAAGTGTTTCAATTATACTTGCATTGGAGCTGATAATACTGGACTGACTTATTTGCTTCAAAATTTTATATTTACTTACTCCTGGGCGTTACAGTCCTCTGAGAACCTTCATAACAGTTGCCCATTCACTTCTGTCTTCTGCCTTTTTCCTCCACCTCTTTACTTTCAATTTTCTTAAGTCACTTTTCACTTCATTTATCCATCTTGATCTAGGTTGTCCTCTAATCCTTGTTCCTTCTGTTTTACTATAAAATATTCTCTTCACTATAGTCTATCTTCGTTCACTCAAAATGTTATGCATTGGGTAAAAATGTCCAGAACTTCACATCCAGGCAAATATCTTACCTGGGATTGTGGAACTTGTGAAGTTTTTCCTGTGCAGTGGTCAAGCATGTTTTCTCTGATGAATAAGGCCTGGAGAGCTAAGATAACTAGAGTAAAGTAAATCAAATTAATTCATCAGTGAAGTACATGCAGATGCAACAATACAAGATCTTATCTTGCAATCTCAGTAATCTATCAGTCATGTTTTAGAATAATTTGAGTTGCATTGGGATTTGGACATATTCCTTCCAGTTCCTGAAATATTTGAATAAATGAAGGAATACAATTGTAATAAAATAAGATGTTCACCTATTGGTACATAAATGAAATCGACTCATAATTTTGTTGTGAAGATCAATGCAGTAAGTCTTGCTTATGTGGTAACATCTGATTGGATATAAAAACTTACTGTGAGATGGATTATTCTTACGATATGGTTCTCTAGATATTCGTTTTTCAAATTAGTCGTGTAACTGAAATAAAATTAATGAAGCATTTAAGTTGATCCAGAACTAATATTTTACCTTGTTTATAAAGGTTCCCTTTGGAGGCTTGCCATTGTTTTCCTTTAGAAATAATCTGACAGGCTTCTTACACCACCGTAATTATCTTTGGAAGGAATAACGAAGGCCTTCGTTATTTTTAAAATAAAACTTTCACTAATGTTCCATAATTTTCAATTCCATTTCCTAATCAAGCTTGTGCACATGTGTCACAACTGATCTTCTGAACAAGTTTTTTTACTACATATCCAGCTATGCGTAGGTTATAACGTTAAGAGTATTCATTCAATGCAGATATAATAAAAATAAATAAATAAAAACAAATGCTGTATAGATCTTCTGGAGGTGAAATATTGATGCCAATTAAATAATCTCAAGTTTCCAAAACACTGAGGGGTCTTCAGTACTGGGTTCAACAATTGAATTGCTACTCCCACACCAAGGTAACAGTTGAATTAATTACTCCTCTCTGTAATATTACCTGTATTCTTGCTCTTCACTTCATTTACAAATAGCAGATATTTATAAGTTGCTTTAAATTGAAGAGCAATCGGATTATTATTGTATCCTAGTCTGCTTTGAACTTGTATCACTTGGCAAATTTGTTCTTTGAATTACAGATATTAAAATAATTTATCAAAGAACGAGCAGATCTCTGTAGTTGCTTCTGAATCTTGATATTCACGAAGATCCAATTCATTGCCAACAGAGGCATTAAGTACTTGGACGGCAAGCTCAATTTTAATTTTATAATAGGAACAAATTACAAGTCTTCTTGATACATTGTATGCCAATGCCTTCACTTTCCTAATCACCTTGGAGTAAGTGAATATATTTCCAATAAATTACTTTTCCATTGTGATCTTTAATGATCTTCAGTTCTTCAAATACATTCCGAACTAAATTTATCATGTGGCAAGCGGCTAACATATTTTGTATATTTTGATCACCTAGTGTGGAGGGATTTAATGTTTTTGTCAAAAAGCTCCAGCCTAACATTATCCCCCCAGAGAGAGATTTGATTTTAAGCCATCACATGTGATGTCAACCACCATGAGCACTAATACCTCTTCAGCTTATTTCGTAACCTGTCAGACATACTTCATCTCCCAAATCAACATAGCCAACAAATTCCTTGCCATTCCACTTCTTTCTCAAAATTTCATAAAACATGAGAAAACCCACATTTAATGAGAAGAAAGCCAGACACATTCCTCTAATACTACAAAAATTTCCTGTGTAGATCCAGGATCCCCTACTACAACATTATGTCATGTACTTATGGCATTGACATGTGCCATATCGTTTAGACTTTGCCTTGTATATTCACATGTTGCTGATGAGTAAAATGCACTGGAACAGCAAATTTCTTAGGTCTGAATATTGCCTCTATTGTTCTCCAGAGTCTCTCGAAATCAAATGGAGCATCACATCAAAAAAGTGACCCTTCAAAACTGCCATATTTTTTGCATTCAGCAATCACATTTTTAATGTGATAATAGAATCCTGATGCTCACATACTGACCTGTCAGTTGAAGTTTTGACACGGGATCAATCGATCGGCAGTTCTTGAGCACATGCACCACTAAACCATTCAACCAACTGTTCTTCTGGATCTTGTCTGTACTTAATTATTTTTTGTAGAGTTGATTCACACTTTCATTCCTTATCTAAAATGGAAAGTCTTCTTTTTAATTATTCAATTTAACATCAATGTAGCCATCTTTAGCCATTTCAAATATCTTAACGTCGGTTTTTAACTTAATTTACAATATGTACTTTTTAATTGATGGACATTTTTCTATTTGTTGCCATCACTGAAAATTCAAAGTTCCACTCGAAACAAAGTATTATTAGACTGATTTGTAAATTAAGATAAGACGTACGCTTCCAAAACTAACACATGTGTTAACAATGTACACAATGGAAGCACAAAGCAGACTGACCAAGCAACCAAGGTCATGGCTCACATCGCCAGCCTGACATTGTTACAGAACTGTCAGTTGCTGAAAAGGAGGAAGCAAGACATTTATCAAATTTGCCAGATCACTAGTTTTACATGTTATATATATATATATATATATATATAAATGCATGTACATATACAAGTGTGTGTGTATATAATACATATTTGAGCTTTCAAAAACGTTAACCCTTTCACTGCTAGTCATATATATATATATATATATATACATATGCATAAGCAAACATCACTGCTGGCCATGCTCATGCATATATATGATGCACCACTTTGCATGCCAATAGAGAAAAGAAATTCTCTGTGAAGCCGGGTCCCCACTATTTAACATTTAGCACCAATATGTTGCAGTTAACATTTGTTAAATGTTTATCATCAACTTGTTGAAGTCAAGTGGTTTGCCAATAACAACTGTCTCCAATACAGTGTTATAGGTTAACATGGGTTGGCGCAGTTACAAACAGAAATTTATGAATAATAAATAACATTCAAAAAGAAAACGCCTCTGAAGAGGGCAGCCAATATTGAAAATGCTCGTTATCTTCTTGTTACTGTCTATGATTTCTTAAATACTAATTTTGTACAGATGTCTTGACCTTTTCAAAATATCTATCACATTTTATAATATTGAGTTGGGTTTAGCACTGTACTTCACTTGTTTTATAAATACCTGAACTAGTTTCGAAGACCCTCGTCATTCATAGTCATCAGGTTAACACCAACTGCCGGCTGGGCGTTTTTGTTGCCCTCTGGTGGAAGTGTGTCGCATTTGGCGATGAGATCCTCGTCCGATGGGATGTCAAAGTTCATCAGGTATCCTTTGTGTTTGTGGATGAATATCCTTTCCCACACTGTGGATATTCATCCACAAACACAAAGGATACCTGATGAACTTTGACATCCCATCGGACGAGGATCTCATCGCCAAATGCGACACACTTCCACCAGAGGGCAACAAAAACGCCCAGCCGGCAGTTGGTGTTAACCTGATGACTATGAATGACGAGGGTCTTCGAAACTAGTTCAGGTATTTATAAAACAAGTGAAGTATAGTGCTAAACCCAACTCAATATTATAAAATTATAATATAGCTTCACTGTGTAAACTTCCATACAATGGTTAATTATCACATTTTTTCAACAATGGAGTATGCCATAAAAAATAATTTTAAAAGTAGATGCAATACTATTGAGAACACTGAAGTACCAAATACATTTTAATACAAAATGGATACTGGCAACGTTGAGGAAGCTGTCGACTGCTTTTTGTTTAGATGGAAATTCCCAAACCAAAGCCGATTAAGCTGCTGATCGCTTTTTGTTGGATGGAAATTTCTGAAACGGAGCTGATATCGACCGACTAGTCAAATGACTTGATATGTTGTCCATTTTCTCCAGAAAAGAAATTATCATCTGAAAATATTAAGTGCAACACGTTGGGTTTGCATGTCAAGTCAATTGGAATGCGAAATTGCAATATACATGTCAGTATCAACTTGTTAATATTGACTTCTTGGTGTTAAATGTTAAGCAGTGGAGACCCAACTTTAGAACGATGTCTACATCGATTATGTCATCTGTTGTCTGCATCCTAACACATCAATTCCCTGTTCTCTGTCTTGAGCTACCATCTGTAGCTTAAATATTTCAGGCAATGTATTGCACCACTCAATGAAATGCATGTCATGTAGTGACAAAATGCTAGCATCCCCAGGGTTGCAAAAATCAGTCTAAACTTCAAGAAATACGTGCTGTGCTCTTGTTTCGGACAAAACAGACAAACTATTTGCATTTGTTTGTCCATTTATGAATACAAAAGAAATTTGAAGACTAATTCAGCACCACCAGTTTTCACAGTGAACAATACGTTAGCAGTGAAAAGGTTAAAAAGCAGTTTTTATATTATAAGGATTAATCTTAATCCAACAATAGTTGAATTGAAAATCGAATTGCCCACATCCTGATAGGTTAGTCCTCCCGTATAAGCAAAATATCTTAAACATTTTCCAATACACTGCTTTAATACCTCTAATTTGAATTGGGAGAGAAATATGATGATTATACTTCAACATCTGTTCAAAGTATTCTAAAAGAAGAGTTGTGGTTTGAACCTGTTAACCTCCTTAAGGAAAAAATTTAGGAGTAATGGATCAAGAGACATCATCAAGATTATTCTCCGCAGCCAGGATTTATAATACAGTAAAAACGGGTTATAATGAATTCGAAGGGACCGCCAATTTAGTCGGGAAAACTGGATATTTTCCTAGACATTTCAAATTTGTAAGTTCTATATTTTAAACTTGTGTTAATAGCCATGAATGAAATATTCTCATTCTAGTTAATGTATTAGAAATATTTTTACAGTACATACTCTACTATCGTCTGTTATGCCATCAGGTACAATGGCAGCTTCACCATAAAACTTTCTCGGTGACAATATCATGGTGTGCTAAGAAACATTGTATCCTAGAGGAAGAACAATTGAAGTTCGGATTGCCCAACCAACATGCAAATTCAATGGCTTTCACTTGCAGAAAAGGTTCATTGATTGACACATTACTTGTTCTTTGTAGCTTAAACCATTTAAGTCAAGGTTTCTCAATGTCTTTGTGTTAAGATGATCTTGCCCACTCGATTTTTAGAGAATTTTGTAGAAATCTTTGAGTGTGATTACACCCAATTCCTTTGCGATGCTGACGTCTGTTTCCCTGTTTTCTAACTGCCATATTATATTATGTTACTTCTCTTTAGCAACATCTTAACAGTGATGCCTGCCTTGACTGCTTTATAGATGTACTGATTTGAAACTAAAAACCTACTGAAAACAATAGAGTAAAAATAAGCGCTACATTATTGTCGGCAATCCCTAAAAACATAAAAAGAATTAACATTGGACATTATAGCCGATATATTTCTTCAAAAATGTTAAAAAGCATGTTGTTTAATGAGTTGTGTGTTAAAGTCTTACTTTAGACAGGACATTAGAGTTTGCCGTTATACCCAATACGTCGTTACAAGCGATGACGATATAAACGGCCTCAACTAGAGCTGTATACAGACTCATGTTAGGAACTATACCACAATACGATGAAAAAGGAGAGCGAATCCTGCAGGTAATATATCATTGTCATTCTGGTAGAAGTCACCTCCAAATCTTAGTTTTGAGATAAAGCTGTTTTAAAGTTTGAATAAACCATTGTAGCCTACATATATGGACTTAGCAAAAATGGAGGTATCAGTTACTTGGAAAACGGATGGGATATTAATGAGCTATTAAGCATCCTTTTTATCAACAAAGTAGCGCATAACACAAAATGGCTATTTCTGGAGTTAGTGACTTCTGCCAGAACGATGACAATACAAATATAGTAAGCTTATTTTATTACAACTTATATTTTTAAGAGTTTAGGTATGTACAGAAGTAAATCAAAACAAGCCTGGCTATTGTAAATTAAAGTGTGAGAAATAGCAATACCAGAACATACTGTATCGAAAACAATTGTCATCCATAACGGCTAATAAGATTGATGGCAATTCTTCGAGATCCGAAGTAACACGATGATGGACCGGTTCATCACATTGTCAATTCCTGCAAACAAACAATTGCTTGTGAGTATACTCTGAATGCTCATAGTTCATATAATTTATAAATTCAATGAACTTACATACATAGGCAGTGAACTCTAGTGATATTAATATTTAGAACACTAAAAAATCATCTTAACATACATTTTTGTACTCGTTCTGATTTCAACTGAGGGGTCATGTTAATACTGTCGGTTTGGTTACATCCATATGCTCCAACATAGTAATTTATGAATTGGCTTCTGTTTTTTTACTTTGATGTAAAATCTTCCATGCTTAAATATTTTACTGCAAAGTATTTCAGAAACTAGAGGTTCATGAAATTGGTTTAATTTTTATGGGAGGTGTTTAGAATTTCAACACTTGGGAGTTATTAACACTTTGACTGCTAATCACTTTCCATGTATTTTATTCTCAAGTTTCGTGATTTGACAGGATTTTATCACAGTACGTATTCCTTTCGATCTTTTAATTTCATTACCTACTGCTGGAATGCATTTTCTTTAACTTGTTTAGACACCAATGTGATCTGTTTTTCAGGATGTTTGCTATGTATTTTTATTCCTACACATATATTTGCTAAAAAGTTATTATATTTGATTATTTGTAATGTTACATCAGTATTGCAGCATGACATTTTGCTTATCTTTGTAAATATAACTTCAAAATATACTTCTAGCCTAGAATTCAATATTACAGTGTCGAACTATTTTTTTATCGCTTATTTGTTATGTTTCTATATTATTGGAAGAAAATATTCTGTTCATGCATTAATTATATTATAGACTATTAAAAGAGAAAATTTCAACTTTCAAACCATATCGGTGTCATTTTTAATTGCTTATTTATGCTCTTTTAAGTAAATGCAAAATACTTTAGTAAAGATTAAGTCTATTTGGCCTATTTTAATACTCGAATGGGAAAATCTTTAAAATGATTTTGGGAAAATGGTAGTATACGCCACAACCGAGTCCCCCACTCCAAATCTCTAATGGGACCCGCCTGGAAAGTAGGGGTTTTGGGTGGGGAGAAATTTAAAACAGTGGAAACATCGAGTGGCGGCATTTGTGCTACTAGCAGCGACAGTAGCACCATCTATTACGCAACTGATTAAACAGAAAAAATAATTTATTTCTTCTTTATTCTCTTCTCTTCCTTTCCCGTCTCCTTCCTCTTTTCCTCTCACCTCTTCTTCACCCTACCTACCTATTCCAGACCTATTCCTAACCGTAAATTTTGGATCGACCAGGATTTGAACTCGAGACCTTCAGCTTTGTAGCTAGGAGCCTTAACCATTACGCCACAAGTGAGTTTTAACGCAAGAATCAGTTTTTATAATTGTGATATATTTTGTTAGTTATGAAAAGAGCAGTGTTGGTGCAAGGGAATTTTTCTGCATCAATTGAGCCATGTTTTATGTTATAACACAGTGTTTTTTAAAAGTGTGAAATATTATGTTCTTTGGTAATTTTGAAATATTTTGTTTTTTACAATTGTGAAATGTCCTGTTGGCATATATACAGCATTTTTTACAATTGCGAAAAACTATGTTTGGTGCAAGGCGGGGCGGTGGCCAGGCAGGGAAAGCGGCCACGCCGATGAAAGGGGGAGCAGGTCGTGGCGCGTATTACCATCTTGCCATTATTTTTTATTCTCATCAGAAGTACACAACAAGAATACGTTGCCGCTTTGTCCTCAGTCCTCACCCAGTATCACTCAGGCAAGTAATTCAGTGAGAATTGCCCATGTGAATATTCTCTTGTAATGTTCAACAGAAACAAGAAAAAAGGTTTTAAATGGTCCAACATATTAATACCACAAAACCCAAGGAAACGATTGCAAAGAATTGTGACAGAAGTGTAAAGTCAAGTGTATCTTGGAAAGTCTCTGTCACACAATAGTGAAAAATTGAAATTCATCCCTATTTTGGATGTGGAGCCATGTGCATCTACTTCTCACCAATAAACACAGGTTTGGATGGGTATACCATCTTACGACAACATTTTTAGTGCACATTTCACATTATTTTAAGGGCACATATGCATTCATATTACAAGAGCTTTTAAAGCATGTGTATTACTAGAGTTATCAAAGCATGAACTTCCTAACCCTGGTAATGATTTCTGCAAGAATTTAGACATAAATACGATAAATAGGGACCGGATTCTTAGGTTTTTATCTATTTTTTTCATTACTTCCAAAATAAAAAGCGCTCATACACTTTTTCGAATCATATCCATAGGATTCACCCACATTAATTCTGTGGCACCTAAAAATACCTAAATGGGGTATAAAAAACTAAATATACCTAAACGGGATATAAAACCTAAAATATCTCATTTAGGCTACTTCTTTGTCTGTTTTGTTTGTCAGTTGAGGAATCGATATTTTGCGGAGAGACAATTTTTGTCAGGTTGAAATTATAACCACCAGCGTTTCGTTCAACCCAATGTCGTCTAGGATGACAGTATCAAGAGAGGAAGTGTAGAGTACCAGCATATTCCTTTTAAAATATTCGTACGAACAACCATTATTGCCGTGTATGAACAAGGATAAAGATTTCTGTGTTTTAAAGCGTTTGTTTGCCTTAAGCCTTTAGTACTGTCTTGTTATCCACACTGAGTGGTCACACTGTGTTTTAAGAAGACGTGTTAATTATGTAGTCAATTCTATGTAGCACATTCAAATTCATTAAACCTATTATTCTACCCGAAAACGATATTTTGGACAAAAAACCTAAAAAAAACTATTTCACCTAATGGGAAACCTAAAACAGAGTTTTTAAAAACCTAAAAATCTGGTCCCTAACGATAAACCTGAATGTCTGCAAAACTCAGGATAGCTTGGTTATAGACTTTCCTTCCCCTTTTTCCTAATCAAAATCACAGTGTACATATGTGACTAATCACTTCCACTTGCATGGGAATTGACATATTCCTGGAATTATGAAACTTTCAGAAAAATACAAGTATGGTAAAACAGAACTCATCACTGATCAAGACTAAAAGAGCACCAATATGTATGACAGGAATAGCATTAAGCACATTGAAGGGTTAACAGTACAGTCAAACCTCTGTACAGTGATATTTGTGGGACCTAGCAGATTGTATCGTTATACGGGGTTATAGTTATATTGAGGGGCTGTTATTTACCACACATTAAGAATTCTATTTGCAGTATACTTTCTATTCTATGGGATAATTCAAGGATCAGACGTGCAAAAAAGTGAAAAATAATGAATCATAAATCCAAATCTTGATGATAATGTGGTTTCTAAACTTATTAATTCAGACTGGTTTAACATCATGAAACACGGAAAGCTTTGAGCTAAGGCATAGGCTTACGCCAGAAATTCCTAACTCATGGAGGGTGGGAAGAGGGAAGAAAAAGACAAATTCGCCACATAGCTAAAGCAAAAGTAAAACCATGTGCTCAGTATGGTATTTTAAACTACACAATATGCATTTTGAAGTAGCAAACAAACTCACTGTAAATGTGTTTGCACATGAAAGGGATGATCTCACCCTCAATGTCCCCATTTTCCACCACCTAATCAATGGAATTTCTAAAGAATGTAGGCCCAACAGTTATCGGGTTCCTAGAAAATGTACATTAGTGGCTGGGAAGAACACTAAAATCAGACAACAGCTCCCATCCACAGGGCTAAGCTACTGGTTTGGAAAATAAATTTAACACCAAAATATTGTTATAAAAGGGTGTTTCTAAAACAGCTTAATCGTTGTAATGAGTGAAATTTAACATTAAGATAGGAAATTTGCCAGGACCAAAGAAAACTATAGCTAAGTGCGGGTTTATTGTTACATCAATCTTTGCTGTTTAGAGGTTTGACTACGAAATGTGAGATGGTACTAACATCTGTTCACCAATGAGAATTTTTGTTCAAATTGGAAGGCCACCCTTAGCTGAAAATTTTCAAATGGATACTAGATTTTTTACACAATGATCAATGACATCGTGACAGGAACACTGTGGAGTTAAAAATTAAAATAGTAATGGTGTCTGAACTTAACTTTTGAGCATTTTAATCAAGTGCCTTACCACCCTTCTATGATGGGAACCAATGTCACCCTACAGCTTACACAATATTAGAAACTGTGCATACTATCAGTGCCCACCCATACTGTGTAATGCGCATTGTAACCAAGGCTAGACTTAGGACATTTTCAGTGTTCAGGAGTATACTTTCATAATAACTGTGCATACCAAAAACTGAGTAGCTAAAAAATGGAGATTTTTCATCAAAACAAATTCAATAAGGAAAATGAATAGGTTTTCATAACTTTTCATGATGCAGATAATAAAATATCTTACGCACAGCAAGTGTAGTACCAGCATACACTTATATTTTTGGAATATTAAAACCCTAAATGATAACCATGGAACTGTTGTTCTGAAGAGAATGCAAAGTTAGAGAAAGTATCACAATGGAAATAATGAATGGGTACACTAGTATACCAACCACTCCATAATCGATCACAGTTTTCCTTATTAATTTGCTGTAACTTTCAGCCTGGTTTGTTACAGCGGGTCAGATGGAATTAGCTGCATAGCTCAGTCTGCCAAGGATTTCAACATAAATTATTTCAGAAATTTTTATTTGCGAAACCTGACAGAATTGCTATCATCATTGCAATGCAGCTTATTTTATTATTATTATTTAAAAAAAAAAAAAAAAAAAAAAACTACAGCTGATTTGGATGGACACGCACTGTGTTCTGTTTCCAAAGGGATGGAGCCTAAAGATTGATTTGCTCTACTATATGTACCTTTCAGTTTTAAGGGATTAGTAATATTTTATTACCAGCAATTCTATGATATTGCACCTTGTTAATTAGATAGAACATTTCTTGAGGAGCAGATTTTACATCTAACAAGGATTTCTTATTATAAATAACAGAAATTGAGTTTCTTAACAAATTACACTCAATTCTGAGTCATAACTCTGTTCAGCCCATAAGGGGATATAATAAATAATAAATCCCCAGATTTTACTTTCCTTTACACTGTAGTTTAAAAAAAAAGTTTTATCAAAATACAATAATAATTTATGTAAGCCAATAAATAAACAACTTTCCCGATTATTTCTCACTGCATTAAATTAGACTTCACATCAATCAGACTTTCAAAGCAAGTAGATAAAATAAAACAAAAATAGGTTTCTACAGTGCCTTTGTGCAATACATAGGTATGAATTGTGTAGTCCCTTAAACATTAAGTAGTGTATGTTTTAAAAATTAAATACTATTTACGGGAATCACAATGAAGTAAAGAAGTATCAAACAATCACCACTGAACTTCACTCACGTTTTCACTTAAACAGAACATGTTCCTCAGATATTCTTGCCTGTATCATTAGCTGATGAATAAACTACAATAACAAGAAAATATACTATTTTAAACCTTTTGGTTCATTATGAACAAAATGTTAAAACACTCACCATGATAGCATTGACTATATCATTCTGATTGTTCTTTAGTGCTTTTATAGCCTTGCCACGGCTGACGTTGGCCTGGGACATCACAAGGTCTACATCTTTCTCCTCAACTCCCGTCTCATCGACATCCTCTTCTTCCGATTCCTCCTGGATTGGAGCTACCACCTGCACAACAACACAGCCATCATAAACATCACTAACAGTTGTGAAAAGCTATAATAGTGTAAAAGTAGAATGTCATAAAAAGATCCCTGGACGTGCTATAGAATTTCCTCCAACCGAATATCTTAAAACTCAAAACCAGCATTTAACACTGGGAACAGAGAAAATGAAAGTTGGGGATATACAAGAGTGAGGCTCTACTATTGGCTCCTCCAAAAGTTGGCCTTACAAGATTTAGGGATGCTGATGGGACCCAGACAAGGAAATCTGGAACAGCAAACCATATGGGTCAATTGCTAAAACAAATATTAATTATTACAGGAAGTTAGTAACAGTGAAGTTTTTCTAATATAGTAATATAAGAATTGAGTCAATTTTTGTGACACTTTCCAAATAGAGGACTCAAGTGAAGTAAGTGTCACAAAAATTGACTCAATTCTTATATTACTATGCTAAAACAAAGTTTTATCCCTGACCTTGGTTTATAACTTAGTTACAACTGTTAAAACAAAGTTTCTCTCACTTTTCTTGGCCACAGCTCGAAACTAATGACATCTACATGAACCACCCTATGGTAGGTTTAAAACCTCAACCGAAGATATTCAAGGGGAGGTGCAAGGATAACATCATGTAGTTGTGTTTAATCTATTGACACTTAATGGTATTTCTTATTTCAATGTGAGTAATTATCTTAAACAACAAACTTTTACGCTTATGTTTACATTGTATAATAAATAGGCACACCTTTGGTGCTTATTAATATTAATAAATAAATAATAAATTCACAACAAATTCCTGGTTCTAACAAACATAATCTTCAAAGTCTTCTGTTACTGTGGGAATATACTGATATAACACTAAGAAACATCAATTATTTTCTATGTTGCCAGTAGTAAAACAAAAGACTTCAGTTTCTATCTGGACCATGTTTGGTCTTCGTTTTAGAAATCACAGAGATTTGGACCTCGGCAATAACTTGAAAACTGCTGCTTTGAACTGTGATCAAGACCCGTTTTAACAATTGAGTCTATTTGTCCCGAATAAAATTGGCTTACTTCTTTGATTTTCTGAAGTAGTGATAGCTATAGGCCTACTAAGATAACCTTGCTGCATACCATTGGTTTTCTGCATTAAAATACTAGGACGGGTACCAAAAAGTGAAGTTGCTTTTGGACAGGGACATGATTTGTCCACAACTGATGACACATCTAAGAGAGTGGAAGCAATGGTATGACGATAGTAGCAATTTTTTTTTTTTTGGGTGGGGGGATTACTATAACATGGCCAACATTACATTATTTTAATATAATCACACTTCAAGCTGCACAACTCAGTCTGCCAAGGATCTCTACAGAATCAAATTCAGTCATTTTGATTTGCGAAACCTGACATAATTGGTGTCATCATCGAAATGCAGCTTAAAGGGATATCAAACCATTAGAATCTTTGTAAGGAAAAGCCAACTAGTCTAAACGTCTGTGTATGTATACATGTTGCAGATAACGGTGCAGCTTTCAAGAAATCTATTTCAAATTTTTATTTACAAAAAAAATGGATGTATAATGGAACCTCATTAACATATTCCTCATTACAATTTTTTCCTGCATAGTGAGACTGTTTTTGAAGGTCCTGGACCCAATCTTACTAATTGCATGCATGAACGTTCCTTTAACACATTTTGGTTTCACGTTTAGTACGTCTGTATTTGGCTCGCCAACCAAATGTTGCCCAACACAAACCTTGTTTGCACATCCGATCGTGTAATCTCTATGTCAGATTTTTTGTGCTCTCTGGTGTCCAAGTCTGAACCTTTGCTCTATGGGACCAATCGTCAGTCATTTCGATCCATTGTAGTTGCTTCTCGTTGGTCGTTTTGACTTGGCGCAGATTTTCCAGCATCAGCTGTTTAGCCACCAGCCGCCATTTTTTATTTGACTATTCCACTCATACACCATGGTGTTTGATATTTACCAATAACGTTTAGAAATTCCTCGGATACAGACCAATCACCATCGTTTATCTTATAAAATGCTTGCAATTAATAAGAGAAAGGATTTTACCTGATAATTTCAAAAAATTAACAGCCTAAAGAGATAGAAGAGAAAGCATGAGTTTCAATGCACAGTATCAGAAGACATGAAAATAAGAAAAAAGCTTTTCTTTTATCTATGAATTCATGGTAAAAAGAAAGCTACGATAATTATTGTTGTGAAATAGAAAAATAACTAGAGCAAAAGTAACCCAAATTCACATAATGCAAAAGTAAACATAACTCCATTTTTAAATTAATTTCAGCAAAAATTGAATTACTTGGATGAAATCGTGCAATTATTCTATTTTTACAATATTTTTGAGATTTCTATGATTTTCTTGCGAGGTTGATAGCAAATGAATGCATCGGACATGATGGCATAGAAGAATATTCTTTCTCTTCGTAAGGTAAAGCAAAAAATGAGAAAGCCAAAGAGGAAGAAATTTAGGATCAACCTATGATACAGAGCACGTCAAGTGCACTTTGGCATTACAGTAAAACCTCCTTTTTACACTTTTCAAGGGACGGATGCAAAAAAGTGTAAATGGCAGGAGTGTAAAAAGCTATATACTGCAAAATTTAAAATATGAAAATAATAATAGATAGGCCTACCTATGTACACTTACAATATATATTTAAAAAATGGTGCAAAATATGTGTTGTTTTGTGATATTGTTTCAAAGTTGACAAAATAAATAAGTATCTACTATTCGAAGACTGAATGTGCAACCTCTAGGTTAATTAGATTTAGGAATTTCTTCACATTTTTCATATAACATTCTCCTTGTAGCATCACACATATTATATGAATAAATAAGGATGACACAAAGAGTACAAGCTCTTTCGCCAATAGAACATGTGCTCCGATATGTGATTCAATATGACTTAGAATTTCTCCTTTTCTTGCAAAGAAATGCATTTTCTATTGTTTTTCTTCAACTCCATACCACCACCAAAAATCATGCAACACAAAAACACCGGTGTTGCTTCAAATCACGACGATGAGATATGCTATGAATAACTACAGTACAATAAAATGTAATAAATCGCACCAACTTCACCTGGACTATCGCAAATAGTAACTGACACCGTGTCCAAGAGAGTTGGTAACATAGCAGAAAAGTGAATTAACCAAAAGCAGTTCTTCATCTAAAATCAATCCTGGCAATGGGGAAAAAGTGTAAATGACAGGAAATACAACTGTTAAAAGTTGTTAATCACAGGAACACTATGTATTGTTGGTATAGGGTAAGACGGGACCAGCGAAAAATGATGTAAATGGCAGGAATGTAAAAAGGGGGTTTTACTGTATCACAGTCTTTGCCATAAAGTGCAAGCTCTTTTCCAATGCCAATCTTTTTCTTTTTGAAGGATGAAGAAAAATATACATATATAAAAAAAGCCTGCCAAATTAGTAACACTGAAATACTGAAATTTTAAAAGGAATTTTCCCTAATAATAAAAGCATTTTCACAGACCTCTAGGCATAATTTACATAATTTTTCATCTGTAATGCAATGTGAGAAAGTATGTGTAGCATATTTTGCACCATTTATTTAAATTTGAATTCTGCTCTAATGAAATTTAAGGACATGAATTCAAATTAGTGTTTTTAGAGCTATTTAGAAAATGTAAATCCTGAGAAAATATAGCCACTGACCGTTGTGCTGCCTCCAGCCTCAGCCGCAGGTGAAACTTCTGGAGCCTTGAACTTCTCTGCTGCAGCTACCTGTGCCTGCTGGTTTAAGTCTTCAATCTGAAAGCATCAAAGCCCTCTTATAATATACATGCTAATATTTTCTCAAGAAAACGTAATTATAATGCCAATATCACTCTATGTTAGGATCTTTTTTAAGTTTAAAGCAAAGAAGACTACATCCATTTTATCTATATATCAGTAGGACACAAAGTCTAGGTATATCTCAATTTATACTAAATTAATATGAATAACATTTCAATATTTACAGCATTTAACATGTAAAAGATACAACTGTTAAAGGATAATTTGCTAATTTTGTCTTTGTCATGATTTTGGGTAAATTGCAATATCTCTTCATAGAGAGAGAAAAAGTCATTGCCTTAACTTGCGATTCATCATTTCAAACTATTACTGTATTTATTATTTATCCGAATATAAGTCACACTTTTTTTTTACTAGATTAAGCCTAGCGAAACATGCCTGCAGCTTAAATTCGCAAAGAAGTGTTTTTATGCAGTAATGGTAAAAATGCACACAACATAGCCGGTTGATCTACCACAACCAGTTTCCCTCTTCCAAGCACTGCCACCCATTGATCATCACGAATCTCCAAGAATATCGATAGATTAACAGATTCAAATTAATAGATTTTAATTGAAGCATCGTAGAAAATGGATAAAACCGTGTAAGCAAGTGATGTTCATTTTATAAGTGTTTTGCGTATTTTGTCACTTTTTATAGCAGCATTATGGAATATGTATATGCATATAGCTGTTCAGGAATCATCATAAGGTAGTATTATCCTTTCCTATGATATAACTTTTCACTTATTTTCAAAAGCAATGTACCTTGAGTCCATCAACTTTTCAAAAATAACAATAATTTGTGGTATTCTCTTAGGTTTTCTTTATAAAGTGACACCTCACCCACATTTATTCAAACAGTATTAAAGATAAGTAATTCTCTATAGGGTATATAAAAGACTATGTTAGTACGTGTGTCCTTTATAGACTAAAAAAACTACTGGACTGATTTAAATGCAGTTTTTTGAAAAATTATCTGTGTTGGCCGGAGAAGGTTTAAATCTATTGAAATCTTCGATGTGACAGTAGGAAGAAAGTTAGGAGCCTAATTTCTGAAAACATTACACTGCATTCTTCAAATGAAATTCACTTGTCATGACAACATTGTTTGCAATGTTCACAGAGGACTTTAATAGTTGCATTTTACTGAGCTTCGACGAATATAATATTGGGTGTGATGCATCACATAACTTACTCTTCTCTAGGCATGGAGAATATAATTTTCTCACTTGGGTATCAGAAGTCTATAAAAAAATTCTATTCACTGATACTTTATTCATCACTGTAGGCTTTGTATTAGTTGAGAAATAGGAATATTTATTGTAAGTCCTAAGCATGTAAATAGAGACAAAATAGGATGGAACATTTTTAGTCCTATGTGCACAGTAAAATATTGTGTCCCAGATTTTTGGGGGAAGAATGTGTGAAAGTGATATTGATTTTCTTTTGATTTTAGCCGCAAAATGGTTGTATCACAACAAGAAAGTGGGAAATAAAATACCCCGTAAAGACAGTAAAATGTTATGTTACCGGAATTTGTTTCTTCTTATTTCAACCCCTACCAGGCATGGTGTGCAAAATTCTAAGTCCTAAAAGCAATACCTAACGTGATAAGTCATTCTTCTTCGGTTCTAACTCTATATCCCTGTATATAAGGACTTACAGCTTGGAAATCGAAGTCCTCCATAATTTAATTTTGAATTACACACATAATACGAAACCTGGGTGACGCCGGGCATTTTAAGCTAGTTAATTACAATTGCTAACAGATTGTGTTGATATTTAAAATAAAATGCCAAAAACCAAAACCTCCAAGATTGTACACAAATTTTAATATACAAGTTTACAGTCTACGATACAAATTTAACAAAAGCAAATCCGATTCTAAAAGTTGTTTATGTATTGTTTATGAT
Source organism: Ectobius pallidus (assembly GCA_964059195.1). Classification (NCBI taxonomy): domain Eukaryota; kingdom Metazoa; phylum Arthropoda; class Insecta; order Blattodea; family Ectobiidae; genus Ectobius; species Ectobius pallidus. The sequence continues at coordinate 50,952,769 of CAXKWD010000004.1, read as the reverse complement.
TACTACTGTAATTTGTGACTAATTAATAGGCAGTTCGTTCAATGAACTCTTTTGTTAATGTTTTTGAAGTATTATTTAACAATTTTGCAATAAATAGGCATCTTTGAGTTACCTTGCTTTCCGGGAACATTCCCTGGGAATATTTCCTTGAGCTTAACTTCCCGGGAATTTTACATCACTACTCCTACATATCTTATTGAGGGTTTAAGGTGGTAAGAAACTCAATATATTAATATAACCCTCATTGGACTAACATTCATTAACCATTCTTAAAACATACCACAAAATAAAACAGATCATGCCAACTTCTATTTTGTCAAAGTGACATTCATACTGTACATTTTAATGTGCCATATTACCTTAGCCTCTCCAAAGACAATGTAGGTGTCGGATGCAGGATTTTTGTATACATCAGGCTTGTTGATTACAAACAGGATGTTCTTTGATTTACGAATTGTTACTCTGCTCACACCTTGTACCTGAGAAAGATGCAAACATTAAAATAACAACCCACTAACTAGCAAAATGGCAATATGAAAAAATTTAAATTTAACTTGAAAACATGTAAACAAATTTTAAAGGACTCCTTAGATACTTCAAGGCTGCTAAAAGGTAATTTTACAACCAAAATGAAATGCAAAATCGTAGCTTATTCATAAGACTAATGACTGAAGGCTTGAAGCCAATCCTGACATGTGTAGTGTTACCGAAACTTCATCGGGGCACCACAATATTAATACAATCGATAGTTATTCTATACTAATATTGATTTTATATTTTGTAAGCGTGATTATACACTACAGAGTAAAATCCATGATACAATAATTATTATGCAACTCTAATAATTCTGTCGAAATCCACCAACATGACCATAAAGTAAACAGTAAACAGAAATTCATCACAAAAATAAACAACATAATTGGCATTCCTATAGTAGATTAACAGATGACTTAAAAACGTGCTTATGGGGCAGATCCATTTCCAAACAAGCTATCCATCTAGTCAAAAAATTAATGAAGATAGGCTAGATCTGTTGGCAGCTGGAGTAATAACAGCAGCCATCACATAACTACAGCAAAAAACATGGCAGTCCATTAAATGTATTCAAAATTTAATGATGAAAGAATGACTTTTGGCTAGAGGCACCTATTACTGGTGAAATTGTCTTGCTAGAATTCACAAATTTTTAGTGTCAATTTGGTCAGGACAGTACTTCCTATTTTTATATAATTTTATCAACAATTCCCTTTTTTTTTTTTTGGTACAATTTATAAGAAGATAAACCCTCAGCAAACTTTATTTTCAATTGAAGCAGCTTGGCTTCATTTTAAAAATGCAAATGAACTCATGTTTTCTGATTATACTGATAGATCATGAAAATGATTCAAACAAACTTTCAATTTTTATCATCACATTTTTCCTTCAATGATCGAATTGCAGCTGCTGCAATCTAAGGTTAAAATTGCTGGCAAATAATTCAGATAATTTCATCAATTAAGTTACCTGCATTTTGAGATTTTGGTGTCCATTTTGCACTTTAAGAAAAAACAAGTACCTTTACCGGTACTTGTGGAGTATGTCTAAGCTATGAACAAAGAAAATAATTACTCTATACAGTACAGGGGAAAATTCAAAGAACTGGGCACCAATAACTGGATGCTGCCATTCTTGGCTTAATTATTAAGGCAGTACAAGGGTTGAGATATCTGATGCTTCAACTTACGGGTTTGAGTCCTAGTTTGGACATGATCTTACGAGCCTTCTTCTCACCACGACTCTGTTTGGCTTTGCTAACCATATCCATAGGAAGCCCAGCAGCTGCAGCACCTGGGAATACGCCAGCAGCCTGACCAGTTCCTGGGTCCTCCAATTCTGGTATAGTGTCGTCAGAATCAGATTCAGTACCCGAACCTGAGCCATCTCCACGGGGTTCAGTCATGGATGCTGTAGCTTTGTCCAGTTCAGTCAGTTCAGGCATTCTTGACACCTATTATGCACAATATCTATAATGAATACAAAACCTGTTAATACTAATGCTTTTCAAATATCAAGGTTTTTTTTACCTTTACCTGCTTTGATATGCAGACCAATCAATTTTACGCTATGTGGCAAACTGCACTACAACAATAAAACTGCTGTGTAGGGTAAATTCAGACATTGGCAAAAGAAAAATTTAGGGGGGAAAAATAATACATGCCGCGCACGAGTCTCCCATTCCCACTCCCTAATGGGACCCGCCTGGAAAGTAGGGGTTTTGGGTGAGGAGACATCTAGCGGCGGCATTTGAACTACTAGCAGCAACGATAGCACCATCTACTATGCAATTGGTGAAACAGAAAAAATAATTTCTCCTTTATTCTCTTCCTTTCCAGTCTCCTTCCTCTCACCTCCTCTTCACACTACCTACCTATTTGAGACCTATTCCTAACCGTAAATTTTGGATGGACCGGGATTCGAACTCGGTACCCCTAACATTATAGCTAGGAGTCTTAACCACTACGCCACGAGTGAATGTTGAGGAGTGAAGAAAGCTTTCGTATATTTGAGTTATGATAGAGTTTTATGAGTGTCATGAGTTTTAACGAAAGAATCAGTTTTTATAATTTTTAGATATTTTGTTAGTTTTGAAAAGAGTAGTGGAGGTGCAAGGGAATTTGGCATAATCCCAATGGCGTGGACCCATTCACGCGATATTCACATTTCCACGGACTGTGTGATGATTTTTGTTTATGAGCGAGGCAGTGTGACCAATTGTTCTTGTAGCCTATATAGTGACAGCAGATGATTTTATGCCACGAACCAGCCAAGCTCCGCTGTTTTGTTAGGTTAGGAACGTTTATGTTAGTTAAGGAGCAATATACTGAGTAGCACGAGGCAAGCTCCGCTGTTTTGTTAGGTGAGGAACATTTATGTTAGTTAATAATTTATGTTACTGAATAGCACGAAATTTCTATCACAACCACCATTTCTTCTGAGCAGCTAGTGGCTTGTACCTTTGTCAGACTGTTTAGCGATGTGATGTCACAGCTCCGTCACGAGGACGAGGACAGAAAAATGGCAGAGAACAAGGAAGTTTTCGCTAGATAGTATTATAAAAGAAAGTTTATCAATTGGGGCGGGTGGGTTGGACCAAATCATTCGGCAAGACAACATCTTCTCTCCACACATCTGTCTACAACAAAATTTGTGTGATAGGCTATAAGTGTTTCTGCGCCAATGGGATTTTACAGGGAATTTTTCTGCATCAATTAAGCCATGTTTTATAATACAGCGTTTTTTAAAATTGTGATATATTATGTATTGTGCAAGGTTCTTTGTTAATTGTGAAATACTTTTTTTTTAATGATTTTGAAATAATATGTTTGGTGCAAGGGTCTTTTTTTATTGTGTAATAGCCTATTTTGTTGCAAGCGTCGTTATAATTCCGTGAAATATTATGCTTGATGAAAGGTTCTTTTTATTTTAAAATAGGCCTAATTTTTAATAATCTTTTTAATAATAGTGAAATATTATGCTTGGTGCAAGGGTCTTTTTTTTATTAAACTGGCATTGAGCAGTGGCCGGCGGGATAGGGGAAGCGGCCTGGCAGGCGGGTATTGAGTGGAAGGGGGATGTGTGCATGGCATGTATTACTCTTTCGCCAATTTAGGTTGCGCACCAGAGAAGCTACCCACTCTTGTTTCCCCTGCCATCCCTGGCTTTAGAGCCAATGCACATGCCGCCACCTACTTCCCATTGTTCAGCGAAGAGTTTTACACTTGAATGAAATATGCCACCTGCAAGATGACTTAATTAATGCAGCAAAAACGACCCTTGCTCTTTTCAGAGCCAACATAGTATTTCACGATCCTTGCACGAAAGAGGCTCAGCAATCGCTGATGGTGTAGTCGTTTGGGTGCTGGTCAGGTTCATATACCGGTCGATGCGTAAAATTTATGGTTAGGAATAGGTTCCAAATAAGTAGGTACGATGAAAAGGTTAGAGAAAGGGAGGAAAAGGAAGAGAATAAAGGAGAAATAAATTACCTTATTTGTTTTCCTGGTTTTACCTTTTGCATAATAGATGGCATTGCTACTGGTGGCGAAATCCAAAAACAGGTTGCCCCTTAAGCTCCACCCACTCGATATTCACATTTGCATGGATTGTGTGATATATTTTGTTTCTTAGTGAAGCAGGGTGACCAACTGTCCTTGTATATTGTCGCAAGTGCCTTGTAGTCACTGACCTTTTACACTGTCGCAAGTGCCTTGTACCCACCTCATTATATCTCCCGCGAGGTTTGTCAGCCTGTCATCGGTCTAGCGTTATGACGTCACACTTCTAACGTCCAACCACGAGTTTCTTCATAATACGAGGACATAAGAATTCGCTAGATCGTGGTATAAAAGAAAGTGCATCATTTTGGGTGGGATACCACCATCCAAAGGTGGGCCCTGTTTTTGGATTTTCCCATAGTGGTAAAAATAGTGAGACATCTAGGAGGCGACATTTTAATTTACGCCTACCCTAAACTCTTCCTTCCAGGGGTGAAACTGACAGAACTTAAAGGAATATTCTTGGAGAGATTCACAGTTATTTCAGTGGGGAAAAAAAAAGTATAAGGTGCACTTTTTGCATGAGATATATCCCGCCCAACCCACCCTCAGTGAAGCAGTTCCTTTTATACCACGATCTAACGAATTCTTCGAGGATGAACAGGACGACAAACCGTTGGGTACAAGGCATTTTTAATGTTTGGTGCAAGGGGCACTTTCGAATTTTTAATGTTTGGTGCAAGGGGCACTTTCGAATTTTTAATATTTGGTACAAGGGGCACTCTCGCAGTTTTAATGTTTGGTACAAGGGGCATTCTCGCAGTTTTAATATTTGGTACAGTTGGGAGTGTCGGCGACAATATACAAGGATAATTGGTACCCTGCTTCGCTGAGAAGTAAAATGTGAACATAGAGTGGGCGGAGCTTAAAGTGCACCTTGCATTTGGCTTTCGCCATTTTTTTCACTTCAACTGTCACTAACCACATGCTATCTATCACAAAAACCCCTCGAGTTATTTGTCCCTATGGTTACGGATTACCAAATTCACGCTTGATGTTTTGGATCCCTTTGCACTTGCCTTACCCCTAACCCACTCATTCATTATGCATAAAAAGGGATTCCTTCAATAGATGAAGAAACCGGGTTTTCGCATAAATTGGAATGTACACACATCTAACAGTGGGCTTACTGGTTAACCATAGATGAGGCGACAGTCGCTAAGAATTAAAACATATGGTCAGTTTCCGTAATAACTAAATATGATAAAATGTCAAACGTATTAGCCTATGTTCTTTTTATTATGAAAGTGAAACAAGATGGCCTTCAAGCAAATAACCTCATGGTTACATGAACCCCTGTATTAGCGAGGTGCAACGAAGTTAATACATATAAGATAAATCATTACACTTTTAACAAGGTGAATAAATCACGTATTGTTTACTTACTCTCAAACTTCACAATCACAAAGGCAGACGATCGGTAACAGCGGCAAAACAATTATCTTTTAACATAGCATGCAAAACTAGACCAATCATATCCGAAATGTCTCAACTCAATGCGGATTATATGTTGGAAATTCCTTCGCTAATAAACATTTAGACATAATCAAGGATTGATACGATACATAAAGATTAACAACCACACTTACATACCTAACCTTCGTAGTCTGTGACGAGCAATGGCGGCGGAAAGGCGGCCTCTTAGAAAATTTGTTTTAAGAATCATCCACAACGCGACGCCACAGTATCAGCTAAACAGGTTTGCCATTTCGAAAAGGTACATTTTTCCTACAGATATATCAAAATTTCTCTCAAACCAAACATTTCCCTCTCTCTCTGAATTATGCGTAATATTACAGCACAAGACGAAATAAAGATGGACAATAGAATTAACACAATAGCGTTCTAAAACACTGTGGCATATGAAAATAAAACTCAGAATGAATTATCAAATTCCTTCAAATTATTAAAAAGTTCAATATGATTCAAGTCTCAAGTAAATAGACATTTGCGCATTAATTTATTATAGTTTGCTTTTAAATGTTAAGATCGTATTTTATAACTGTCATTTTTAATAGTCTTACTGATAATATTTGTGGTTGTTTAATAATTTTATTGTATTATGATGTTTATTTTCTTACGTTTCCTATATCATACTACGATTTACACTGAATGACTTTAAAGGAATAGATGTAGATGTAGATGTAGATGTAGATGTCTCGTTCTGTAGATCCTGTGTTGAGCAGGGCTCAAGGATATAGAACACGTCAGATAAAAACATACATGCATGTTATAAAAAAGATACAAGAATTGTTATGTCACACTTACTCAAGCTGAAAAGAAATCATCCATATTGTAGAAGGTGTGAGTTACTAAATATTGCTTCAGAGCTCTTTTGAAAGATTTGCATTTGCTTTTAATACATAGTGATTTAATCTCTTTTGGAAGGTTATTGTATATTTGTATTGCGGAATAATAAGCACCTTTCTGAAAAAGTTTTAATGAGTTAGCTGGTCTATGTAAATCATTCATGTTTCTAGTAGTACGCCCGTGTATACTGTGATTACTTTGAAATTTATCAATATTATCTACCATGTAACACATAACAGAGTATATATACTCTCCGGTGAGAGTGAGGACTTTTAATTTTTCAAAAAGCGGTTTACAAGATTCTCGTTTTTTCTTTCCACATATTATTCTTATTGCTCGCTTCTGTAATCTAAATATTTTTTCCCTATGTGCCGAGTTACCCCAAAAAATGATTCCGTACCTCATAACAGAGTGAAAATATGCAAAATATACCGTGAGTAATGCGTCCTGTTGTAATATATCATTCAAAGTTCGTAGCGCAAAACATGCTGAACTTAGCTTAGAACTTATCATTACAATGTGTTTCTTCCAGTCAAGATTTTGGTCAATTTGTAGTCCTAAGAATTTTATGTTGCTAATTTCCTCTATGATTTGTGTTTGATAATTGATTACAATGTTTGAGATATATCTATTTTTTGTTCTAAATTGAATAAAGTGGGTCTTATCAATATTAAGTGACATTTTATTAGCTAGAAACCAAGTATTTAATTCGTGAAAAGTCTTTGTAGCTAGTCTTGCTAAATCTTCTTGTGACTTTCCTGTTACGAGTACACTAGTATCATCTGCAAAAAGCAATGCCTTTGATTCGTCACTTAGGTTATCTGGTAAGTCATTGATGAAAATTAAAAAGAGCAAAGGTCCCAGTATCGATCCCTGAGGTACTCCATTTTTAACAGTCCCTAATTTTGATTCATTTCCATTTATTATTACCTTTTGAGTTCTATCAGACAGGTATGATTTGAACCACTTTAGTGTTATATTATCCAACCTATAGTGTTTCAGTTTTTGAAGTAGAATTTCATGATTTATACAGTCAAACGCCTTAGCTAGGTCACAAAAAATTCCTAGGGCATGTTTCTTTTTATCTAACGCTTCCAATATTTCTGTAGTGAGTTGAAATGTAGCATTATCAGTGGACATGCCACTTCTAAATCCAAACTGAGATGGTGTAAGAATGTTATTCAAATTAAGATAGTGTATTAAGCGGTTGTACATAACTTTTTCAAAAACTTTTGAAAATGAGGTTAGGAGTGATATAGGTCTATAATTTGATGGAACATTTTTGTCGCCTTTCTTAAAGAGGGGCTTAACAATAGCATGCTTTAGTCTTATTGGAAATATTCCACTTTTTAACGAACAATTACAAATATGACTAAGAGGTTTACTAATTTCAGATGAGCAGCTTTTTAACAACTTATTACTTATCTCATCCCATCCAGAAGAGTTTTTGCTTTTGAGTGACTTGATTATATTTTCAATTTCTCTAGAGGAAGTTAATTTGATTTGAAATGCATGGTTCTGGACTATAGGTGTTTTAAGTAGGTCTGCTGCATTAATGCTAATATTAGTTGTAGGAATACATTTCTCTGCAATGTTTATAAAGTGATTATTAAAAGCATTTGTGATATCTGATACATTATCTAGCTTTTTGTTCTGGTATGTTAGTGACATGCAATCATTGTTTCCCTTTGATCTCCCTGTTTCGTTTTTAATTATATTCCATATAGTTTTAATTTTATTGTCTGATTTATTAATTATTTGTGAGAAATACCTACTCTTTGCCTCTTTAATTACTTTCTTCAGTGTATGGCAGTACATTTTATAGTGTTCTTTATGAGCTGGGTTGTTACTGGTTCTACATTTTAAATATAGCTCTCTTTTGTTTCTACATGATATTTTAATGCCAGTGGTTAACCATGTTTTATTCCTTACATTAGGTAAATTAGCAGTTTTCTTTTTTGGAAAGTTAGTTTCAAAATGCCGCAACACAATATTTAGGAATTCATTTAATTTACAGTCTACTTTGTCATAGGAAAATATAGATCCCCAGTTTTCATTCTTCAGATCTTGTTTGAAGTTTAAAATTGAAGCATCATTCATTACTCTAGTCATATGGGTATGTTTTTTAGTTGCGTTTACCTTACTATCGTTTAGCACTAACATTTGTGCATCATGGTCCGATAATCCATTTAATATTGGTAATATTTTAAAGTTAGGGTGTTTTTCTATGTCTATGAATATATTATCTATTATTGTTTGAGAGTTGTTTTGGATTCTAGTTGGAAAGTTTACTACAGAATCTAAATTATAACTACCTAGTAGGGATATCAGTCTGATCTTTTTTTCACTATCGATTGAGAAGTCTACATTAAAGTCGCCGCACAGTATAATATTTACATTATTACTATACAGATAGTTAAGAACCTTTTCTAACTGATTTGTAAAATAATTGAAATTACCTGTTGGTGCTCTGTAAATGGTCAGTATTACAAATGTACTGTTATCCGTTTCCACTCTGGCTGCGCAGCATTCAAAATCCTGTTCCTTACAGTAGGAACTGGTGTCTATATCACTAAAATTTAAGTTACTTTTGATGAATATACTCACACCTCCGCCTTTCATGGAACGTCTAAAGAAATTTGAGCACAATGAAAAATTATCAATTTTTAATTGTTCCAGCTCTGTTTCTGCACAGTGGTGTTCCGTTAAACAAATAACTTGAATTTCCTGCTTGTTAGAATTATTTGTATCCTGAAAAGCTAACTTAAATTCTTCAAATTTACATTCAAGCCCCCTTATATTTTGATGATATAATGCAAATGATTTACTAGTTCTAGTTGCAGGCTTGTATATATTACCAATGTTTACTCGAGGCAAGTATGTAAGTTGTTGTTCCCTTTCATCTAAAACCTCCCTAAAAAACGAGAGGAGCCACCAACTATGACAGGAATAGGCCTGTTACAATTAAATTCTTCAGCAATCAGCTTTAAATAAATAAATAAATAAATCATTGATTGAATACTCGACCGGGGAAAAATTCCTAGGAATTATATTTCCACCTATCTTCCAAAGATGCCACATCTCGATGAAACAACGAAACTCGAAACTATGAAAAATATTAACTTTTTTTAAACTATGGAACTTTTGAAATCCCCAACGTATTTGGAAATCCTCCTTTTAATTTATAAGTTTATGGAATGATGCTGACGAGAGTGTTCTAGAGTATCTTCGTTCTGTCAAGCTAAAATTAAAAAGAGAAGTAATAGTGTGATTTTGAGAAATGGTGTAAGCTATAAATATTTAAGAAGTAAATAACAATTAGTTAATTTAAAAAGAAATTATTTCGGGGCCACAAGGCACAGTTTGGAGCAACGATTGTAATATGCATGCAAATATCCCCTGGAGATGTGTGAAGTATGCACAAAAATGTCCAATAAATTACAAATTTTGCAATGTACTCATGCAAAGTTACATAGTGTTGTTGAGAGATAGATGCTTTTATTTACATAATCCAAATTAAGGTATGAATTACAATTTACCTCTATTTTGTTTAAAGTTTCCATGGAAAATATATCTCAAAATCACTAGAAAATTCAGTTTGGAAACTTTTGAGCCTGCTTGCTTTATTCGGGTTCACTTTCGCCATTTCCTTTCATTTCTCACAATCTCACTGCTCTGTATTCTAAACCCTTCCTTGTTGTACATTATATCCCAGGGTTAAGTCCCGAAATCTCGAGGTACAGGCAATATTACGTGCCTCTTAATCAGCCAGCCGAGTCATTCACTCATTCTGACGTGATGGTAATGTCATGACGTGGAATCTTATTTTTATTATTTCATTTCAATTGTGAGTAAAAATAATACTATGTTTTAATTTTATTGTTTGCATGTGAATGTAAAATGTGCAAAATAAGCATATATTTACTAAAATATGATAAAATTATTTAAATAGGCATAAAATGCATTTATATGCACAACAAAATTCACTCAGGAAACTAGCCTATACAAATCATTTATCAACAATTCAATAAAAATCATTTAAATTATATTAAAAAAGCACGGATTTCCTCATCTCTCAATGTTTTTCTACGGCGTAAAACCTTTAGGCCTAACCCTAAAGAACATAGCATTTAGATAAGCGAAGAAGTGTTCAGATGTATAGGGATGCGAATATAAAGACTAAAGGAAATCTTCAACGCCTTTTCTCTGTTACGTCGGCGTGGGTGAAACAATAAAATTGGTTAGGCACTGGCTTTCCGTTCCAAAGTTCCTGATTCCATCATGATCCAGGCTGATTGAATTTTATATGTGCTTAAAAGCGAGTCCATTGAAGATTTTTAGGTACACAAAAAAAAAAAAAAAAAAAAAAAAAAAAAAAAAAAAAAAAAAAAAAAAAAAAAAAAACTCATGTGGGACGAAATTCCGGTACACCGGCGACGAGGAGAGGAGAAGAATGGTTGAGACATCATGCCCATAATGTCTCTTGTCGTGATTCTGCATATAAAATTGTCATCGCATAACTTATGTCTCCCTCTAATGATCAAGGTGAAGAGAATCCTTAGGTGATAAGAAAATATTATAGCTGAATAAATTAATAGCATGTAGGCTAAGTACAGATAACATTACATTTTTTAATAGGGTAGGTGCAATTTTATGCATGGATTATAAGGAAAAATGGGAACGAAAATAGAGGGTTACAAGTCATAAAAGGGCACGTGTTTAATTCTGTGTTAAGTGGTGATCAAACGTTTATGTAGCAGTAGAGTTGTTAGGCTTTCTAGTGTTAACTTTCAATAGAGATTTGTTGTATGTCTGCAAATTTGTCAATCGCTCTTCAAATATTTGCCAGTCCATATTCGATAATAGCCAAAAACAACAACAAAACCAAAACCAAACCAAAATTCAAAGAACAGTATAGAAATGGAACATTTGGAAAAGACAATCAAGTTTGGATATCATGCATGTTGGTAGCTAGCCTACATATTAAGATATAATATTAAACTGAATGAGATTAGCTTAGCCTACTCCTTTGTTTGAAAATGTCCTTGTCGTAAACAGAGATGTAACAGAGGAATGTAGGCTACATCCTTGTAGCCTACCTACCGAATGGTGATAAATGATAATAATTAAAGACAGTATTTCAATGCAAAGCATGTTTTTATAGCCCCTAAGCTACTTACAGTTCTCAAACTTGCTAAATATTCATTTCATGGCTTATTGATTTTAAATAAGTATACTTCCATGCTTATTTGCATGTTTTGGCCTTCTTATGGACAATACCATGCATAAAGCATGTTTTGGGGGGGGGGGTTCGGTTTAATAAAGCATGTTTTGGGGGGGGGTTCGGTTTAATAAAGCATGTTTTGGGGGTTTTCGGTTTAATAAAGCATATTTTGAAGTTTACCTTGCATATTACCTTCATTTTTCTAATGTGAATGTGTATTTTATATTAAATAGCATACTAGCCTACTGGATTTAATAGACATTAATAAATGTTGGCTTATCTGGTCTTACAATATCCTGAGTGTACCCAGTTTGCAACCTTTCCATTGGTGAATTATTATTTTAAAACATGAACTAAATATAATTCAATTATATTCATTTTCCGGTTTTAGGTTGTAGACATTTTTGTAGTTGATGAAGCAGCTTGCATTACACGTTTTCAAACTGCATTTAAGAGTAAGAATGCACAAAATGACTTAATTTGGATCATGACAAACTTTGCAAAATTGCTGCAGGGAATTTCGAACACGTTCAGAAGGACTGGACTAAGTTATCAATTGAAGTCTTGATTATGGATTTATGTGTTTCCTAAAAAAGAATGTAAATTGCGGTTAAAATGTTGAAGAATAGAATTTATCCTCACTTTACATCAAATGTGCCTCTAACAGAAATGAGTACCAGGAGCAATTCTGGGGGTAAAGGTGGCCGGTGCGTAAGGCTGACAACCTTACCACCTTTACGTTCCGATTGTCTAAAACCTGGGAGCCTAAACCTCCTGGAACCCTCTGGGCCTACATGGCCTGTATAGGGAACACTTTACTTTACTTTTTTTTTACATCAAATGTGATTCTTAATGTTTACACCGATCACTTCTTGTGCGTAGAAAGGTAGGATTTTGATAGTGCATATTTCTAGTGTTTTTTTCCCCTCCAGTGTGAATATTTGGTAATTTGTTAGAGATAAACTGATAATAAACGGCTGGCTAGCTGGAATTCCAGTTGACAGTTCGTAGTAGTAACAACAACAACAATAATACAAAAAATTCCACATCTAATTTCAGGACCGAAAACAATTCTTAGTGTACCTACAGTATCCATGGTAAGAGTTGTGTCTAAAGTTTAATGTTTTAGAATTTGTGCCGATGTAAGAAATGTGGAACTCCCTGTGACTGAGTCAGCGTATCAGAGCACGTGTGATATTGGATCCGGAGTCAATTGCGGGTAAATAATCGAGAGTTTCCCCTCACAATGGAGTTACTCAAATGCCTGTTGATCCGAGAAGACGGCTTAGGCTATTTGATATCACCAACAACATGCGCTCCTCCCTCCGTTTTAATTCAATACACACACAGCTCAGGAATATCTGCAATCGAAGGATAACAAATCTGATGTGAAACTCGCATAACTTCCTCTGCCCAAATATAAATTAGGCTCTTAGTATAATAGGCCTATATAATACTAGCTTAAAAGGCCCGGCGTCGCCCGGGTTTTTTTATTTTGTAATTGGAAATTAACTTATGAAGGACTTTCGTTTTTTTAAATTCTAGGTCCTTAAATAGGTATTTAGAATTTGAAATAGGAAGAACGACTTATCACACTCAAACTATTCCCTCAGAAAACGCTTGATATAGCTTTTTATGGCTCATAGAGGATGTAGAATTTTGCATCCCATCACTTATACAGTAGACAGCATGCCTAGTAGAGGTTCAAATAAGAAGAAACGGAAATTTCGGTAACATTAAATTGTATTGTCTTTGCGGAATATTTTATTTCTCACTCTCATGTTACCATAAACCCGTTTTGGGGATGAAATTAAACAGAATTTATTTCCAAACTCATCTGAGACCCACTGGCAATAATATGTTGTGTAACAAGGGATTAAGTATACTAAAAAACATTTGATTTTTGGCATTTGAAACCAAAATTTTTCAAAATCCTTTCTTCTTATAAAACGAAGGTAGCCTACTTCAAAATTCCAAGTCTTTACCTATTATAGTTTAGGCTCTACGTTGATTCTCTGTCAGTCAGTCATTCAGTCAGTCAGGACAAAGCCTCTTATATATATATATATATACAGGGGTGCCCACCCCCCTAAACTTCATGACTCACCCCCCAAACTTCATTGCTCCCCCCAACCTGGCTGTCGACAAGGGTGCCCATATGATATTTCTAGGGGGGGGCAATTTTTTTACTTTATTTATTTATTTTTTGTCGCTTTAACTTCTTGGGCCACTTTGTGACATTATATTGATTATATAATAAGTGCAACAATGACGTAGCCAGAAAATAATTGCGGAGAGAGTCGAAAGTGCCGGGGGATTTGGAGGTATGGAATACCCCCAAAAAAGGGGATCGGGGCTCCATCCCCCAAAAAATTTTCAATATTGAACTAATGAAAATCACATTTTACGCTATTTTAGCACAGAAAAACTAGTTAGGAAAGTTATTTACCATATTCTAAGGCATGCCAAAGTAAATAAGAAATCATTACCTAAATGGAGGGTCCGCCCCCGGAAAATTTTTAAATATTAAACTAATAAAAATCACATTTTACGCTATTTTAGCACTCAAAAACTAGTTAGGAAATTTGTTTACCATACTCTAAGACGTGCCAATGTAAAGAAGAAATTTTTACCTAAGTCGGGTGTCCACCCCCGGGAAATTTTTAAATATTGAACTAATGAAAATCACATTTTATGCTATTTTAGCACTGAAAAACTAATTTTGCAACAATTTTCAACCCCCCCCCCCCAGAAAATTCATAAAACGCTAATATTTTGCCCCCCAGAAATTTCAATGACGCAGTCTGCGTCTTAACCCCCCCCCCGTGGGCACCCCTTATATATATATATATATATAGGGGTATATATATATATATATATATATATATATATATATATATATATAGGGGTATATATATATAGGGGTATATATATATATATATATATATATATATATATAGAGAGAGAGAGAGAGAGAGAGAGAGATTATGTATGCCATTCTCTTCGTGTAAATTGGTTGTAAAAATGAAGAAAAGGTCCTTACCACATCGTATCGCATCGCATCGCATTTCCGAAAGATACCGTACATAACCCAAATAAAATCTGATTAATGCACCCCTGTAACTTTCTTTACTTGAAGCATGGCCAATACATCTTTATTAGGCTACTTAATTTGTTAATATTTAAGTGATAAAGATATGTGCCATTCTGACATAGAATAATAAACCTATTGCAACGAGCGCGTAATTAGACAATAGGTGGTCCCACCTCCTCGTAAGCACGGGGAAACAATATGTTTAGTCGGTGCGAAAATGTTTTAGACAGTGGGATGGGTAATGTCCGGCCTAGAACAGGCCCTAATTAAGCAAGTATCTCTCTCACTCTTATGTAGATACGAGTAATGTGCTAGAGTGAGACAGGCATATTTGTTTACTTCAGGGCCGGGTCTAGAGCGGAGAGTATCTACCCATTCCACTGTCTAAAACATTTTCACGCCAACTACTGTCCTTGACATTCTGCTACATTAGCATACTGGTACTGTTTATCATACACAACGTCCGTTAGTTGCAACAAGTTTCAAGCCTTGTCCACTAAAGTACGATACACAAAGGCCAAATTGACAAATGCCGGTTAAATATGTTTGTAAACTTTAAATGAATTAAATTAATAGGATTAAATTAGGCCTACTCCTTGTTTAAATAAACAACCATATTTTTTGAAGCAAAAGATTTACATATAGGAACAGTTAAATATGATAATAATTATTAAATTTCCGTTCGAAATAAATCGATAAATAATTATTACCGGTAACATTTTTTTCATGGAAATTGTATCAGCTTTCCCTGTCATAACTTATGTGCAAAACTCGTTAATCACTCTGTATAGGCCTATGCTAAGTAAATATGTAAAATGAAACTTCACTGAAATAACCAAAGTACGCTATATTTTGTGAGCATTTAGGCCTATGGATTCGCAGAGTTTAAGTGGCAAAGGATAAAATATCCTACATAATATGTTCTCAGAGTGATTTTTATTTTTTTCATAGCCTATGTACTGTACTCAAGAAATAATCAGCATGATCGCTCGTTCTATTGTATAATAACAACATTAATAATGCTTAATAATAACAACAATAACCTGATGATGATGATGATAATAATAATAATAATAATAATAATAATAATAATAATAATAATAATAATAATAATAATAATAATAATAATAATAATAATAACCTAATAATAAGATAAAGTGTTCGGGAAGACAGTTACAGCTTTAGAGTCTATTTCACGGCCGGCAAGATTCCGCAATAAAATACAGGAGAGGGTAAGACGGAACTGTTTTATTGCCAACCGAATATAAAGTACTCCATTTCCTTGAAGTGTATATTTTGTACCGTCACAATCCAAGAGGCATGTAAAAATAGATCTGGAGTGTAATTCAAAGTTGTTCGTTGTTCTGGGAAGACCATGGCAAAACTGAGTAAACGCACAGGGCACTGAATTCTAGAGGATACAAGAAAAAAAGAGGTTATTATGAAGGCGGATTTTGATATACCGGTACACTATATTAAATTGGTAGGGACCGTATTTTTTGGTAACCATGATAAGCACGAAATTTTACTGAACGGTTCATAGCTATAGGCTATTTATCTTTTAATGCTAAAAATATCAACATTAGGCTAATAAAATCCACGAAATATCACGAAACATGTTGGATTTCAAGAAATGTGTAAATAAGCACGAAATACACCCCTCCAGAACGAACAATGAGAAATGTGTAAAAAAATATTTGTATAATCATAATAGTTATTAGTGTTTGAAATTTATTTTTCATTCTCCATAGCCTGTTTCATGAAATGTGATTGACCCTTTTTTGGGGGGGGGGGAAATGGCTATTTTTAGAAATAAAACTTTTCTTATTGGAGGGCTGACAAGTGATATTAACAATGAAACTTATGTTAAAATGAAATTTGTAATATCACAGATATAACGACCCAACAACTTAAAAATCCCTACATAAGACTTAAGTAACTATAATTTTAACTTTGAGATTAAAAGCTATTTTCATGGGCAAATAATGTTTTATAATAATTTTGGTTGTATTTCTCACCGTTGCATTTAAGTAAATAAACAAGTAAAATTTATGACAAGTGTAGTATAAAATAACTTATTTCGCGAAATAACCACCGAAATAGAATGGAATTAACACTGAAATCACCAAAAAGTCAGGCTCGTATAAGTAGACTGAATCCGGTTTCAAAGAATTTTCGATAGGTGAAAAAAAGAGCTTCTAAAAAGTAAAAAAAAAGTAAAAAAGAAGTGTCATTGAGGGTATGGTTTCTTCAATGTAACAGTGTTATGAATCTCGGATAAAGATGTAATGACCCTCTAAAAAAGAGAATTCATCCACAGCAAAGGAATAGAAAGGGGGCTTATATAATATAGACTATTAGCAAGGTGTTCGCGGCTTCGCCCCTGTTTATTAATTCAGCAGCTAGATGTTTTATTTAAATAATTTAGGTCTATTTCACAGAAAAATAATTAGAATATTACACTTATTAACATTAATAGTCTGTACGTAAATTGCATGAATTACATAATTTTACTTTTAATTAGGCTATACTGTTAGACGTAGTAAATAAATAATTAACCTACTAAAACGAATATTGTGCTGCCTTATGGGAATACAGATTCCAACCTTAAATTCATGAGCCACACTATTAGGAGACCACAAGGAGGCTACCCCAAATCCTGTAGGCCTTTATAATCAGTACATTTCGGATTGGGAAACTATGCTTAAAAAAAAAATACGATGGTGTGAGAAGAAGTCATCTTAATGTGGATCCACTATATTTTCTGGTTACAGACATCATAAGCCGCCACTGATAAATGAGATTTTTCCCGAGGCTGGATCGACGTGTGTGGTCCAATCTAATGAGTCGCGATGGATGTCTCTCATTGGCTCTTCTTTTTGTTCCCCATGCCAGAAGTAGCCATTCAATTATTTCTGGGCGGTACGGCATTACCTGTGCATGTATCAACTGAACGCATGCAACTTATCTTTGTATTTCACTCTTTTCTCACTAGATGGTGAGAAGATCACTATATTCCTAGAATTCCTGGATCCTACTGGTTTGAAACTACTTCTTGTAATGATGAATTTGAAAAAAAAATCCTGTATACAGAATATCAATCTGTTGGCCTATTCTGTTAGTCCGATTATTCCTTATGCTTATAACGCTTATCTCAGACTACAGTTAAACCACGACAAACCATAGGCCTACAAAATAAAGTTCTTAATTCCATGCAAGCGACTGGGACACAAGAAATTCTCAGATTCACGAAGATCTCGAATTTTAGTAGGGGATTAAATGAAAACTGCGTTTAAATGAAAAGATTATAAACTTTTTATAGGCCTATTTACATTAAACAAACAAGAAACTACATCATAGCTAAGTTTTCCTGGAGCCAGGAGTTGAAAAAGGCTTAAAATCCTTAAGATAGCATACTTTTCATGTTGTAATTTTGGCAAACTTCAGCTTTCAGCTTTAAAAAAATCAAAACGTTGCCGCCCCTCAATGCTTCTAAAAATTTCTCACCCAAGGTAGCTGGCTAGTTCACCTGTATGGACGAGCCGACACTGGTTATGGAAACCCTTTATGACAAGATCAAAGATCACGAAAACTCGTTTGTTTTACCTATAGGCCTAGGATATGACTATCGAGTGTACAGAACCCTAAGTCAGTGCTACCGAATTGTTCACCGCAGATGAAGAATCAAATTTTACAATATAGGCTCTCAGTCGATTTTTTTAGGTAGATTTCGAAGAAAACTCTACCTATTGCAATGGATACCATGTCATGATTTTCGAAAAATTCTTTCATAGCTTTACGTTTTATGCTCCCCTCAGTACGAAACCACCGCCCGTTCAAAAAAAAAATTTGTGATATTTATATATATACACGATAGCGGCCGTAATTTTGAAGATATTTGAACCAAATTTTATTGTTATTTCTAGGCCCAATAGTTCGGACAAGTTCGTTAATGGGCAAAATTGGCCCAAGGGGGTGGTCGGGGGAGGGGGTTGAAATTTTAAAACATTTATATCTCGGCCCCTATGAAGTATAGAGGGAAACTTTGTTTGAATAAATTAGAGTACTCCCTATGGAGTTCACAGTGACACCAAAAATTCGGGGGTTTTTGGGGGTACGAGTGGGGGTGGGGGTGAGGGGATGGAAATTCGAAATTTTTTTAACTACGTCTTGTGGGGTATCGTTGAAAAGCTCTTGATGAGTACTCTACAAATCAATAACTAGTTTCTTGATAGCTCTCATATGATGCGAGATTTTAATGTTTGAAAATAATAACACTTAAAAGAATTATTATATCATAATTTTGGCATGTTTAGCGGCTTTGCTAATTTTATTCATTGCTGATCTTGCGCACGGCCTCCCAGAATATTATATCCTATTCTTGTTGTCAAAACAAATGATTGTAGGCTCTTCCTCTTTACCGAATTCAGTTCTTATTACTGCGGGTTTGCCATGCCAAGGCTAAAAAAGAAGAGTGCTGCGCAGCGATAATAAATTAAACCAAAAGCACTTTGAAATCTACCTCAGCCTGTAGGCCTGCCTAAAGGGATTTTAATTTTTTTTTAATTACAGTGACTTTTTTTCCAATACATTATTCCTGAGACTATTAAGCTCATTAATCGTGACCAATCCAGTATAATAATATGTGGCGTTTCAAACAATCGCAAATCTCTATCGTCATAACTTTATCTTTTTATTTTTATTTGATCGCATCTATTGTGGGTGCCACTGCCTTTACCTGCTACCACCCTAATCCTGTTCGACCTGTCAATCAGTGAATAGAAAGTTAATTAGGCGTATTCACACTTGTCTGCAGTCCAGTACCATGCTGCGAAATACGTACCACAGCCCGTTTACTTCACTTGAGAAGTGTTGAATGACAGCGGCAACACTGGGGAAATTCACGCGACTACAAGAGTACCTGTCGGTGTTGGTATCGGTGCAGATTTTCGGACTAGGCAACAATGTAATTATATTCTTTTGTGGATAGACGATGGTTTGGGACGAGGTCTTCTTAAAATGGCACGAACAGTACGTGCAATTGTTTTTAGGTAAATTCACAAGGACTGAACACTGGAACATTTTCATACTCCTAGCTTCTTTGATTAAAAAAATAATTGAACACAGCGACTGCGGCCTAGAAGCTGCATGTGTGCAAAATGACATATGAAAATAGTCTAATATACGAATTTGTGTGGTGAAGCATTATGCAATCTCGTACAGGTCTAATACTAAATACAATAATAACACGATAAGTATTGGTACCGGTAACAAACACACACAGCGCCACCACATCTATTGAATCGCCATCGGCTATCTCTCTTACTATGAAACAAACACCGATGCTGTTCATAGATATTTATTTTGAAAGATGTAGATATCTATTTGGCTGCCTTAAGTTTAACTGTTCTCCAGTAACTTCAGGAAAGAAACCTTTAAGAAAATCAACGAGTTCTTGCAGTTTTGTTTTCTGTGGTAACCTAAATCCTACGTGTAATGAAATTCCTTTTGGAACATGTAGCTTACTTTTAGTATTGACTTCATTACTCGTTCGTCCAATCAATTTTAAAACCAAATCTCATACAGATAACAAAATCTCGCAAAAGCATTTTTAAAAATAGGCATAGGTACAAGTACATTAAATATTAATTAGATCACCTATGAAAAAAAACATAAGTTAAGTAGGCCTAGCAGATTTTGGCTAGTGATTCAACAAACGCATAAATCACGGCATAAAATATGAGATTGGTGATTAGGCCTATTGTAAACCTAGGCCAAAGATTATCTAAGATTTAAAGCTTAACTTATATACACGATGTAAACAATTTAAAATTATTTTACGAATAAAATAGAGAGGCTAGTAATCTCTAACATATAGGCCTAATCTTCTCAATTTAAAATAACCTTAAATTCTGGCAACTCTTTGTCTGTCTGTCTCTCTGTCTCTCTCTCTCTCACACATACTCTCTATCTCTCTCTCGCTCTCTCGCTCTCTCGCTCTCTCTCTCTCTCTCTCTCGCTCTCTCTCTCTCGTCTCTCTCTCTCGTCTCTCTCTCTCGTCTCTCTCTCTCGTCTCTCTCTCTCGTCTCTCTCGTCTTCTTCTGAGCATTTCCATGTTCGGAGTTTTACAAGCTGTTTATAGTTTCTAATTGGTCTTTATAAAACGCTGAGGTCGGTATTAACAAGAGAGGTATTTTTTTGTTCGAAGGGGTTGAGAGAGGGTAAAGAAGAATTCAGGAATATTCATGAAGAGTCAGAGAAAATTGTTTACATTCCCCCTCGTTCATGTAAAAGAGCGCAATTAAAAAACTGAAAACTCTAGCTCCCCTTATAAAACAGGCTATAAATCCACAATTAGATATGCCTACGTTTAGCCTGAGATCTAAACTCTCGGCTCTCACCTATTCACTTGTTTTACTGGCCACTTTGAAAAATATAAATTATACTAATGAGTTATTTATTATTCGCTTAGGATATAAGTACTACCGGGTTTTAAATTATCAGGTGCTGGTAAGTCACATTTCGAAGAGATGTATAGTAGCTAATTAGGCTATTGCTGGGCAGGGGCTTGCGGACCCCTTTATTTTGTCCTCATATCATATCAGTCTTTATTATAAAACAATTATTCGAATAAGTCAAATATTTTCTTGTGTAACTTACACTAAGTTATATTGGCTAGGCCTATAGGCTATGTAGAGATCGGTGAAATTCGTGAGATACGATAACACCAATTGTTCTCATTTCGAGAAATGTTTGCAAACTTTCATTTTACTGCCGCCCATAACCCCCCACCCCCCAAAAAAGCAGAATAACGCGAATTCACACAATAACGCAAAAAAATGTTTTATTTGGACAAAATCTTAACACCAATTCAATTTTAAGGAACATTTTTCCTGTACTTATTAGGCTACTTCGTGACTTTGTCAACGAACAAATGCATCAGCTATCACCAACAACTTAGTAGGCTTATATCACCGAAGTACTGATTTTTAAAAGAATTTTGCTTTAAAATAAAACCATTTTCACGGATCTAGAGTTAGCCTACATGAGAATCCAATAGTAACGACGTCAATAATTTTATTCCTAAGGCCTCTTTAAAATGTTATTGAATAAAGATGCCCTTTACTATCTACTTGCTATTGCGTAAATAGTGCTTTGCCTAGACTAACTGCAGTCATATTCCACGGTTAGCGTAGACTATAATATAGCCTAGGCGTATGATAGGTTGAAAATCATGTAAACGTTTACTTTGCTTATTTTGTAGTGAATGGATTAAGTCAGTATAAGAGAGTAGATCCGGAAGATATGTACTGTGTTGGTTTTAATTAGAAGATACGATGCGTTAAGAAGGGTTTCTTTGTAGACAGTAATTAAGGGAGTTCACCCTGACTGCAACAAATTAACAATTAAGTGAGAGTGAGAGAGGGAATGCTAAACAGGGCATGGGAGAGGAACCCAGATTGATGAGCAACACGTATTCTTTACTTTCGCCCTGTAAATACCAACCATCATAGCCTAACTATAAATAAGCTTAAATAAATAAATTAATAAACTTATAATAGGAATTATAATAGGAATACTACTACCTAATTTTAAAAATAGTCTATCCATCCTTAATATTTAGTAATTATAATATATTATAAAAGATTATAATAACCATATATTATAAGATATATAGATATTATTTAAGTATTATAAGTGATTAACATGTAAGGTTTCACAAACAAATTACATATTTAGTTAACATGATGCATAGAAAAATATATAGTGTTATCCTTTGTTAAATTCTAAAAATTGACGATTTAAAAATAGGCTAATCTAGGCCTACTTATCTTCAATACAGTTTATTATCATATAAGGCATAATTGGATGGGGAGAAGCTTCGAAAACCATTATCTCTCCTCTTCTATTTGCCCGTATTATTAAAATTTGTCCACCAAAGATATCTTGATGACTTAAATTAATGTTTTCTGAATTTTACGTAGGCCTTAGTGCCTACAAAATTTATAAACATATTTTTTCACTAAGCTACATTCATGGAAATTTAAGCTTTAGATCACATCCACATCTCCGTACATACGATCCAAGACGAAGCTAAACAAATTCTTTAATTATTGGTAGCCTAATTATTTAACCTAATCGCTTCACATCTGGAAGACTAGCTCCAGTTCTGGTCCCAGATTAATTAATTCCATTGTTAAAAATAACCCTGAATTAATTAGGTTAATATGAATAGTTACAAATTCAGGAAAAAATCAGTTTTTTAGGCTATGTAAGATTTTTCCGCAGCCTACGGTTCTTTTCCTATTCAATTATATTCAGGGCATCTTTAAGGCTTCAGATTTTAATCAAATGGTTATTTTCGATACTGAATTACAGGAAATGCGGTACAAGCTATTGTAAAAGCGGCTGCAATTAATGGAGTAGGTCTAATAAGTGCAATGCCTAATGAAAAGTCGAAGTGTTGCAAATTGCACGGCCAGTTTGGTCTCCATAAATCATATTTTACATGCGAGACCACACACGATACTGACATTGTTTTATGTGTCCTGTCTCTTGAAAACCTACGCTCATCGTCACAACACCATGCCAAACCTAACAGAATATAATAATAGCAATAGGATCTTAATAATAATAATAATAATAATAATAATAATAATAATAATAATAATAATAATAATAATAATAATGATAATGATACTAATTACAACAATAATAAAATAATTTTAGCCTAATTATTGTTATTATTAAACATCTATCATTAATACCAATATCATTATCATTATTTATTAGGCTATTATTATTATTATTATTGTTATTGTTATTATTAACTTACTATTATCGGACTAAAATGCTTATGAGACTTAGTACTGAACCAAGAGAAAAACATTAAGACGATCGTTGATAAAAGATGCAATGGCATTCAAAGGCAAAATCACTTAGCAATAATGAGAGAAAAAAGGGGGGAATAGAAAATTATGTTACAGGATGTTCTAACAGAAGCTGGTCTGGCTTGGTGGTGGTTAGAGGTATGGAAACTTAGGGGAACAAAAATAAATTTTGAGAAAGGACGATACCCTTTATGTCTAAATACAGAAGATGCCGAACACATCATTTTAAAATGTCCGGAAACTAAAACGTTTAGACATACATTTTTTTAATAAAAATCCCTAGAGTT